>LPNX011033294.1:843158-865658 GCA_001517045.1 Pseudotsuga menziesii | reverse complement strand
AAAAAAAACATTAAATTACATATCATGAAATAGTGCACAAAAAACAAATATAAATTATACGAAGAAATAAAGAAACACTAAGCGCAAGCAACTAATCTCTAGTTACCTCATGTATTTACAAAGATTATATATAACTTGTTTGACATTGTTGTCGAATTTTTCCAAGAGAGAGAGAGGTAGAACATACTTTATCAATATACAACCCATGTCATTTTTTAAACAAAGAGCATACAAACAAGAAAAAAAAATTATATGGACATAAAAATAATAATTACCTTGATGAAGACGTTCCAATCATGCGTTTTGACCCCCGCAAAATCACTTTTTTTGTTATGATATTCTTCAAGTTCGCACAAAATCCAGTGGGAAATTTAATTTTCCGCATTACTTCTTTGACAACATTGCTTTGTTGCTCTGTAAACATCCATGGAATTGAGTTTATATTAATTTGGTCTTCATTGCTATGAAATTGGATGACGTCTTTCATTGCATGGTTGCCTTCTTGAATGTCTTTGCAAGTTTTCACAATTTTATCTTTCTCCCCCCTTAGCTCCAGTAGTCGCCATAATGTTTCAGTCACATTCTTTCCAATATGCATTGTATCAAACAAATGAGAAATTTGTAGGTGCTCATAGTAGGGCAACCTGTTGAATTGTATAGGATAACTTTTCATTCCTCGTGGAAGCCCATTAATGCCTTCATGATCACGATGGACATCATGAATATTAGTTTATAAATAAATTACATCAGAAATCAAATATGGCCACTACAGTAAACAACTCACAATAAAAATTAAAATACATAACAATTCATATACGATGATCCATAGTACCAGCTTGATGATTTCTAATGTATTGCATCTTCCAAATATGAGGTATCATTCTCCATGGTTTTATTGCAGTCTCTTGCTTCCCATTGAAAATATTTTTTTTAGTTGTTCTATACCTATGATTCTTAGAGAGGAAATTCCTATACTCATCAAACACCTCCTTTCTTAAGCTTTTTGAGCGACGAGAGTTTATATTAGGACCACAAACTAGACATGCAAATTTACCCTTTGTCTGAAGACCTACAATATATAAATATGGAATACCTATGTCAATTATAATTATATATAAACTATATTAACTACTTCATATAATTAAATGCAATTAAAGTGGAACTTAAAAATACAAACCACAAAATTGGGTTAACCCAGGGGCATCGTGTATTGTCCATACAACCATTGCATGGAATTGAAATTGCCTTTGTCGTATTGTTCTAAATACGTCATACATAGTGATGCCATTCCATAACTTCAGTAGCTCATCTATAGGAGGTTCTGTATATACATTCATATCTTTGACTTGGAACTTACTTGATTGATTTGAAGTACATATAAAATATATAATTATGAGAACCATTGAGATATATAAACCATGAACAAGAGTAAAATAAAAAAAATATACATATGAAAGTAGGAAACATAATACGACAAATGAGATGCCGCAACTACATTAGAAATAAAACAGTTTTAAACACAAAATACCTGGAATAATCATCGACAACACTATGTGCTCCCTCTTTATTGACAACAATGGAGGAATGTTATTGTTGATAACAAAAATAGGCCACACCATGTAAATGGATTTCGTTTGTGAAAATGGATTAACACCATCTGTTGCCAAAGAAATCCTAAGATTACGTGGTTCTTCTTTAAAGTGAGGACACTTTTCCTCCATGTATCTAAAAGCAGAACCATTTGTAGGAATTCGAATAACATCATCTTGACTTCTGTTCTTGGCATGGTAATCCATAAATTGTGCTATGTTTTTGCACCTGAACAATCGTTGCAAATGCGGAATGATGGGAATATAACGTAGAACCTTGTGAGGAAAATTTTTTGTTACTTGATCTATTCGATATCTACTAATGACATTCCGGACATTATGTTGCAAATTCATGCTGATTATAATATATAACATGGTAATCGAGGCATGCATGAATTGCTTCATAATGCATTCCAATCTCTTTCATGATGGAAGATAAATCTCGATATGTGCGAGGTAAAATATTTGATGGTGGTAACAAAAATTCAGCTATCAAGCTACAAAAGAAATAGTTAATGTAATAAATAAAAAATTTAATGAAACACGCTTCATCCGTACGATGATCAATAATGAGTTAACAATACAATTATTAGAGGAATACAGATAAAATTTATCACGACCCTATATATGTGATGGATTATTTTACATACGTTGGCATCCGTGTGATTGCAATGTTTGAAAGACCATTCATAACCTTCAAGTTCATTATCAACAATACAACATAGAGAAGATTTGTTTTGGAGCCTTCCTAAAGGGGTTCATATGCCTTATCAAGAAGAGGTATATCGTGAACATCATCAAAGTCATCATTATTTTCATTATCATCGTCATCGTCATCATCCATTCTAACATTAAATGAATCATGGATCAATGTATTTGTATCATCATCTTCAACTACGTTATTAGTATGATCATCTTGTTCAATATGATCATTCACTTATTCTCCATTAAACATAGACGCTCCATGATCCTCCAGAACTTGTTCTGAAAGCACTTCCTCTTGAGGATATGTCGTAGGGTGTCTTTCCTTTATAAATACATGAAAACATCAATAGATATAAGTTAATATAGGAAATATTAAAATAATACATATATTTACCAAAGAAAAAAATATAAAAACTTTATAATGCTAAACCTACAAATCGACGATATTGAGTCCCTCCCTCAGCGTGTCCATGTTCCCTGCAATGTTTTGTGGTTTTTGAGATCAATATTCTTCTCCTCTTAAATCCCTTGCATTGAGTACATGGACAATAACATTTGTCATCACCCCTTCGTTTCCCTGCATCCCATAGTCTAGCAAGCAATTGTTGATTGTGTCTATTTGTCTATTTGACATTTTTTCTCAAACTTTGTGAATGAATACTATCGACAATCCTAAAAAATCAAGTTCCACGCATCACAATTTTCTCAAATGGAGGTTTGTCGAAGAATAAAAAAATTCCCGCAAATTGTTTGTTGAAGAAAAAAAATTCCTGCAACCGCCCATCGGAGAATAAAACAATTCCTCAAACCGTTCGTCGAGGAATAAATAATTCCCACAAACCATCCATCACTTATATAGCAAACATGTCGGTATGTTTAAAAATGTTTGTATTTATAATTCGGTAGTCGTCGAATATCCGACGATATGAACCTATTTACCATTGGAAATATGGGTTTATACTATTTGAAATGTCTTTATATTATTTGGAAAAATATCCCAACGACGTCGAAAATTTGACACCGACCCCTTCACCTATTGTCACAAATTCGACACACTAGCGTCGCATATCCGACGAACTAATGTCGCATATCCGATGGCCTAATGTCGCATATCCGACGACATAGTGTGCAAAGCGTCGTTGAAGAATCTACGATAAGGTCATCAAAAATTCGATGATACGTAAAGAAATCAGAAGGTATAGTACCTTTTCATCATTGCAAACCGTCAAAAACATACTTTACGTTGGATGTCGTCGGATTCTATCATTGGATTTTGGGTTCAAATCCTCTTGTGTGTGGGTCCTTTCTTTTTGGATTCCTGACCAGTTTTTGCTCTGTCTAATTCTATGAGTGATTTGTTTTGATTTTATCTTTAATTTTCAGTATTTCATGTTCATATCATGTATGTCAGTTGTTTTTATTTTTTTTAAATGTTGGTAGCATACGCGGGTTGCTTCGGTGACGGTTGTGTATTACATATTGTATACACAGGTTGCTTCGGTAACAGTCGTGTATGGTACGCAACCTTCCTTGATGACAGTCGCATATTTCCTATAAGTGTATGTGAGTCCATAAAGTTTTTTCTTGTCCTTGTTTTAATGATTATTCAAATGCTTGTGAAGGTTATTTTTAGAATGATGTTGTGGCTTTAGGGGTGTACATTTCACTGGTTTCTTGATTAGTCAAGTTTTTTGAGTGCTTTTGGTTTGACTTCTTCATTGGTAAATGTGTTAGGTTCCTCCTACTTGGCCTTTGGTCTGAGTGCTTTTGTTTTTGGGTCATTGACCAGTCCTTTGAAACACTGATATACTTGGGACTGCTTTCCTAGTAGTCTAAGTCAGTCATTCATTCCTTCTTTTGGATCTATTAGTCCTTGGAAATTGATAGTTCCACCAAGTTTAGGTTTTGAGCCATTTATGCTTGTTTAGGTGAAGTGTGTTACTGTAGGGTATGACTACAATCATTTACTGTTTCATGATCAAATTGTTTAAACTCACTCAATTCGCATTTACTTGCATCTAGATTTTGAAATTTTTAAAAAGGAAAGACAAAAAGCATTTTCGCATTTTTGCATTAGGTTGCATTTAGTTGTTCTTTTCACTATTTTTTCAGAAAAGATCAAAAATTTTAAGTCTTGTAGTTTCTCTTTTTGTTTAAAATTCCATTAGCTTTCATTTACAAAGAAAAAGAAAAGAAAAATTGGCATTGTAGTTGCATTTACTTTGAAAAAAATTACACATCATTTGCTTTCATTCTATTGAATCTATAACATCATACAGTCTCATTCCACTAACTTTGACTAATACAACCCATTAAAAAGAACGTTTAATTAAAATTTTATTAGTAAGTTTATTTTTATAGGCTCATACACCAACTAGGTTAGGCTAGGTTTTTGGACTAGGGAACTTAAATTGTCCAAAATAATTTGATTTCAAACGTAGTCACCCTTTCCTTAGGTAAGTCCTCTTCTACAAGAGACAATTTGGAAAGCTCCTCTCACACAGGAGTTAAGCATAAGGTTGTGTGATATCATGGTTGAGGAGATAACCCTCCACTTCCTTGTCCGATCGTACATTAGGATTTTTATGCATTTGGGGATCTTGTCAATACCACCTATTGGGCCTCATGTGGTGTCAGTGTTGACAGGTTTTTGGGCTTAGCTACCCTACCCATGCATAAGGATCAGGATTGCGATAGTTTCGTTGGACTCTCGGTGTAGATTTGGCAGCCTTAGTTTCCAAACACTAGGGATCATACACAGGTGTTATTGGAAGACTATTTCCAGTACACCTAGGACAGACTTGGAAGGTAACCCCGGTAGACAGTTTGGGAGGGAGGTTGGGTGATTCCAGGGATTTCACCCAGGAACATATTCATGGGACGCAAAGTAACCATCCTTCAATCTTCACTGGTTGGACCTGGGCCCTAATCATCCCAGGATTTCCTTTGGAAGGTGTACCTTATATCTGTTTTGTTTGCATTACTTTAAGACATTTTTAGTGAGTGTTGTTTGGTTTGTCTGTCTTTAGTTGGAATTTAGGTGTGTGAGTCTAATTTATAGTTGTGGAGGACCAACCTCTTTGTAGTTCAATAAGGTTGAAAAAACGTCCTCCATATGTTATAGTGGAGCCTCCACCGCCACCTCAAAGTCGGAGATTAGATACTAATAGTTATTTTGAACCAATAGGAGTTAGTTAAGTTCCATGTGAACCGAAACTTAGAATTAACGAGGAATAAACATCTATAGTAGAGATAGAAGACTTGCAGGCTGACTAGTTTGCAAGAAATTTTAACCCACCTTTAGCTAATCTGAATGATCATGTGATTTTCTAGGTTCTCCCTTTTAGTTCAGCTGCTATTGGTGTTCCTTTGAGCAGAGATGTGTGTAGCTCTGGAGAGGGTATTTCTACCCCAACTTCAGCCATTTTGGCTGGTGGAGTCCCACCTCCCCCGATAGGTGCTCCAAGACTAAGTGCATCTATTGCACCCATTTCACTAAGTAGTCGAGTGGTTCAACCCTCAACTCCCTCTAATGTAGTAGATTCATCTATTGGGGTAGTCACTGGGATTCCCAGTGCAAATTTTTATTCTCATTCCTCTATGCAAACTAGTTAGAGTGGTCTAAGTGGATCCTCCTCGTTCTTCTAGGATTTCCCGTGGAATGGGGGGAATATTCCCCCATCCACTCCTTATGTAGGTCCTACCCCTACATATGTGGGCATGCCGTATGGAAATACAAATGCTTTTGGCCATAATTCTCAGACACCAGTTTCGGCCCCTTTTATGAGCTCTCCCTTTTTCGCTTTTCAGTGGAGGGATATCTGATCCTATTTTTCAAACTCCAGTTTCATTTGGAGCAACCCAAACCACTTATAATGCACCACAAACTAGTAATCCACTGGCTTTCAGGTGGAATTCTTTTCAGATTAGTCCAACTACATCACAACTGGCAGCTGTGGGAAACCCCAAATTTTTGTTTCGGAACCAGGGGACAGGTCCTTTTACATCCCAAACTCCTTATTATCAAACCATGGTTAGGCCAAATCTTCCTTTCCTGGCAACGTTAAACTTATCAAATTTGTTAAATTTAATGAATGAACCCATGCGCCATAATGCAACATGGCCACCTGTACCTATTAAACTGCCCTCAGATGTTCCTAAGTTTGAAGGAAAAGCTGGTGAAGATCCAAGTGCACACATTACCACTTTTCACCTTTCATAAGTAAATTTGAACCTGAAATCCGACAGCTTTGATGTCTGAAATTCGACAGACACGTGTCTGTAATTCGACAACAACATTTTTTTTTGCGTTGGTGGGAATTCGTCGATTATTCGACATGAATTCAAACTCTGTCGAAATTTCGACACCATTTTTATTTGAATTATGCGTCTAAATTTCAACGACGCGACGTCGAATAACTGATGGATAGCACTTCAATCCGACGCCTAGAAGCCGTCGCTTCTATTAACTGTTTTTCGAATTAGGCGTCGAAAATATGACGGCTTGTACATGGCCTAGGCGTCGAAAATCCGACGGCCTGAGGATGTTTTTTTTAAACAACAGGCTTCTACAATTTTCAAGCCTTCTATAATTTTCTTGGTTTCATCTTCAGCTTCAATTCTTTCCCTTTTTACCGAATGCAAATGTTCATCCAGTCTTCATAATTTTTTGCAATTGGGCATGTGAGGATAAATACCACCCAATTTTAGATTTCATCTCGTCTCATCCATTCTACTGTATGCATGATATTTAACTCAATGAATTCCAAATTAACAAAAAAATTTAGTAATGCCATAACAAATTTCTGAAGAACTGAGATCCAAGCAGTTACAAGGAAAAAAATCTCATGCACATAGCACTCGGCATACTGACTCGTGAGCCAAAGCATTGAAATTTTAAACTTCTTTAGCACTTTCTCAATCTTGATTCATTGCTTAAGTTAATTTCATTCCTTCAACCAAATCTCTTCCTATCAGATAGCTAGATACTTTAACATGGAAGGGAATTCCTCTTTCATTTCCTGCTTTTAATTGGACTCATGCCAGAGTATATCAACAATCTATAGTGAGTCTTTAATTTGTGAGTTTTGAAGCTGAGAGAAACAGAATAATATAGCTAGATGCATCAACCTGAAAAACAAGAGTCAGTCTTAAAATGGAACCCATACATACGTTGAGAATCCTATTTTTTTGCTTTGTTAACACAATTTTTTAACTCGTCGTGAATCTCCAAGAAACTTACCCTGATTGACACTACATTATTTGAACCCAAAATCCGACGACAGAATCCGACGTCATTCGACATTTCTCATGGATGTGTCGGACAGAAATCAATCTACAGAATGCTAACAACAAAATATTTATATCTCTGTCAATTATCCGACACTTTGGAGTCAAACTTCCGACGCTTGTAGTGGCGGTTATCCGACACTTTCGTGCCAGATAGGCGTCGGATTTCCGACTCTTATAGTGGCGGTTATTCGACACCTCTATGTTGAATATTCGACGTCTGTGAACCAAAACCAAGTCAAATATCTGACTCATAAGCGTCGGATATCCAACAGTAAGTATATATTTTTTTATAAAAAAGAATTAAGGTTTACATGATTTTAAATTTTATGGTCCCATACTTTCAACAGTAACTATGTTCAAGGCGTCGAATATTCGACGCATGTCCATTATAAATATAAATTGTTTTAAACAATTCGACATGTTTGTTTTAGAAGCGATGGATGATTGCGAAAATTATTTGTTCCTCGACGGACGTTTTCAGGAATAGTTTTATTCTTCAACGGGCGGTTGTGAGAAATTTTTTTTTCATCGATAGGCAGTTTGCCGGGAATTTTTTATTCTTCAAATTCTCTCCATATGACAAAACATTGATGCGTGGTTGATGCATGGAACTTGATTTTTCAAGACAACTGGTTATATTCATTAACGAAGTTTATGACAAATTGTCAAATAGATTAAATATTCCGGATGCAAACGAAGACAACCAACAATTGCTTGCTAGACTATGGGATGCAGCGAAACGAAGGGGTGATGGCAAATGTTATTGTCTGTGTACTCAATGCAGGGGATTTAAGAGGAGAAAAATATTGATCTCAACAACCACAAAACATTGCAGGGAACATGGACACGCTGAGGGGGGGGGATGAATATCGTCCATTTGTAGGTTTAGCATTATAAACATTATTATATTCGTTTTTTTTGGTAATTGTGTATATTTTTTTTTCATATATTAATGTATATCTATTTATGTTTCCATGTATTTATATTAAAGGAGAGACACCCTATAGCATGTCGTCCAAAGGAAGTGCTTTCAGAACAAGTTCAGGATCAGGATCATGGAGTGTGTATGTTTAATGGAGAACAAGTGAATGATCATATTGAACAAGCTGATCATGCCTATGATGTAATTGAAGATGATGGTACAAATACATTGATCCATGATTCATTTAACGTTAGAATGGATGACGATGATGTTGATAATGAAAATGATGATGACTTTGATGATGTTCATGATATACCTCTTCTCGATAAGGCATATGAATCCCTTTATGAAGGCTCCAAAACAAATCTTCTCTCTATTATATTGTTGATAATGAACTTGAAGGTTATGAATGGTCTTTCAAACATTGTAATCACACGTATGCTGTGGTATCTAAAATAATCCATCACATATATAGGATCGTGATAAATTTTATTTGCATTCCTCTAATAATTGTATTGTTAACTCATTATTGATCACCGTACGGATGAAGCGTGTTTCGTTAATATTATTTATTTATTATATTAACAATTTTTTTCTTTGTAGCTTGATAGTTGATTTTTCATTACCACCATCAAATATTTTACCTCACACATTTCGAGATTTAGCTTCCATCATGAAAGAGATTGGAATGCATTATGAAGCAATTCATGCATGCCTCGATGACCATGTTATATATTATAATCAGCATGAATTTGCAACAGAATGTCTGGAATGTCATGTAAGTATATATCGTACAGATAAAGTAACAAAAAAGGTGCCTCAAAAGGTTCTTTGTTATATTCCCATCATTCCATGTTTGCAACGATTGTTCAAGTGCAAAAACATAGCGCAATTTATGGATTACCATGCCAGGAATAGAAGTCAAGATGATGTTATCTGAATGCCTGCAGATGGTATTGCTTTTAGAGATATTGAGGAAAAGTGGCCTCACTTTAAAGAAGAACCACGTAATATTAGGATTTCTTTGGCAGCATATGGTGTTAATCCATTTGCACAGATGAAATCCATTTACACGGTGTGGCCTATTTTTTTTATCAACAATAATATTCCTCCATGGTTGTCAATAAAGAGGGAGCACATAATATTGTCGATGATTATTCCAGGTTTTATTGACGAAAACTGTTTTATTTATCATGTAGTTGTGGCATCTCAGTTGTCGTAATATGTATCTTAATTTCATATATATATCTATTATTTTACTCTTCTGCATGGTATAATATTTTAATGGTTCTCATAATGATATATTTTATATGTTCTTCAAATTATGAATCAGGTAAGTTCCAAGTCAAAGATATGAATGTATACATCAAACCTCTTATAGATGAGCTACTTAAGTTATGGAATGGCATAACTATGTATGATGCATCTAAAACAATACGAGAAAGGCAATTTCAATTCCATGCAATGGTTGTATGGACAATACACGATGCCCCCGGGTTAACTTCATTTTGTGATTTGTAATTTTAAGTTCCACTTTAATTGCATTTAATTATATGGAGTAGTTATAATATTTTATAAATGATTATATTTGACATAGATATTCCATATGTAAATATTGTAGGTCTTCAGACAAAGGGTAAATTTGCATGTCCATTTTGTGGTCCTAAGATAAAATCTCGACGTTCAAAAAGCTTAAGAAAGGAGGTTTTTGATGAGTATAGGAATTTCCTCTCTAAGAATCACAAGTATAGAACAACTGAAAGAAATATTTTCAATGGGAAGCAGGAGACTGCATTAAAACCATGGAACCCACCTCACCTTTGGAAAATGCAATACAATAGAAATCATCGTCATGGTACGTATCGATCATCATATATGAATTTTTATGTATTTTAATTCTTATTGTGAGTTGTTTGTTGTAGTGGCCATATTTGATTTATGATGTAATTTATTAATTATAAACTAATATTCATGATGTCCATCGTGATCATGAAGGAATTAATGGTCTTCCATGAGGAATGAAAAGTTATCCTATTCAATTCAGCGGGTTGCCCTACTATGAGCACCTACAAATTGCTCATTTGTTTGATACAATGCATATTGGAAAGAATGTTACTGAAACCTTATGGCGACTACTAGAGATAAGGAGGGAGAAAGATAAAGTTTTGAAAGTGTGCAAAGGCATTCAAGAAAGCAACCATGCAATGAAAGACGTCATCCAATTTCATACCAACGAAGAACAAGTTAATATAAACTCAATTCCATGGATGTTTACGGAGCAACAAAGCAATGTTGTCAAAGAAGTAATGTGGAAAATTAAATTTCCCATCGGTTTTAGTGCAAACTTGAAGAATATCATAACTAAAAAAAGTGATTTTGTGGGGGTCAAAACACATGATTGCCATGTCTTCATCAAGGTATTTATTATTGTTATGTCCATATAATTTTTTCTTGTTTGTATACTCTTTTTTTAATAAATGGTGTGGTTTGTATATTGATACAGTATGTTCTACCTCTCTCTCTCCTGAACAACTTTGACAACAATTTCAAACAAGTTATATATAATCTTGGTAAATACATGAGGTAACTAGCGATTACTTGCATGTTCTTAGTGTTTCTCCGTATAATAATTTATATTTGTTTTTTTTGTGCACTATTTCAGCATATATTGTAATTTAATGTTTATTTTTGTTAAATATCATTATTGGTTTTCATCACTTGTAGATGGTTGACATCTAAATAAATCCATAAAGAAGATATAAAGTATTGGAGGAGAGAAATTTCTCGTCTCATGTGTGAAATGCAGAAGCATCTGCCATCGGCATTTTTCAATGCACATGAACACTACCTCATACACCAAGTTGAGGAGATTGAATTGTGTGGACCTGTGCACTCAAGGTCCATGTGGATGGTTGAGAGGCACTTGAAATTTATGAAGGGTTTAGTGAGACAACTAGCACATCCGGAGGGTTCTATGATGGAAGAATATGCGGTATACCAAAACATGTTGTATGTTAGTGAATATCTTCCTATTTTAGTGTCAAAGCTCAATTTACGTCGCATTTGTGATCCAGACTCCAATAACAAATTTGAAGGGGAGTAATTGAAGGGGAAAGGTATATTGAGGAATCTGAAAGGTAATTATTAGCTACTGGATTTTTATTATATCCTTCATATTCTAATTGTATTTTCTAGTCATAATTGCTTCAATTAAGAGCATATACATCTTTGTTCAAGAGATTTACACCTTTCTTTGATTTTAATGGTTATTGTCATTAAACAGTTGGTCGAGAATGGGATGCAATCCATTTATACATCGCAAACAATATTGACTGGATGAAGGTATGGATTGAACGATGCGCAAATCGGTTCATGGAATATCATGGGAAGGTGTGGCTTCATTGGTAAAAGAAGCACAACGCAATGGAGATAACAATCTAACAGAAAGGGATATCGATTTGGCATATGGTGTAAAAGATAAAATGGCAAGTATATAATTAATCAAATATCCCTCTAAATCTTTTATTTTGTTTGATACTTATTGACTTACATGTTCCTTTTTTCCATGTATTGTTGCATAAGGACTGATTGGTTGTGTAATTTTTTCATGTATTGCTTATTGCAAGTAAAACACCATAAGGCTATGGTATGCAATGGAGGTAGACATTAGATCAAAAAAATGGATGAAACAAAGAAAACATCAGATTCTAGGGTTTAAGTTGTCTTTGAGGTTACCAATGTTTCATCTAGAACTGACAGACATCCAGAAGTCTCAGAAAATCGATACTATGCATATTTGGAAGATATTATACAGTGTGACTTTAAATCCTTTAAGGTAGTTCTATTTGTTTTCAAATGGTACAGGTTACGGTTGAATCAACATGATCCCGATCTAACTATTATTGAACATGATAATGGATTTACCATGGTAAACACAAGGTTGTTTGAGCCAGGAACTTCTTCCAAGCCAATGTGAACAAGTATTTTACTCAGAGGTTCCAGGTAAAGCGGGCTGGTCTTTTGTTGTGAGACACGAACCAAGGGGAAGGCCGGTAAAGTATAACCTAGATCATGGTAATGAAGAGGGTTCTCTGGAAGAATAATATGATGACGAAGAGCATGATCAACTTGAGTTAGCTGACGATGATGATCCAACAGAAGATGTCCGAGGAATAGTTGAATCAGATGATGTAGCAGACAATGTCGTTGAATATTATTCCAACGATGACATGATGAGTGTAACTGATGATGATGACGATGATGATATGGCCAATCCTTACAATGTTGACACAGATGATGATACAAATGGTGCATCATCTTCATCATCGTCATCTTCCTCATGATGATGATACTCATCATCAACATCATCATCATCGTCATCCTCATGATGATGATAATCATCATCATCATCATCATTGAGATCATCATCATCATCATCATTGTCATAATCATAATCATAATCATCATCTTCATTAGCATCATAATCATTGTCATCATCATCATCATTGTCATCGTCGACATCATCATTGTCATCATCATCATCATCATTGTCATCGTCTTCATCATCATCATAATCATCATCATCATCATCATCATCATTGTCATTGTCAACATCATCATTATCATCATCGGCATCAACATCATAATCATCACCAACATCATCACCATCATCATCATCAACTTCATCACCATCATCGTCATCATCATCATCATCACCACCACCATCATCACCATCATGGTCACCATCATCGTCTTCATCAACATCATAATCATCACCATCATCATCAACATCATCATCCTCAACTTCATCACCATCATCGTCATCAGCATCATTGTCATCACCACCATCATCATCTTCATCATCATCGTCATCATCAATAGAATCATGATCGTCATCATAATCATAATCATCGTCTTCATCAGCATCATAATCATCATCATCATCATTGTCATCGTCTTCATCAACATCATAATCATCACCATCATCATCATCATTTTCATCGTCAACATCAACATCATAATATTCATCATCATCATCATTGTCGTCGTCGTCATCGTCATCATCATCGTCGTCGTCGTCATCATCATTTTCATCGTCATCCTCATGATGATGATAATCATCATCATCATCATCAATATCATCATCATCATTGTCATCACAATCATTACCATCATCATTAGGATCATCATCATCATCATTGTCATCATCGTCATCAACATCATCATCATCATCAACAACATCGTCGTCATTGTCATCATCGACATGAACATCATAATCATCATCATCATCATCATCATCATCACCATGCTCACATGCTCACATGCTCAACTTTTCAATCATCCTTCAAAGATATATTTTCATTTATCCAAGATAGGGATGTGTCGTTATGTAGATGGTTCTTCCCTCATTAATGTGAAGGTTATTTATTCAAGTTAGGATATAATAAAAATATCCTAATAATATTATGGAAATTTATATAATATAAAATAACATATAATAAAAATAAAATACGTATAATATAAAATAATATATAAGAAAAATAAAAAACATATAATATATAATAATATATAATAACAAATGACAAGTGTATTTGGACATTGCCTCGACTCATTTTGGACAGTTCAGTTCAATTTGGAGGTTTTTGTGAATTTGGGAGTAGGTCCGCTGGAGCACAGGGTTCAAAATTGGAGCTTGCGGTTGATAATTTGAGGTTAGGGTTGAGAATTGGAGCTCACCGTTGATAATTGTAGCTCATGCTTGAGAATTGGAGCTGATGGTACAAATTTGGAGCACACGGTTCACGTTTTGGAGTTCCAGTTTTGGATTTGGAGCTCATGGCTCAACGGGTAAGCATCATGACCTCATTTTTTTGGGCATGATGTGACAATGGTTTTTGGGCATCCTGTGACAAGGTTTTTTGTGTGCGCTGTGATGTTTTCTCATTTCTGGGACAAGCTTGAATGCAGACAAACCCTTCCTCATTTAGTGGGTTATTCAGGGATTAAATTTACAAACCTTCTTACCTTACAAATGAGTAACTCGTTGTTCAGGTCATGAACTTAGAATAGGGCTTCGCACCTCACCCCCTCTCGTATCTATGAGTCACTATTATAGTGATCATTCATTTTGTAGTGCATCTATAGATGTAATTACACAATTTCTCTAGTTTTTCACAGACAGGCTTGATCAAAGAAGTACTTTGAAGAGATTGATTATCCGGACCTATCGAACAGTTAAAATAGAACTAGGAAATCAGGGCCCCTGACTACAACTAGTAAAACCCCTCTTAAGGTAAGGAAGGTCAAACTATCTTATGGGAATAATAAGGGAATAAAGACTTCCACAATCAGGAGGTCTTACTTGACAAGGAGGTATTAATTCACCAGACCATTTCATCCCCATATTCAACTGGTAAGGTCAGATACTACAGGGAATAGAAGCCCTTAATCTTTTAGAAGGACAGAGAAATAAGGGGTAGGGGTTGACTTTCATGTTTCCAGCTCAGGAAATTCATAAGGCAGGAAAGGAAAGTAATAAATAAAGTAATAAGGGGGTGCCAATCACCCGCCCCACCACAGGGTACCCATTCTGGTGGTGCCAATAAAGAGCAGGTCTTAAGGCAGAGAGCGGTACCATATCTAGGGAACAACCTTGGATCAATAAAAAATATACCATAGGGAACAGATCCTCTCAAAGCCAGGACCTTGAAAAACACACTAGTTCGGGGCCCAAAGTCCTGTTAATATCATCGTCAAACAAAAACTGTCCATGAGGACAGAGTTCAAGAACTCTGTCCACATGAACTATGTCTCACAAAAGATATGATTTAGGAATAAGTCCTTAGTTTTCAAGTCTAAACTAATTATTTTCCAACTATGAATTAATTATTTGAGATCATATTAGACTCCTTAAGGATATAGAGCCATTGGACTGGCTTATAATGAGTAATGGGTTTTAAATTTAAGTTATGAAAAACAATAATGAATCCAATAGCAATTTATTATAAAAGTAAAAGTATAGTATTTTGTTAGGATATTTTTATTACTGTATTCATAGTAATAAATTGTTTGTATTAAATCTATCAAAAGAAAGATGTGGATGGTGTCTTTAATAGTTGGGAAGATTATTTACATTTAATTGTAATTTGTTTATAAGACTAATAATTATTCCATCGAGATGTTTCCTTTCAAGGTTGTGTATGTTAGGAATAGTTACAAAATAACATACATTAACTATTCCCCTAACTTTTAGAACTCAACCCTAAATTAAACCCCTTAGTTACTTTGAAAGAAAAATATTTACAAACATGGTTCTCATACTGATTTGGTAAAAATCTATCCATATAAAAGTCAATCGTTGACCTATTACCTGAGCTAGAGAAAAAATGGAAACTTCTGCAATGTCCCCTATTAAATTCTGGCCTTTAGTGATGCAAATTTGCATTTCCAGAATTTTTGTAGCATGTTCCCCTGTTTTACACTGCAGGAGTTACAAAAGTTTCACCTTCAGAACTTTTGTAGAATTTTCCTTGTTTTTACACTGTTGGCACTGCAACAGTTATGAAAACTGCATTTTTTGTGCAAAAACTTGTCTGGACACATTCAAACCTTTTCCAAGGCTCTAATACTAAAATTTAAGCATGTTATGGTCTAATTTCATCAAATTTATCTCTTGCCTCAGCAAGAAGTTTTAGATTACCTGCACTGACCTCATCTTTCAACATTTGCAACTCTTTCTTCATATTTTTGTTTTCTGCTTTAAGGGATCTGTTATGCTTATATAAATTTTGAACTTGTTTATGTAATGGGAATATTCTCCTTAGCATCCCTCTAAGCGAGTAGCAACAACAACATAAATTAGTTTAAAACTGCTAGTGAGTAACAGTAGCAGCAATTATTAGTTCGAAACTAATGCTTAATAAAAATATCCTAATACTATTATGGCAATTTATATAATATAAAATAACATATAATAAAAATAAAATACATATAATATAAAATAATAATAAAATACATATAATATATAATAATATATAATAAAAAATGACAAGTATATTTGGACATTGTCGCGACTCGTTTCATTTTGGACAGTTCAGTTCAATTTGGAGGTTTTTGTGAATTTGGGAGTAGGTCTGGTAGACATGGCAGACAACTCTGTTGACCCGTGGTAGCAAGAGCTCAACATCTTCTCCTCACTGAAAATTACCGGTATACCATCCCCGGACACAGTGCAAAACACGCTGGAAAATTAGACAATTGGAACCAAGAGTAGGGTTCTGGTTTCTCCACCAGATGAAGAGCTTCTAGGTGTGTTCGCAGCACGACCATTAAACTCGGCCTTACGAGGAGGCCCGTACTCATTATTCCACTCCAGCCAACCTCCGAGTTTGAATAAATAAACTATTTCAATAATTGTACCTACATCTTCTTTGATGGGGCTTCAGCCAATCAAATTGGAGGTATAGGTGTTCATCTTTTGATCACCAAGGACCACTATTTTTGCTTAAAATTGGGTGTTGGTCTGAGTACAAACAACAGATTTGAACTACTTGCTTTATGGACTCTCCTTTATTGTGCTAAATCCATGGTCCTTCCCACTCTACACATTCATGGTGACTCCACAGCCATCATTAATTGGTTCAATAGAAGATCATAACTAACTTTACTTGTACTTGATGGTTGGTGTCAACGTATCCATGATATGGAACCTTACTTCATCCAGCTAAAAGCAGTTCACATATTCAGAGAACAAAATACTAAGGTTGATAGCTTATCCAAAGAAGCATTAACCTTGGCCTCAGGCCATTTTCAGTTTACTGAATTCACTGATGGTGAATGTACTGGTCAGGGCACTTTCAAGCTTTTCTAGCCCTTAGCACTTGAGTCTTTTATGTGTTGTTTCGATTGACATACTTTGGATGATTTAGGTGGATGATCCCCTCATATTACTGATCTCTCTTATTTATTGCTTCTTTGGATTAGCTACTTCAGTATTAGACTTGAATTCTCCATCTGTTGAAGGTTAGTGATGTGGATGTAGTCAAGATTTCTAGATTAGAGGTGTTACCTTTAAGTGTTTGTCCAGTATTCCTGTGAAGCTAATCAATTGTATTCCTTAGGGTTGCCTTAGGGTTGAAAATTAGTATGGGAAAACAAGTTAGCATTGCCTTAGGGTTGAAAATTAATATGGGAAAACAAGCATCATCAAGGCAGGCTAAAAGGAATAAATTAGCAAATATTACAGACTGATATAAATGTATTTAACGTGCCAAGTAGCCAGATCTAGAAATGTCCGCTCTTCACCACCACTGGGAAATGTGCCTCTGAAGTGCTAGCTTATGCACTTCAGAGTAGCATAGAGGTTAAAACATCCACTCTAAAACTAAAATCATCTACAACATCACAAAATCATTCATGGGAAAACTAAAAACCACTTAAAGGAGATATGTTCTTTGAAGGAGATAGTCCATTAAAGGAGAACCTCCAAGTTTTGTATAGAAATATGTTGGCATAAATTGTAGTGTTATATGTGATGCATATGCATAACATATTGTCTCAAGCTTGACAACGTTGAAAGGATAAAGTACAATGGCCACAAGCATACATTTGAAGCTTTTGAAGCCTACCCAATTCATGTTAGCACAAGGCAATGCAAGCAATAAGTTAGAATGGAGACTTGTATGTAACCAAAAGAGGGGCATACATTAGAATTTTTAGGGCTACCAAATTCCCACACCTATTAACCAAAATCATTCTTGACAAGCTTTTTCTTTAACAAGTTTTTGGCTTACAAGTCTTTCCAAGTTTTTTTTCTTATAAGTCTTTCCACGTTTTTTTGCTGGTATTTTGCTATGCTTATGCCAAATTTTTTTTTGCCCATGGTGTAGGTAGAACCAAACAGGTATTTGTTAGACTTGTCTTCCTCCAGCGAAGGGAGTTTGGGAAGGCTAGAGGAAAGTGAGACATCCAGTATGTCTACACGGGCTAGATCAACTAGGTGTCAGAAGATCAGAAGAAAATTCAACAAACACACGAATTTTTTCTCCAAGGAGGGGGGTCATGTTCATATGATGATGAGACAGTGGGAAACATCGATGTGCCCTTAAGGTACCAACACCTAGTGAAACAATGGGTGCCTAGCGATATTCCTAAAGTAAACACTGATTTTTGTGTGAATGAGAGGATATATAGAATTGCACCGTCCTCATTACATGGATTGGGCTTGTTTTGCATGGACAGCATAAAGGTTCGATATAGTAGATGTACAGAATTGATGGAGTATGTTGGACCCTGTTACAACTACAGTGATTGGATGCACCTGGTCCAATATACACGAAGTATGCATAAATATGGGTTGTCAGCGAATTATATACAACTGAAAGACAAAGTTCAAAATAAAGGAGCAACAATGTACATGGATGGAAGGACAAAAACAACCAGTAATATTGCGGGGTTTATAAATAGTACACAACCAGGGTCTACATTAAAGCAACCCAACTGCATATTTGAGTCACGTGAAGGAAACCATGTCTTTGTATGTGCAATTAAATCAATAGCTGCTGGCGAAGAACTGCTTATTGATTACAATTTGAACCGTGTAGATACAAACAATGTTAGTATGGTTGTAGTACAACAAACAATTTAACCACCCTTTTATTAATTACTTTAACGTCTATAGGAATTTTTTTTAGCATATAATTGAAATTATCTACTTAATTTCGTGTTTCCTTATGTAACTTTTAGTATGTTTTTGATGCAGGGTTCTCTTAGGGGCACATCCATCTTCGTAGATGTTTGTCGACCCGAGTCAAGGAAGCAAGTATATATCGATATTGCCAATGTAATATTAAATTTTAGGATAGACATACAGATACGTTGTTATGTATTTTCATTAGTATATTAGGTTTGTTTATATAATATTATCGATTTTTGATGCAAAGTGTTGATCAAGGAAGCCAACCGGCTATTGATCAGCCGACTACAACATCAGGGCAATAGCCAAACATGAATGTAATTCTCCATTTCAAATACTTTAAAATCCTAAACATGTCTATCATGACGCATTATGTTTATTTTGTTATGTATTCTTTCATTTTTATGGTTGCGTTCATGATGGTAATGTTGTCTACCTTTTTTGTAGATTGACCGGGGAAACTCCCCAGCTGTTGATCAGAAAACTGGAGACTCGAGGCAACCATTTAACCTAAATGTAATTCCACATTCTAAATACTTCAAAAATGTACACATATAAAACATGTAGCATAGTGTTTTTTTTTTTTGGTTCTGTATTTGTTAGCATATACATATTGCGTTCATTGTGATAATGTTCTCTACTTTTTTTGCAGGTGGCTGATGGAGGTAAATCTCCATCTGTTGATCAGACCACGCCCTCGGCTAGGCGTCAGGTAATCCTAGATGTAATCCCTAATATAATTATTTACGCACACTATATTTTCAAAGACTAAGCAATTTTTTATATATTTCAATTGCAGACAGGGGATTCCGTTTATGAAACGGCGTCTCAAAACTCTTTACAAAATGAGGTCTCTCGGTTGATGAGAGATAGTGAAATTAGAGAGTCTACAAACCCGTTGAGGGTGCTACAAAGGACAAGGGAAAAACAAAATGAGGAACTGGTTCATATGACATTGGCAGTTACACTAACAGAAGGGCTTGAACAAAGGCTTCAATTGTTGTTACAGCAACGTAAACAACTGGACGTAAGTTATCGAATAAAAATGTAAATAAATTTATAAAAACTTTATAATATTTGATTTTATATGTTGTTGAACTTATAATATAATGGGTTTAATTTACAGTGTGCTATGGATATTATCAATGGTGTTCAAGGCAATGTTGGTCCCAGTGACCAAAACACTCCACGTACACCACATACTGCTCCCATATTGTCCACTGAACAATCGAAAATACGCTCTGTGACACCGCCAAGGGCAGCAGAGGGTGAAGCCGATGGTGCCCCACCCACAACAGATGATGTAGAAGAAGGGGTGGATGCAGGGCTAGATAGAGATGTGGAAGCATTTCCTGTATCTTCTCATGTGACTAGCACTGGTTCAATAAAGTGTACATTTTTTGTGAATGAAGAACTGGTTCCAATAAAGATAGAGAGGATTCCAGGTCATTATAGATTGTTCAATTTATTTTTTATAATTTGTGTCTAATATACCGATAATATTTTCTAATGTTCACTAATGATGGAAATAATGTTTTGCAGGAAATGATATATTTTATAAACACATGAATTATTTGGCCTTGGAGATCTTCGAGCCCACCATCCGCACAATGCGGAACAAGCAGCCAAAAGCTTTAAAGGATGATCTGACTAATCGCTTGGTTAGTCTGTTCGGAAGAAATACCTTTGATACATCGAAGGTACTACAGAAGGCTGGAAAACATCTAAAGATTGTCCGATACCAATATAGGGTTCACCTAGAAAAGAACCCTAGGTATGAGTGCCCTCCAATGATTCCATCTATGGAGTGGAAATCCCTGGTGGAAGATGGAAAAGAGAAGGGCCTGAGAAAATTAGGAAAGATACCACCAGGTGGAACAGGGAGGTATGCAATTCATTCCAAAATGTAGTGGTAAGCCTTAATATTACTAGTTTTTATATCAATTTTTGTACATAGACTAATGTATTTAAAAACTTAATTAGGCTCTCAGACACATCTAAGGCCACAAAGGCAAGAATTGAAAAAATTGGCCAACACAAGCTTGGGCCTGGTGGTTACTCCAACTTGGCGGCCCGATATGTAAGTATCGCAAAACCCGAATCTGCATCCAAATATCATATAGATTATTATTTTTGTTTTGTTCTGACAAAAGCCTTTAAAATTAATGACATCATGCAAATATGAAGGCCGACCGGTTCAAATAATTGCCCAGTGCGGATTACATGAAGCTTGGCTTCGAACATGGCTTTGACACTGTTGTTGAACACCGCAGAAGCTTGTCTATGAATACTGCACGATGTTTTGTTGATCCATCTGGTGCCCAGGTATGTGAAAACTGTATAGTTTAATGATAATTTATTAATGCTCATGCAATTTGTTCCTTATAAATAAACTAATGTAAATTATTTATTCCTTTTTGTGCAGGAAAGTAACGATCCCGTTCATGTCAAGGATGAAGTACATGACCAACCAAACAAATATCGTGCTTCTCATCCTGGTAATGAATTTATTAATGTGCTACTATTTTTTATAGACCATTGCAGATGATGAACATTGATTATAATTCTACAAATTCAACTACAGAGCACGCAGCTGCAGAACATAACACGGAACAGGTTGGGCCAGTACGAGATAATGTTGAACATGTTGATGTGCACATGGCAGGTAAAAACACACCTTCGTAATGTTTTTTTAATGAATTACTCGTATTTATCAAATTATAAATATATTAATGAAAGATTTTGACATTATTACAGAAATTCATCGCCCCTCGCCTGAAGTTCAACCTTCTAAGCAGACTAGTAGGGATATCGATGATCAGATTCCCGAAGATGTGACTCTAACTAAATATTTAAAGAGAAGAGAAGCAAAAAGGAAGTGACTAAACAAATGTTGAGTAATTCTTATTTATAAAAAAAAAATGTTTTTTCCTCTATTTTATGAATGAATGCTTTACTGAATTGTTTCCTGATATTTTTTTTTCTGCCATTGACTAAATTAATGTTTTAATGAATGAGTTAATGAATGGTTTTTTCAGCTGTTGAATGATTGAATGGTTTAATGAATGTTATAAAGAATGATTTAATGAAAGCATTTTTCAACTATTGAGTGAAATAATTTTCATTGTAGATACATTGTTATTTGCATTGTGAAATAGTGAAATAAATTGTTATTTGCAAGTATAGGCATTGGGTTTGGGGAGTTGAGAGTGATGTGAGGGGGGGGAGGGGCCATAAGAGCTTCCACCTTCACATGGTTAGTCCTGTTTAGTAGAGAATATTAAATTATTCTAGAAACA
>LPNX011033294.1:690206-842863 GCA_001517045.1 Pseudotsuga menziesii | reverse complement strand
TGAATTGAATTAGTAAATGATAGATGTTATATAACATGTTTATATAAATGGTTGGGCATGATAGCTTCGGAGATAGATTGTTTGAATACTTGGTCAATTTTAGCAGGATGCATTTATTTTCGCAACACACTCATGTCTTCATTTTATGTTTTCAATATGATTTTGAACAAATAATGGCTTGTTTCTACATCATAAGCCCACATTCAATGTTTTCAAGATGCTTTTGAACAAAGAATGGCTTGTCTCTACATCATAAGTCCACATTCAACAACCTTTGCAGCAAGAGTTTTTATATACCGAAAAACTAACATTCATTCTTTACTTGTTTATGGATTTTGCAATCATGCAAATGCAAGATGTGGATAATGGTACACTGTTAAAGTGGACTCTTCAAAGGTTACCTTGGAAAATAGGGCAGATCTTCTTCAACGAGCTGAAGTTTGTGTGTGTGCTTTTGATATAGAGACAACCAAGCTTCCTTTCAAGTTCCCTGATGCCGAATATGACATGATAATGATGATTTCAGACATGGTGTATGGGCAAGGCTATCTTATTAAAAATCGAGAGGTAAAAACACTTGGCACTGTTTTATGCCCATTGGTCAGCCTATCCTTTGTTTTGGGATTTCTTTCAACTATGTTTTGGGATTTTTATTGTTTGCAGATTGATGTTGCATTGATTGTTATGAACATCGTTGCTCTTCTTTAGTTTTCCAATTCCTTTTTGTTTGTTACCTGAGTGTGTAGGGGTGGGGCATTGAAGACTTGGAGTACACTCCAAAACCAGAATTTGAAGGAAATTTCAAAGTAGCAAATGTGCCAAATGAGGTATATCTGCCATTTACTGTTTACCCTAAGACTATAATTCTAAAAACAAGTATTGATCCCCTGGAAGTTTGCTATGTTTTCCAGACAGAGCTTCTTATGTGGTGGTTCAATCACATGCAAGAATTTAAGCCTAGGATTTATGTCACGTATAATGGAGATTTCTTTGATTGACATTTCGTCGAACAACAGGCTAAGCACCATGGAATGAAAATGAGTTATGTATGTTAATTTTTTTATCTAATATACTGGCATCTTATGCTTGATGACTATTGCTGGATTTTCGCTCAATTCTATGTTTAATTGGAAAAGGATTTTATTATTTAGTGTATTACAATAAATGTATTGATCCACAAAGTGGACATCTCAGGGCCCCAATGTATACTGTGTTCTTGAATCCTTTAGAATTTTTTCTCTACCTCTTAAAATTCCTGCATTGTTTTGCAACCACGGACAGGTTTTTGACCATCATTATAAATTTTGACCCCTCTATTATCTAGCCACTTCATTTAGCAAGAACAATCTGTGCTTACCTTGGTTGTTTGGAATTTGCAAGAGTGAAGTTAAATATCTACTGTACATTATTAATAATTATTTAAGGTAACATACTCTGTTGTTTCTTTGTCTCTTTGCTATATGAAGTGGTTATGTATTTGTAGGATTCAATCTTATTCTATATCCCTTCCTTGAGAAAATCTAGACTATTCTAAAAGTATTGAATGCCTCTTGGTCAGCAAGTTTATTTCTGTTATT
This sequence comes from Pseudotsuga menziesii, assembly GCA_001517045.1. NCBI lineage: Eukaryota > Viridiplantae > Streptophyta > Pinopsida > Pinales > Pinaceae > Pseudotsuga > Pseudotsuga menziesii. The sequence goes on along the minus strand of LPNX011033294.1, from coordinate 841,286 downwards.
TTTTTATCTTAGTTGTTTCCTTTGGTCCCCTCTATTTAGAGATTATATAGGTTAAGTGCCCTCCATCATCACTTATTAAGATCGGGGATGTAAAGCACTCTTTGCATGAGAGCTCTTTCTTATACAGGGAGAAACTTATGTAGATACTTATACAATTAGCACAATGCATATGAAGGATAAACACAATTCTTTAGACCCGTTTCATCTTAATCATGTTATAAAAAGCCACCCTTTAGAACTTTAGTCAACTCAAAATGGAGGTCAGGGACACAGACAATGTATGGGGACTGCTTCATTCCACTTTCCAACCAATAGTCTCACCCAGAGAAGCATTGCATTGTCTTCAACTAGGAAAACTTGATTGCAAGCAACCTTTCTCCAACTCTCTCGAAAGCGAAGTCACATAGGCCATTTCTAAGTGGGTAAGTTGGAACATGCAGGCATGGGATTACGTGACCTTTGTACATGTAGTTCACACTACCATGAAGTTGTGTTGTAATCACCTACCCTTAGCACATGTAATGTCTCTAGTTAAGGGACATTCTCTTAAAGTGTTCATGGATTGGTTAGATTGGACTTTGTCTTGTTAAGTGGTCCACTTGTAGACTTAGTACAGGGTTTGCTTGTAATTACTCTCTTCCTTATTCCATAAATAGAAAGGAGGGTGCTTCTCTTGAAGATATTGGGTTTTCTATTGTGCAAAAAGTAAATTTAAGAGTAAAGTAGTTGTGATAAATATATGTGCAAGGATGAAATATATACTTGACATAGAATCCTCTAGTTTGCTACCAGGCTTCCTTCAGTGGTCAAATTCTAGGCTGAAACCATGTGGCCATAAGTGAAATATTTGGATTTTTTTTTTAAATCCATCAAAGGTGTCGCTTTTCTGACATTCTTCCAACACTCCGGTCAAACCCTCCGACGGTCGTGCCATGACTCCGGCGCTTCCTCCCATCGGATGACCAACGGTTAAAGTGTCGGACTGCGTCGAAAGGCCGACTCTTCTAGTGTCGGAGTGCATTAGATTACTGGCACAGTTTGAATTAAAACCGACGACACCACCATTTCTTTGACACTTTTTTTTGTCAGACGGCTGACGCTTCAAGGGTCGGAGGACGTTGGAGTTTCGACGGTTTATGCAATTTTGGTTGGCACTTCGAAAGGAATAACGGTCAAGTATGTGACACAATGGTCTGTCAGATCTTCGACCCTTATTAGTCGACTATCGAAGATCCGATGTTACGCCACCGATGACACAAAAAAAAGTGTATGTGTCAAAAATGAGACAGAGAAGTGTCGAACTTTGGGTCAAAATTCTGTTGTGTAACAATGGACTACCTTTTCTCTCTTCATATTCTTTAGTCAATCCTATAGGAAAATATTCCCCAATGTTGTGATTCAGGTCTTCCTCGTTGTTGAAGAACATAGATAACCACTGTCAAGTAATGCTATAAGATATCCAAAATTACCAGCATCAACTACAACAAAAGAAACCACCAGGTCAAAAATATTGTCTCATTTTTATAATGCAAAGACAACGGGAGAATGTTCCCAAAAGGACAGATCTTTTCAAGGTAGGGAAACTCAAACTTTTCCCGCCCAAATGAACATCATTCCACATAAAGTTGTCGGCTTAATATCTGGTTATCAGTATTTTATCCAATAAGGAAACACTTTGAACTACAAAAATGGGTACACAACATGCCAATCAATGAATTACTTCAAAATTTTAAAACATTGCTTTGATTGGATAGACATTGAAATCATTGACTTAATGCTTGATACATTTCAAACAATATTCGAGACAAGACAACTAAAAAATAATTTGTGAGTAAGGTTAACCATTGGATTCTATGTTTGAGTGTATTCCATCAAACTCATAAAATTGTCGCTCAATTTAAATTATTGACCTTTATATCCTCACACTGTTGATAACTTTGTGATGTTGATCTTTAATTTGACATAACAACGATCTCTCAGTCAAACATTATATAAGAAAAAGAATAGATAAGTGGCCATGAATTTACCATTTCGATGGTTCCCCAAACCTAGAGGCACAAGAATCGCTCTAAATGTTGCAGTCTATAGTAATATTCATGGCCCAAATAAAACCGCACATGCTACTAGAAATGTTGTCATAACAATTACACAGTTGCAAAGCATTTCCAGCTAAGTTGTAGGAAACGTGTACTAGTATCAAAAACGGAATGAATGCTGAGTACGCATGTTGATACATATTGGGAGCCCAACAGACAGCCCCTAAATAACATTTACCCTCCACAACAGTTAATCTTGCAAAATAAAATGCTATAGTAATAATATAAAGCATAAACCAGCCTTTTAATGCCAAATTTCAGGATTTCCACAAGTAAGATATCACCATCTTTTGCATTGTGATCAGAATCAAATTCAGACCATCCAGTAGTGAACACAAGTCTCCATCCAGACTGCAGGTATGCATACCACTCTATTCTCCATGAAATCCCATCACAATCCTCGAATGTCACAATGCCTTGTGACCCTGAGAGATATTTTGTCATGAAAATTACTGGGAAAGACTGCAAAATAAAAATAGATGAATCCACAAGAGATCATACAATAAAGAAGAATGCACTTGAGAAGAGACAAAACAAAAAATCCATTTGCAAAAAGAAAACTCAAGGATGCTTTTAAAACAGAAAGGGATACACGTTTTAAGAATTTACAACCCCGCAAATTATTTTGAGCTATCATAAGATAGAGCCAAACATCACAAACTCAGACTGTCAAGAGACTTTACCATTTTACCACTTCGACCAAGGCATTTTCTGTGGATTGTCCTTGCAAATCAAGGATGTTTAGTAAAAATATCTTTTACAAAATCTGTAACCATTTTCCTATTTGAGCTCAACAGACCTTCACCAACACGTGGCTTATATCTATTCTTGAATATTCCTTTAGTGCCAATCTAAGCAATCAACAAATATAGAAATTAACTCTACACAAATAAGAAAATAAATGTCTACAAAGGTTAAAGAATCAAAAACAGATTTCAACTACTAAAAGTTTAAACTACTAAGAAATCTAAGCAAATTTCACAATATAACGAACTCGATATACCATTGATGTTTTATTATCAACAAACAACCCTCTCTCCCCAGTCCAGATTACTTGTGCCCTTATCTCCATGTTTGATTCTATCTTTCCATTTGAACCATTATCAAAATATATCTACAACAAAACAATAAACAAAATATTCTAACATTACAATAAGATAAGCTCGACAGATGCGAAAATCAATAAAATGCTAATAATAATTCATTTTATATCCCCACATAATAGCTAAGTAATTATTCAATAACTAAAGCGGTGCATGTATTGGTTAAAAACATTTGAATAAATAACATGAATAAACATCCCTCAAGAACCTTGAGCCCCAAAGATGCCACAACAACATGGGAGAATACTCAATTTTGATATACTCAAGGAATCCAGGAAAAGATGGAGCAGAAAGAGTTGTCTGCAACTTTGGAAACAGGATCATATGTACCTATTTTGAAGACCTAGTGCTTGCTTCATATAGTAAGAATAACTAAATAATTAATAAAATTCTTGTAAAATCTATCAATGCCATGGAAACTCTTCACCCCATGTACACTGCACAGTACTAGCCAATGCAGTAGAGCCTTCACCTTCTCAAATCCCACGCCAATCCTTTCCATAAGGTTACAAATATGAAATTCACCAACTTCTTCAAATTTATTTGCAACTCCTCTCTATCCTAAACTTCCAACACCAATATAATATGATAAATGATCACCTTTGCTACCACTATAAATCAAAATGTCGTCCAAATACACAAAAACAAAATTATATGAGAAAGGATGCGTCAGATTTGAGAATTATTATTTGTATTGATAGATTACTGACAGAATGAGATGTAATTCTGTCACTGTTTTCTAGGAATATTATCCCATCTCAATTAACTGTCTTTCACAAGAAGACAAAGCAGGGGATGGATAAGTGTAGATTGGCCAAAATATTACTTAATGTAATATTGCATGGGATCAAAAATGTTACTTGCATCTGAAATTGCAATGTATAAATATCACTGTAATCATTTGTAGCTTAACTATGACTTGTGGTAGGGTGTTGTTTAGATTCTAGAAGGCATTTTTTTTTCTTTCCTTTTTGAATTTCTTTGTTTTTGTACCAAGCTCAAGAATTTGTATTTTTGGTTTAAAAAACTACCTATTACATAATCAGGCATAGTAACAATATTGATAGATCATACAATAGTGAAGTACCTGAAGCTAGATCTGTGCTTGAAGACAGGGCCACATCCACAAGAGGCTTTTCTACTAACCTGACCGAACAAACTTTTTCAATAAGGATCTAGAGTTGGATCCCTTCTTGAAGCCAGGGAAAATTTCACACAAAGCTTCCCTTCTACAATTTATTTGCCGAACTTAAAGGACATATGGAGCTTTATTGCATAGGACTCCAATGTTGAATTGAAACTAAAATTTACAAAGACAAAATGCCTAAAATGCTAAAGAAACGGAAGGATTCCTAGTTGCTTTGTGTATACCAAACCTGAGCTTAGACCAATGATGAGTTGTCACTTCCCTCCATTGCAACACCAAATCATTGATAATCAAATAGCCCCCCAATACTCTATGAAATAGAGGGAGAGAATAGTGAGGAGAATAGACCCTACACCAGTTATTTATTTAACAAGTTCTATCCAGCTTCATGTGGATCAGGAACCTTAGATTCATCATGATGTGCATTTGGGAGGATTGTGGTGATAGATATCCAATTGAGATATCTAATATCCATCCACAAAATGGGAGAAGGACAACATGAATAGAAAGAGTAAAACTTAACAAATACCCAGACTGATTGAAGATCCCCTCCCCACATTGGGACAGACTTGGGAATTGACTTAAGGGTTGATTCTGCTGAGTTTTCCACTGGATTGGTAACATTCTCCTTTATGATTGACTCTAGTATGGTGGCCCATGTCTCCTTGGACATAATGAAATCCACAGGGATAGACAATGAGATTTTGGTGGAAATTGCCTAATTGGCTAGCCAATCACTTATATTGTTTCCCCAGTTCCTAATGTGCATGAATCTGATATTTTGAAAACTGATTACTACCTTGGAGGTTGCTTGGTGGATGCTGGAGGGTTCCCAGTGTTTGATGGTGGTCACACCAATCAGACAATATATCATTAACTTGGAGTCTCCTATCCCTTCAGACACTTCAGACCTGGGCCATCCAAGATTCCCTTCTGCAGCACTGTTGATCAAGCTCAATCTTTGTGATCAAAATCACGTTTAACCCTCATGTAATGAAGGGGAGCAGACAGAAACACTAATTTCTAAGGAGACATTATACATCCATTTCAAGAATATAGGTGTAAACACTATGGGCTAGACTTTAAGAAATCCCTATCAAACAATTGTAAAAGGGTACAAACATCCTGCTCATTTGTGAGTTAATTTGAAGTTCTCATTACCCCCATTTTGCATGGGCATCTTCTTGTGATTTTTATCAAATGTTTTAGTAGGGACTTCAATCTTGTTGGAAATTGGGATGTCCTAATTTGATGATGTCCAATATTTTGATGCTTTAGCCCATTTGATTCTCATGACATATTTGGGTTAATGCCTATGGATACGTAGCTTTTCATGATGGATCTACATGTTGGTAGCTATGGGATGATTTTCCTTATCAATTAGATATTTATGTGCTCTCATATGGTGATTATTGATGGTTTCATGACAATAATGCATCCCACTTGCACATCACTTGCTCTGCTGGTTTGATTTGGAAATTTCATGATTAATGCTTGGCTGATTTAGATGATTTGGCATGGATGGATTGACTTTGATTCCCTTGGGATGCTTGGTTAGCATCATTGGCTCTATTTCTAATTGATAATATGGTTGAAACGATTGTTGTCTTGAGATGAAATTAACATGGTTCCAGATGAAGGAATTTATCAAACACTTATGATTGTTTTCATTTCTAAAATCCGCCATATTAACACTCAGTAACAAGCAATAAGGTAATAGTGCAATTAGCAGTACAATGGGTAGGTATTGAAGTGTTATTGTAGCCCAAATACCAATGAATGATCAACCTCAATTTGAACCTATTAATTTCCTCAAATGTGAAGCACGTTGATGATATAGGATGTTGAAGTATATGCACCCAGAATTCGATCCAGAGCATTAATAGTATTATTGGATAAGGGTAACATAATAATAGAGTTATAGAAATCATTAAAAGGGATACATATCGGGATCAGATTACATCCTTGTGCTGTTGTACATGGTGTGAGGCCTGACTATGAGGAATGCTTCCTACAAAATGTCATGTTTTCAATGAAAAAATCAAATTGTTGCTACAAGAAAATCCCTAGGAAGTTTTGATTCATATCCATGTACTGTTATGAGAATTCTTCATGGAGATCCATGCTAAAAATGTCCACTAGAAAGTTTCCCAGCTTGGGTCACCAGTGAATGGTGCTAATAAAGGCTTGATCCCACCTCTTTAATCTAGATTGATGTTGAAAAAGAAACTAGATATATTCATCCAGAAATGTTCATGAATACTTCTCCTTATGGAATGGTTGCATCTAATCAGAGGGAACACATGAAGACATTTATAGGTGGACTTAATGCAAAAAGAAAATATATTTGTTGATAAAAAAAGTGTTCAAAAGGGGTGTCGAGGTTGTATCAAACCTAGACATGGGACTGCTCTGAAGTCTATTCTTCTCCAAATCAGTGTTTCCCATTTTGATACCTACAAGTGTGCACCTGTGTAAAATCTATGAGGATTTTTTGGAAAGGATAGGATCAGGTGGAGTATACTGGAGCGTTTATGTGGAAATATAACCAGCATCATCAGATCTCTAATCTAGGCATGTATCATCTTTAATCCAGATGAAGATGGGACACAGCTTATAATGTGTTTGTTATGGACAAGGTTTGGTTTTCTTGGGGTTTTGTTGGATCTATCTCCTTGTTGGAGGCCCTAATTTATGAAGCACCCACATTGTAGAGGACTGCTCTTCACTATATGCTAGTTTTGGAGAATTTCTATTCCATGTTGATGAGAGAGTTCAGCGGAATGGTTTTCCTTCCATGATTATTTGCCATTATTTGTGCAGTGTTTAGCCTTGGAGGGAAATCTGACTCGTGCCTATGTTGTTTATGATGGACCATTGTGCACTGATTAGGTTTTGTCCCTTGGAGTGTCCACCTTTGGAGAATCCTTGGCACACTTGATTGGGTACTTTTTGGGAGAGTGTTAAGTTTTTGGAATATCTATGCTGCTTTTAGAGTATATTTCCATATAGGGGCTAACAACCTCCTTTTGGAGGGTTGTTTGTGCACTCGTGGATGCCTTCTTTGTGAGCATTCCACTAGTCATGGGATATTCTCACATGGATGTCCACTTTCGAGGGTTAGTTGCACACCTTATAGAGGATATTTGGGTCTTGGAGGTTGGTCAAACCCTAATCTAGGGGTTTTCCATTTCATGCTTTAATAACATCTTCTACTTGGATTCTTTCATTGCACATTGATGAGGTCAAAGCACTAGCCATTGGAAGAGTCTTTGGAGGACATGCATTAGGGTTTCTACATGTATTCATCCACGTTTGGTGGAGGCACCCTCTTTATTGGGCCTTGTTATATCTTGGATATTATACTTGTGGGCTTAACCACCTGATTCCATGGAGGTTGTTAGGGCTTGTTAGAGTTTTGATGGAGCATTTTGGTTTGCTTACTCTATCCTATGCTAGATATAGTATTTTAGCCTAGTTTTATTCATGTATTATTGTAGAATGAAATGGACTACAACCTATATGAGGGTTGGCATTCTCATCCATTTCTCATGTTTGTAATGGGGGAGAAATCCCATTAGACTTTTGGAATATTTATTTGTTCTTATGGATGGCTAAGGCTGGTGCTCCATTGAAGGCTTCTCGTATTATTTTGTTTGGTTGATAGATGGATCTTCAAATTGTCAACAAATTTGAGGTAATAAAGAGTAGACTCTACCATTTATGTGGGTTTCTATCAGTTGGAAGTGTAGTTTAGGTGCCCAATTTTTGTTGTAGATTATGTGTTTTATGATGCCTTTCATGCTATTCTTCCTCCTTAATGTGCATTGGAAATTTCTGCTCTAGAAATTCCCCCTTTGATTGATCATAAAATCAAACCTATCACTTTCTAATCTTTCCTAAGAAACCCTTGTTGAATCCTTGGTTGACCCCATTTTCCCATTTGATAAGACACTGGTGGGCCAATCCCTTCATCACCTTTATCTTTTCTAAAAAAACAAAACATTTTGTTTTGCTAAAGTTATTCTTCGATTTCACTGTATGCTTCCTTGTTATACTATAATAATCCTATTTAAGGACTCCTCCCTTGAGCTAGTGAAGAGATAACCTAAATAGCAAGAGAGGGTTAGGTGTGGTAACATTTTCCTCCCTCTTAATTATCCATATGTTATCATTGATTTTAGGGCTTCAATCTTCAGATGCTAGTTTGTGTGGTAATAGTACTCGGACTTTTTCCCAAATAGTTGTTACACAAAATATCATACTTAATAACTAGAATATAAATATGTTTAAAAACCTAGTAACCATGCAAATGATATTTCCTCTAATGGAACAAAAGTAAACATTACCCCCTGCAGGCTTTGCAAATGTATCTTTCCTAACCTTTTACGGCAATAACTAGGAAGTGGCAAGCTCAATTTTTGTGCATACTCCTGAAGGAGACTCTTACATAGTCCCATATCATGTTGGAAAAGATAAAATCAAAGCACTAACACTACCACATTTTAACAAAGCAGGGATAGTTGTGCTCAAAGTTACAACTAAAATAATTGAGCTTACATCGACTTAAAGATGACACTAAGGAGAAAACATAACTGCATTTTATTTGTTTGAACGAAGATTTACATTTCCATGTAATCCTGGTATTTGAGACATTCATGACTGTCTATGCATCATTTATAATGCTTTTAAGCAATGTTAATTTACATGAGGAATGACAAGAACATACTTACTTTGTTGTCTAAAAGACCACAGGAAAGCCAAACCTTTCCCTTACAAAATATCTTCATAAAATAACAAAGATAAAATGACCACTTTTTAATAGCAAACAGTAACATATTAAGAAAATCCAAAAACAAACCACTTTGGAAAATCCTGGGGGAATCATGACAGATTTCAAAAACAGTGTCAGAACTAAAAAGTACAGACTTTAGAATCAAAACCTTTATGAACTGATTATAAATGATTAGAAAGATCAATAGCAGAGGAGCTACATAGAGCCTAAATTTAGAGGATCAAGGATAATTCAAGCTTCAACAGTACTGAAGAGCTAGGAAGAAGAATTTCCTAAAGGAAAGAAACCAATGCTAACAAAATAAATATGACCCTAGAAAGCACCACTCACAAGTCAAATAAGGCATAAAAAACGTATGTCCGCTGACAACCAAGGGACATAAGATAAGATAATTTTATTAAATTCCAATAGATGATCACAAAAGCAATCTAATGGGACTGTTGAGTACACATGTTGATACATATTGGGAGCCCAACCGACATCCCCTAAAGAAATAAATATGCAGAAAATAAAATAAACCGAGGTACTAGTTTACTGTATAAATATCAACTTATAATAATTCTTGAATTGTTTTGTTTTATCACACCTGCCTTGCCAGAATTCAATATACCAATCCCCCCTATCACAAGCACCATGATTTTTTTCATTTCAGTACCATATAATTTCTGTCAGTTTCTTCCATATCCTCCCTTCTCTTCATTGGTTGGTGATTCATTGGCTGCATTTTGAACATTTCCTCTCACTCATCAGTTGCTTATTGGATTTTATCATTTTTTGTAAATTGTACTTTCTCTATAGAATCCTTTAAGCTTTCATCAATACATGATCTGGATTTAACATCATCAATATCTGGCATAAAGTCCTCTTTCTATGTACCTTTATCATCATAATCCTCACATACCTCTTTCACTGCCCGAGTAAAGTTAGTTTCATACTTTCCTCGACATTTGGCTGACAACTTATTTTTCAACGCAGAGGTGAATGCATGAATGTTAGTAGTAGCACGGAAACCAGTGCAAAAGAAGCAATAAAAAAATGAAATCAATCAACCAAAACCTGCATCTACTTCTAAAAGCAAAACCAAATCCTATATTTTGAATACCAAGGTGACCAAAGTGACATGCCAGAGACCACAAATAAGATTATCTGACCAGAGTAAAACCAAAGGCATTTATCCAACAAGTTTGGATAATTTTCTTCTAATGAATGTACTGCTATGTTCACATTGCCCTCTTATCGCATTCATTGTTTAAGTAGTCTGGAAGGGTTTCAGGATTCATGCATCTACTCTTAACTCTGTGGATATATCTCTGTTGTAGAGTACATCCTCTCTAGAAGTCTGATTTCTTCCTTGTTCACTATAGAGATCGAGTATATGTTTTTAAAAACACTTTGCATACACTGGGTTGTAATGGACTGTAAGTAATTTGGTCTATGACTTTGACAAACAGTCGTAGTGTATATTGTTGAATGTAGCATTATTTGTCCAATCCTTATGATGATTGTCCTTAAATGGTTTAGAAGGAATTTCTTATAGCATATGCAACATCTACCATCCACAACATTTAAGCTGACAAAATAAAATGTTATGGTAATAATATAAAGCATAAATCAGACTTTTAATGCCAAATTTCCAGATCTGGATTTTACTCAAAAATAAGGTGAATACATGACTGGAAAATTTGATGCACTAACAACAATCGAAAAAGGTGTCCTTAACGACTTCAACTTTATCCTTGGTATTGCACAAACTGGGCATACTTCAATGAACAAATATAAACTATTGTAGTTTCCTTTCTGTAGATAATATTGAGTGGATTCGGTAGATATCAGACCTCACACAAGTAAAAGCGGCAACAAAATGAAGATTTAATTCCAATATAGATCTATAACACAAGAGATAGCTCCATAATACGCCCAGCAGAAATAGCTACTTCCCACATGCACTGTAACACAAGTTTATCCTTCTGCGACTTCTACAACAGAAATATCATATTTTTCTTGGCCATGCCCTTCAACAAATGTGTGAATCTTTGCTATTAAACACTATAATGTATTGTGGCAGCTAGTTCGAGGTTTCAAAAGATGGCTTGGACTTAAACCCCAACAAGCAGCTCTAATTATTTTGGACTAGCAATTAATAAATATACTAGTTGTGTCGTGAGCTTGGGAACACCTTGCACTACGGATACCTGCGTATTTAATCCATTATTATTTTACTAGCCATATTTACTATACCAAGCTAGTGTCTATAGATGCTTACTGAAGGACGGAGGGTGAGCACAGGCATTCCTTTACTTCTCTTCTACTAGCTACGCCCTTCCTTAAACAGTGAATGCATCGTGTCCTCCCCTTCTCCTTGAATTTGATGCCATGATTCCACAAGAGGAACAGTATTCTCCTCTAGCAAAAGAGCCCTATACTGTGCACTATAGATTCAGCTTACAAACCAGGATCCAATAGAGGGACATAGTTCCATCCAGAATAAGACCTTGCGATCCATAGTTTGTGTACCCACATTAAATATACAAACCACCATTTCGGCAATGGCACAAAAACTAACCTTGGAAGCACCATTGTCGCCCGCTGCCATATTCAAACAAGAATGCCTACAGATATAGATTGAGTTTACCGAGAGACACAACATATTATTTAATTATGGGGACATCGAAAATCCAACCACAAGCCTAGTCGAAAAACCGACTACCATGAAGGTCGAAAAATCAACGATTCTTCAATATTTCAAAAACAAATCAGACAAAACAGTACTTTTCATCGTTGCAATCCGACAAAAAAGTAATTTCCGTCAAAATTCGTCGGATTTTGTCATCGTATTTTGGCCTCAAATCCTATTGTATTTGGTTCTCTTCAAACTCACTCAACGATGAATCTATTTGGTTAAGGATTTTCTAGAGAACCTTGACTCATGTTGCAGAAAAATGGTACATATAACTCCGCACTGCTACATATGACAGTTTTTTGGATTTAGCAACTGTGTTCCTTAATCACTTTCAGCTACTTGTTTGGTATTCTCCTGAACAAAAATGGGTCATTCATCTCTCATGAATATATTACTACTCATCATCACATATCCACCAATGCTCCCTCTCACTCAGAAAGGTATTCTCCATTGCATAAAGTTTGGTGATAATGTCAACTATCTGCTCATCCTTAGATATGTACTAGAGCTTCATTGCTCCTTTTTCCACCATGGATGCAACTTGTTCTACTTATCTTGTACTAAGTTCCACATAAGTGTGCTACTTGCTAATCCAAGATATCATAGATGCTCAATCTGAAACAATGCTTCAAGACGCTTTATATGTTCACTGCAATCCTCTTAGTTAGACTCTATATATGTTTTTCAACTTCACTTCATCACTTGATACATCTCTTAGATCATATCCAACTGTACCATGCAAGTACTCAACACATGCTTTGTTTCCACCCAATGTGCATGCCTCGCCTCAACCATAAATTGGCTCAGGGTGTTTACTGCAAAGAAAAAATATAGTTTGGTGTTAAATAGGTACATAAAGGATCCAATCATCTGTATGTACATAATGGGATCCACCAAATCTGAATTTGTATCAGAATATCTCATCTTCTCCAGATCTATATCCATAGGTATAGCCATAAAATTGTAGTTTGTCATCCTGGATATTTCAGGATCTCAATTGTGTACTCCCTCTGTTTGAGGAATATCTCATATGGTCCCTACTATACTTCTAACCTCAAGTAGTAATGTGTCAGGCTAAGACCCTTCACTTGAACTTAGAGGCCAACTCCCTCTTGCACTTGCCATTGAGCTTCTATGTTCCATAATGGAACAAATCATCAATCACACAACATTTTAGTAAAGGTTGAAATCCATATCATTCATCAAGTACATGTCCATCCTAACATACCAAGTCCTGGGTTCCTACCCGAGTCCATATGAAGTCTTATTTATCATCAACAAGTTGTGTTGTAGCTACTCCCTCTATGTGGGATTATTCTACTCCCTCTGCATTTGGACACGATGCTATCTCTACATCTGAGTATCTTGCATTCTTTGGACAGTCTGCTCCCATACTATATGGCTCAAAATAATAGAAGATTATTTTCCCTTGTGTATCTATCTAATTCATCTCCCATCAGGTGGGAACATTGAAAACCATCCAAGACTCACTTAGGGTCTACAAACTTCCTAACTCCATATCATGTATAAGGTGTTGTCTTGGATGCTAATATAGACTGAATGTTAGATCTTATAGATATATTTGGATGTCACTATTGGCTTCGCTTCAGGTATCTATACTATATTTACAAATCATTCTTCATAATGGACCAATAATCTTCCACCGTTATATACTTCCAAACCTACTGGACTATTGCCTCCTCATCACTAGAATGTTTGGAATCAATGATGTGACTCATGAATATGAGAACCTTTGAGGCCTTTTGTTCTCTCTCTAAAAGTATCACTAGGAATTGTATTCCTTCTTGCATCCTACAAGGATCACAAGGTCATTATTTCTTCTTCTTTCGTATTACATCATCTCTCTATAGATCCACTAGTTCTATTGGTTCGTCCTGATAATCAAAAGGATGGTTATTGTACTAGAGAACATCCATTATTCATAGCTTCCTATTTGGGCCAATCTCCCCACACCATATACTCAGGATAATGGGAGATTGATTTCCTTTTGTTGGACCATTCACCTTTACCAATATGACTTCATGCCCCAAGGATGAATGTCTACCTAGGTAGATCTCAATCATGAATCTCCATCTTCTTCTTCTTTGGCACATGAGCGTATGTTGTTCAACCAAGGATTCTCTCTGACTTCTCTTCTACAAATACTCCCTCAATAGTCTTGTCCTATTATCGATGAGGATGCTTGATATTAGCATAAGTTGTCGTACTGGATGCATCTTCCCATAAGAACATGGGTAGGTATTGATCATGGATCATCATCTCCACAATCTTCACAATGGACCACGATAGAAATGTCCACACGTGTTAACCAGTACAAATTAAAACAGTTATGTTCTTTATAAAATAACAATTCAAATCAAGAAAACAAATCTTGTTACACAAAGTATCAAGTACTTATCTTTGTTTGTTTTGTTGGCTCACTCTTTATTTATGCCTCCTTGCAAAATTTGTTGGAGTTTGTGGGAGGGGATTCTACTTCCTCATTTGATCTGGTAGCCTTGATCTTCTTCTTCCTAGACTTTTGTAACTTACTGAAGTCTTCTTTATTTGTCTTCATGAATTAGATCACCAATGATAATCACTTAGTATAGTACATCATCCAAGGATGATACTGTGATTGGTGTATATGTATTTGAGTGAACTAGAAGAAATACTATTTCTAGAGATCATCCGCAATCTCCTCAAGCTTGTCTTATTTTTCCTTCTTTGGAGGAGTCTCATCAACACTTGTTATTGATGCATGTTTATTTCTCTTCATTTTCTATTGAGTACATTGATAAACAAGGTGACCAAACTTCCGATAATTGTAACACCTTATCCTTGAATGATCCTTCTTCTTCCCTTTAGTTGGAATCAGTCCTTCATTTGTGTTTTTCTTTTCAAAATTTATTAATCTTCCTCCTCTTCCTTTTCATGCATGATTTGCAAGAGCTTGATTTTCTTCTTCTGGAGGTTTTTGTGAGTTACTCTTTGATAATACTATAGCCTCTCCTTGAACACAGATAGTCTATAGTCGATAAAATTTGAGTAGTTACTATCATCCCAAATTACAATTATGCTTTATTCCCTAAAGTACGCATGACTCTAGCTGACTTATTACCCATGATCTCGAGCTATCATTTTTCATCGTTGCATGCCTTCTATCATGGTTCCTTTGTTGCAGCTAATATCGTCGCATATTTCCCTTTTGTCGTGAAATTCTTCCCTCGCGGTTGCTTATGTCGTAGCTTTCTTCTACCGCTACATCTTCTTCCATATCTCTTCCTCCGTCGCAACTTCCTCTGCCGCATGACCAGAATCTTCATCTTCCTGAACATAATTCTAACTGAATTATGCCTATATTTTCCTAAAGCCAATAATTCATGCACCAGTTTCTCCGACCAGTGAGGATTCCAATTTCATGGCGAGTTCAAGATCCTCGCTCTGTGATATTATTTTTCGTTGCATCAAAGGAATACAGATGTGCGGTAACATCATCGCAATAAACCATTCTTTGTGTTCGACGTCTGACATCTGAAAACTTACTTTATCCATCAAAGTCTTGAATCTTTGGTCGAAGTCCCAAGCAGACTCTGTAGGTAATTACTTAATTTCATTTATTTCCATAATACACCGCGACTCAGATTTGGGCTTCCTGAACTCATATATTAATCCTTCCCGGATGTGATCTAATGTCTTCTACGGTATTCCTATTGGAACCACACAGAATTTCATGTACCATTCCAGCACGCGACCTCTAAGGGTTGTGATCATCTGATCTTTCTTAATGACCTCATCTTGGATCTGGCACATAGTCCATACATCTTTGTATAGAAACCAATGTTTCACAAGGTCTTCTAACCCGTTTCCATTAAATATTGGTCACTTTATATCATTCCCAACCATTTTGTTTACCCTTGGTACTGCTAAATTAAAAAATCCATTAGTGGGAGTTCTCTTACTCTTGTTTCCACTATTACTATTAGTGGGATTAGCAAAACCATTGGGTGATGTGTTTCTCGATCTTACCTTAGGTGATGCATTTATCGATCTTACTTTGGGTGATATACGCGGGGTCGCAGGAATGTCGTAACCTTGACCTTGATCTGGTGCTTCTTCTTCTTCAGCTTCTTCAGATATTAGTTAGTACTCTTCTTCTTCATCGAAAGATCCTTCATCAAGGTTGGACTCCAACTCGTAGTCCTCTCCTCCGATGGCACTGCAACTTCCTCTTCTTGTCGCAATCCTTCTTCTCTTTCCTGGCCGAAATATTTTTCCACTCCTTAGGTGTCCACCTTCTAGTTCAGTCTCAATATTACCAGAAAACATCTCAATTTATCCCCACCCATTCTACTCACAATATTTCTTGCGACATATCCCAAGTCTACTCGCATAAATTTTTAGTCGTCGGACTCCATTCTCGGTATCCAATTTTCACACAACAACATCTTAAACCGCATTTTCAAATATTTCAGATAGCGACCTCTAGGACCTTAGAAAAATTATCTTTCCATCTCACTATATGATTTTATCGTGTCAACTGCAATTTCTTTGATATATCCGCCAAGAATACTATCGACCCGGAAATCAACAGCACTAGATATAGGAATTCTCACCCTCTTCAAACGTTGGATCAGCTCAGCACTCCACTCTGTTGGTTCTCCTCTTGGAAATTTTTATTCTGTGTTGCTAGCTTCAATAACCACTCATGCAAAATGTAAAAAAAAATTCATGAATGTCTGTGTAAAGGTATCGCTCCAACCATTCAGTCGGACTCATTTGCGATCCTTCACTTTCCTCTCGTGCAAACTCTAGTCCCTTATAATCAATCCAATCTTGAATTTTCGACTTTGTCAGGTGCCAAAACATATCCTCGTCGGAATGATTCACAGTCTTGATAACGAAACCATTTGTTTGCGTACTTTCAGTCAACCCGGGTTCAGATCCTCTATTCGTCAACAAGACCCAAGATATCAACCCGACAGAGGAGAACTACGTCGAAAACACCTATGACGCAGATGAAATCTCACCCGAGATATCTTATGGGGACTACCAGAACCAAGTTTCTACAGTTATGTCGGGGTTTTCACTCTATACTTCTATCAGGTTACTCAACCAAAACCGAGAATTATACGTTGGTTCTCATACATTCATTCAAGATAATCATATATCATTATGTCGACAGATGTGACAACATATAACATAAAGCATTAACATATGTTAACTCGATATAGGTGTGACACATATATAAGTTCATTCACCATTAAATTTGTGCGAGACATTTAGATAGGCTTATTTACATTAAATATGAATTCTGCACAACATAAACATTAAAACACACAGAGACAAGATATAATGTGGAAAGCCATCCGAGAAAAACTACAAAAGTACTTTTTGTCCGGGATGAGAATTGGTTTGGCACCCTTGGTCTGTGCACTCAACTTGTACACTCTTCTTTTGATATTCTTTACAATTCATATATTCATATCTCGTCACATGCTCTCTGGTTTTAGTCTCTCTCTCTCTCTTTCTTAATAGTCGATATGCACACAACCTGGATCAATTCTCTCTTTTCCTTTGATTGATCGATCAATAACCAACGACAACCAGACATGCAGCCAGAGAGAGCAGAACCCGCGCATAGCTTGGGTTAATGCTTTTATAAGCTTTTTAGCTTTTACAATTCTTTATTCAACCGTCGACTGACTCTCAACGGCCAGTCGACTGACTATCTTTCTGTTTTAATACATTCAGTTATATCTAAAAATATGCATTATCGGCCCAAAATACAATCATACCTTATTATTAAACTAACCCTTTCACAAAATCAATGGAAGTCTGTTTTTCGACTGTTTTATTCATCTTTTGTCGCGGCTCCTTCTGTCGCGGATTTTCCTCGTCTTGTGACCAGAATCTTGCAACCGAAATGTTCATCTTTCAGATCATTATTATGGTTCTTTCTTCTCGCATTTTCCTAGGACCAACACCATTCCATTCATTAATAGAAGTTGGGTTTTACTGTACTAATGTACTTTATACAACACATCATCTTCCCATTTTATATTGTTTGCTTTATTTCATTCTACAAACTATCCCCTTTAAAACTTCCATTTTGATTTTGTGAATAATGGTTTAAATGAAAGTATCTCCTATCTTAGATACCAGATTGTCTTCCCTTGATCCTTTCACTTAGTCCTCGTGCGAAGATGATTTTCTTTCTTATTTCGAGTTCTCGATTTATTTTGGTACAGCGATCATTTGGTAGTTTGACTCATGTATACCAGAGTCCTTTTTCTTCTTGGGCATTTGCCAAATCACGGAGATCGGGGAGGGGAGCGCCAATAGCAGCTAACAAGCCAGAAATTGCTGTGAAGAGAATGAATGTTACACGGATCGAGTTGAAGATAGTCCACAAAATCGCAGATAATTTTGATCGCTCATCAAGTTGAAGATAATCTGCGAGCTTCTTGAAAGCTCGTGAAGTAAAGGGTCAAGTCACTTCCATATCGCCAACAACAGCAAAAGTGGAGAGGAATGTACATGACGACGCCAAGTTTGCCCGAAATTTTGATGAGGATTGAGATTGCTGCAGCGGGCGGGCGCTTCCGAAAATCATGCTTGTCCATTAAATATTTCATTAAATCAACAAAATTGGGATTTTTTTTTAGCTTTTCCGCATGTTATTGTTTCTTTAATTAGAGCTTTATTAAAGTTTTATTAAAACTTTAAGATATCCCATGACGATTTGCTGGTATACTGATGCAGATTTGCGTGGACGTGAAACTCAAACAAGACGTGTTTAAGGAGAATCTTCGATTTGATACCTAGAATCATGTACTTTCTCCACGAAATTAGATGGTAGGTACTGATTCTTGCTTACACCGGAAGTGAAGCGGATTATAAAAGGAATTGTTTACACAAGGCTGTGCGGTGCTATCTCTGCACAACGAACGAAGAATGGTCTTCTTTTTAGTCCCTGCCTTAGTGATCGTTTGGTCTTCAAAACAGTTTGACTTTATATTACCAATACATTTTTAATATTGTTTTCTAATGTTTTATGATAATTTCATATTTAATTCAATATTCTAAAAATAAAAAATTTAATTTCGAGTCAATCGACTAAATAAAGCAATAAACAGAAGAGGTCACTTTTGTATGTATTCCCCATGAGGTGTACAGGTCCCATGAAGTGAAAAGTTTGTTGTAGGCCCAGCCAAGTGATCAGAGTCTTCTTCCCTTCCAAGGTGAGCGATCCCATCCAAGTCCAAGTGTTTGAACAGAGTTGAGCTGGGGCAATTTAGTGAGCAGAGTATTTCAAGCCAAGTGAGCAGAAATTTGTTATTCTTAATTTTTCATTGGTTAAGTACATTGAATAGACTAAATACCCCTGCTGTGAAAATTATTTGTCAGATTTAAAAAAACAATTAAAATTTTATAATTTTGTTTTTATAAAACATTGACACGTAGCATTATTTTGTCAGCACAATTAAGAACCTAATAAATAAAACATAATTACTTTGCTGATGCTGACAGAAGCTATTAAAAACCTCAAATCTGGCTTGGATTTCTTCCAAACAGGCTGAATAGCATACCTCCGAGAAGCCTCGACACGGTATTCTGAAAAGATCGTAACGCTGTTCGGATGCAGCAGAAATGCATACATAGCTTCCTGATTCTTGATTCCGACTTCAGTCGTGGAAAGCCATATTTATACCAGCAGTTCCGCGTGTAGTCCGGCGGTATCCAGTCATTTTAGCGGTAAAAATCGTAGATATTCGGACCTAGCGATAAGAACCGTCACAGTCATCGCACGTGGTTTATGGTCTCTAGCTCAGGTGCTGACTGTGCTTGTCATTAATACAGAGTTGCTTTTGTCGTTTACAAATTTATACATATGAACATAATTGTGAAATTACGGAATTAGCCAGCGCACCATTTAAAAATAAAATTGTAAGCAGATCTCTGATATATATTTAGTTATTAAAAATAATGTTTTTACTTAATTATAGTTTTTATAATATCGATGCTATATTTTAAGGGTTCTTACTTAACTTATATTTTGTTTTATTAAGAGATTAAAACTTTAATGCTAATAATTTTAAATTTCAATATATTTACCTACGAGTTAAAAAAAAGGTCCAGGGACGAGGAAGGAACGTGGTCTTTTTTGGTTAGAAAGGGTTTAAAAAGTATTTAAGATAAAACTAATTTTAAGTTTTTAATAAATAATAATATCTTAAATTAGATTAAGTATAAAGAGAATTTAGTTTTATTATTTTTTATTTTAATAATGTTAAATTTTTTTAAGTTAGCAATAAATTAAAAATAATTTTACTATTTTAAATTAAAATTACTTTTATTTCTTATACTATACCTTTTATTTATTTTAAAAGTAATAGTATTTATAATTTTTATTTATTTATTAATGACATTAGATTTTTTTATTATATCTTAGTTATTAGTGATTATCTATAAATGGTCGGGTCTGTAACGTTGATGTGGCACATGCGAGCTCAATAAAATAATTGTGTAGAGAGGCGTTTTCTACAACTCAAATGGATAAGATGTGTCCCATATGTAACGTTGATGTGGCACATGTCCGCTCAATAAAATAATAATTAAAAAAAAAAATTATAACATGTCGATTTATAAGTAAAAGAATAAAAATAACAAATATTATACTCATATAACAACCATATTAGGGCAATACTCATAATCTTACAAAGTGGGTAGTAAAATTCAATTGTCTTGAGTAGTAAAAAGAAAAATTATAAAACCAAACATATAAAATTTAATTTTAAATTTGCAAAATTGTAAAACACATTTAGTTGAATTTACAAAATAATAGCTATTACAATAATAACACTAGATTTATCTTAGAAAACCCGTATGGTAAAATAGACTTCAATAATAAATTTATTATTGGCCGAGCTACAATGGAATATTACAACCATATTTATAAGGTTCTTTAAATACAAATACAACTAGCAAGAAGCCATCGACCACTAAAACCATGTGCTTTAAACCACTTACATCCTTGCTCATTCTTAAGTCAAGGTTAACCTTAACATGTAGATGTTCATTTTTAGTTATAGAGAAAAACAAGTCATTTCTAAAAAACATTTGGATAAATGTTGAAAATCTTCATTTGATGGTAAAATGTTTTTCAAATTCCATTTTTTTTCGAAAATCTAGATTTTAAAATTTTATATACATTATTTTAATCATTAAGTAGACAAGTAAAGCAATTTTTGGAAAACTATTTGATTATATGATTATTAATGTTACTCAACTCATTTTCTTCTACTAATATTTACCCTATTTTGAAATTACTTAAGGAAGTTGACGAGGTAGCAATACTTATTAGACATTTTTGAAAATTAAAAAGGGTTTTCATGTGAAGAGAACTTGGTCCCTCTCGGCCCTTGGTAGAGCCATAGTTAAGTTGGATCTATGCTGCTTAAGTAGGCAAATGACAATAAACTCAACCAATTTTTTTAAAATAAGTTTTATAGCTTGGAGCCAAGTTACATTATTTTTTTCACTTTTCATAATTTCATGTAACTATTAGTTATTTGCTAAAGTTTTTATGTAAAAATTAAACCAATCATTATTATATTGAGATGAATGTATTTAATTCAATAATCTTTTAGAGTAATTATTTTTATAATTGTTAGGAGAATTAAAAAATGATAAAAATCAAGTTTTCATTAATTATATAAAGATATAAAAAAATCAAGTTTCCATTTGATTGTGTAAATTAAAGATATTGTATTTGGTGGTTTTCTAATTGAAACTTTTTCCAATTTTTTTTGTGTAATAAAATATTAACTTAATATAATACCGAAAATATTTAGTTAATGTCTATTTAAATTATTTTGACTTGTTCAATATATGTAAAGTTTCATTTTTCCTTAAATCAGTAACCTAAAATAACTTTAACCATTAATATATCAACCTATTTATCATTGAGACCTTCTAACCATCAATTAGTAACACAAAACCTCACTAATCATTGAGCAACCAACCCTCACTAATCATTGAGCAACCAACCCACTAGTATGCATTGACCACTAATCCATCATTTCTCTAACTACTATGGTTGACTATGTTATAGTCAAACATAATAAACTATGGTGGAATATTAGTATTTATGATTGATGCTACTAACCCATTGATATATATGTAGCAAACCCATACATCCTTTAACCATTTTCCAACCAATTTCTTATAATACAAAATAATCTATCTTAGTAAATAACTTTAGGAATTATTTCTAATTTTCAAACATTTTTTAGGAGACGGGTACTAAGTAGCTTTGTTGTTAATTTCACTTGTTAAATATACTAATAAATTTTATATTAATAATTTCACTTTTACCTGTTAACCCTTTTTACAAATATTTATAATAATAAATAAACAACAAAACTTAATATCATAAATATTTTCTTTCCAATAAACATATGTCATATCTCTATTATAAACATAAGTTTAAAGCAGGGACTAGCTGCTTTGCAGCTATTTTCCTTGTCTTTGCTTTGATTCTTCTAATATGAATGCATTGTATTTAAAAGAGTGGAGTTGAACGCGCTGAATATTTATATGAATGCATACTATTTAAAAGACTGAAGTTGGAGGCGTTGTCATTCACCATGTTCTTCTCCTCGTCGTCGTCGTCCTCGTCGTCACCGTGTGTGGATATCATACAATCTTTTATGTAAGTTAATTTGTGATTGCCTTCCATATTAGAGATTTAGTTATCTTTTGTAATTTTGACATTAAATTGTTTAGAATTTAAATTCAGAAATCAGTAATTGTCGTTGTTGTGCTATGTGTAGATATCATACAGTCCCTTGTGAGTTAATATGTGAATGTCTTCCATATGGGACATGTAGTTATCTTTTGTAATTTTGACATTGAATTGTTTGGGGTTCAGGAATCATTTATTACATTTTCATCGTTCATTCCTATTCTGGCAAGAGGAGGAGATGGGATTGAGGTGACTCTTAAGAAGCCATCAAGTTGGAGATATAAAGTTAGACAAGCATCACAAAGGACTAAGGGACATGGTAGTTTTAGGAAGAAGCTCAACCTGAAAGACATAGAGGATTGTGACAAGAGCTCACATTCTCTAACCTACCTCGCAATCAATAAATCACCTTGGCTAGACCTTGCAAGCAAAAATAAATAGATCAAAAGTCACAATAATACCACCCAATGACTTAATACACTCAAGATATTTCTAAATCTTGAGAGTTAAGTAAATACCCTCAATAAAACCTGTGATAAAAAAATGCGAGGATGAAGAATCTTTGTGAATCTAGGATTTGCCAAAATCAACTTCCATCCTACGCCAAAAGTGGAGAGGATATGGTGTTATTCTAAACTCGGGGTAAATGAATGTTGATAGAAATCAAACAACATTCTCCTGTACACATCTTGAAAACAAAATCTTGGGAATAAAAAAATTTGATTATTTAAATAAGTGAAAGATATTTGATCTTAAGTTATTATAATATTTTTTAATCAATTAAACATATTAACTTTTAGATCATATTAAAAAAAAACCATCTAAAAAGGTATATGATATTTAAAAACACTTACATCAAATGTGCTATAACCTTATAACATCTTTTCTTTTAGCACACCACATATGGATAAAAGAAAAGAGAGTTGTGACTTAAATAACCAAAATCTCTAGTATATTTGGTCGCACAAGTGCTAGTAATATTAATTTATGAATAATACTAGGGCGGCAAAGGGGCGGGGTTTTCATCACCCCGGATGGAAAGTTGGAATCAAATTTTTCATGGAGACTTGGAAGGGATACAAATAATGTAGCGGGGGCACTGGCCCTCTTGCAGGGACTTCAAATTGCCAGAAGCCGGGGAATTAATGAACTTATAGTGTTGGGAGACTCACAAATAATAATTCAAGCCCTCGCTAAAAATACTCTCCCATCCCAAATGCAACTCCATCAGATGATTAGAAAAATTCAAGCCCTGGTCAAATCTTTTTGCAAAGTCGAGTTCTTCCACATCCTAAGGAAGCACAATAGTAAAGCAGACCTAGCTACAAACATTGCCTCCACCCTTGGCTTTGGAATTTTGTTGAGAAATGGGGCCAGCACCTTTTGCTAACCCCCATAGGACCATGGCCCTTGACCATGGGGTAAAACTCTCCCTTGTGGCATACGTCAGCAGGCCTTGGCACATCTCCCATGTGGCGCATGCTTCCACCTCGTGGTGAAATCCCTTGAATGGACAAGGCCCGTGTGCAAGGACAGGGGCTTTGATGCCTATTTTAATTCCCTATATGGTCGGGTAGGACCTTTCCCATCTCGCAGCAGGAATTATGTCTCGTCTACCCTATGCGAAATCAATCGAGGATTCTCAGGAAATCATGGATTTTTGGAGCCAATTGAGTGGTAAGGTTATTAGGCATGATAAGGGGATTGAACGTTGTTTCATGCTTTGGTTCGTCTGCATTGGCAAGGAATTTGTGGGAGTTTTGAGTGTTCAAGCTGTTACTTGTACCATGGAAGCGTCCTCGGCGTCCTCTAGGTCCACGAGCTCTTCCTCGCTTGCCCAGTTCATCTCTAGAGACGTATATTCTGTAGATTAAGAAGAAGATCAAGAAGATGAACACGTACCCTGGCAAGATCGATTCAGAGGGAGGTCGACGGTTGGAAAATGTTGACAAGGACATGGCTTACCTGAGGAAGGAATTTTCCCAGTCGATTTCGCACACTAAAATACTTTTACAGGGATGCTGGCATAATTGGAAATTAAGTTCGAGAAGCTGGAATTGAATGTGGTAAATCTAGAAGCAACAAAATTCTTAGGTTCATCTTCTCGTTATGGCGAGAAAGCTAAATGAATTTCAGTCTTTTAGGAATTCGTTTTTGGATTTCCTGCTTTTGTTTGCTGATAATAGCATTTAGTTAGAAGTCCTCAATCTCTTTTTGAAAATCTTTGTAGGCTATATAAGATTGGCACTATCTAAGTTATGTGGGTTGTATAGGACTGGCATTGTCTGAACTCTATAAATATTGGCACTATCTGAACTCTATTTGTTGCTACCATAAGAGCACCTATGTTAAATGCGGATATGTTTTTGTGGTTATACCACCTCTATATATAAATCATAACCGTTTTTATATAAAAAAAATATTAAATTATGAATAATACACCATTATTGAAGACTGAAATGGTTGTCTAACAAGAAATCTCGCAAGAAACCACCAACAAAAAATCAAAGAAATCCTATGATTAAATACCCACGATAAAAATAACGATAGGGAATATCTGTGAATCTAGGATTTATGGAGTTTGACCTTCATCCATCCTCAAATCTAAGATCTATGGAGATCAACCTCCATCCCAAGCAAAAGTGGAGAGAATGACACCGATAAATATAAGATCTGTGGAGATCGACCTCCATCCCAAGAAAAAGTGAAGAGACTAACACCGATAGGTGTTATTCTAACACCTATAAAATGTAGAATATACTGCAAAAAGTGACATAGGAAAATATGATTACACTCGTAGATAGTTTTTGAAGACTTCAATGAATTAGTTGAAATGATCGTATGAGGATTGATTGTAAAGAAGTCCATATGCATCCTCTAAATCTTGTGTTGAAATCAAAAAGTTCCATATCGAACACATTCAGGTTGGTCACAAAACAAGAAGCATTAGAATTGTTGGAAGGCAGCTTGCAAACAACAAAAGAAAAGAAAAACACGATTATTTTTTATGATGAGGATGTCAAACCACTAAAGACACTAATAAATTATATGAAACCAGAAAATCCATTGATTCAATAAGAGAAAATTACCAAACCAAAATATATCAAGGAGAAAAAGATGGATACTGAGAGAGGAAACAACACCACAAGACACAGGGAAGAAAACACAACATGAGCAACAACAAAGGCAATATTAAAATAGTTAACAATGGAGGAGAATATCCTTACAATGTTTATCGATAAGAAACATTGCAAAGAAGTTCAAGGATGACACAAGAAAGAGGATTAGAACCAGGATGAAGTATAACAAACGACATACCATGGTTTTAACATATTTTATTCAACATCGTAGATGCAACTTAGAAACTTAGACATAAGTCCTTGTAAGTTTATAATCTGTAACCATGGAAATGTTATAGTTGAAAGGTGAGGTAGGGATCTTAACATGCATTTGATGTGTTGTATCTTATTTCTACTCTCATGGAGTCTATGGACAACCCATAGACTCCAAGATAGTAGCAAGAAGATCCAACACATCATATATATGTTAAGATCTCTACCTCGTCTCTCAACTATAACATTTCCATGGTTACGATTTAAAAAATTATAGGGACTTATGTCTAAGTTTCTAAGTTTCTAAGTTTCATCTATGATGCTGAATAAAATATGTTCAAACCATGATATCATTTAGTGTATCATGGACAACACATGAGTGGATCTATAACATAGTGTTGTGTCTATTGGGAAAAGGAAAGAAGTCAACATAGTTGACACACATAGCCAAGTATAAAAACATCAGTGTAGAATGCTATACCACTGGATATCATGAATCCTTTACCTGGTATACACTCCAACTCAACACCACAAATGTATATACAACCCCTATCTTTATAGGATCCATTCAAGGCTCATCAAAGATCAAGTATTGAGATTAGAAATTGGTTGTTTACAATAGAGACATGCATTAAAAACTCAATGGGAATTGTTGATCAAATAAGATCATCTTAGAGATGCATTGGAGGAGAGATAAAAGTTTACAAATTATTCCGTAAGAATGATATGCTCACTATGCAAATAGGATATATCTACACAAGGTTCTCACACATGTGGCCAATCACTCAAGCTGCAAACCTTGAAGTTATATAGATAACTTTAAACAAACTACAAATTTCATATTTCAAACTACATCATTATGCAAACATCCAACTGAGGAGTGATTCTCATTAGAGGAAACTTGGGGTATAAACTGGGATTTATAAGAAAACGAGCCATGATGCATTGGAATTCAAGAACAAGTAGAATTTCAAGAAAATGAGTCAACCATAATGATTCACTTGGCATATTTGTCATAAAAAAACTACGTTTTTTGTATTTTCAACTTAGAGAGTGTGAAAGGTTGAAAGGTGCTTCTAGTTTTACACCGTGGAAGTGCAAGTTGCAAATGCTATTGATGAGGCCAAGCTTTGGGAGTATATTGATAATGATATTGTTGAAAATACTTATCCAAAATTGTTTGAATTATATACTAAGGATATCGAGGAAAATATAATCATTTTTTATTTGGTGAAAGATCATTTGATCACTCACATTGAAGATCGATAAGAATATGTATGGTAAGTTTAGTGGGATTATACCATAGTGTGAATGTTTCTAGGAAGATGATATTGAGAAACAAGATTTTAGTGATATGCATGAGTAACGCATGTATAATGGTGAGATACTTGTCTAGTATCATCGAGTAGAAATATTAGTTAGATTCCATATGGACAAAAGTGGAGGATAAGGATTTTTCTCCCATTTCCTTGATTGGGTTTACTCTATATTGGTAATATTTTGTCATAGGTGTTTGTGGTCATGATAATTTACCTACTTTTGATGAGATTTAAGGTGTGCAATATGACATAAGGTTAGAATCATGTTTGACAAAGAAAATATATGTATAAGACCTAGAACTTACTAAGAGGATGAGGAAGAGAAACAAGAAGGCTAAGAAGGAAGACTCAAGCCAAGGTAAAAAGGATTTGAGTAATGTGGAATTTTAGGTGCCACAAAATGGGGCATTATACCATCCAATGTATGTAGAAGAAGAAAGGGAAGGCCAAGAAGCATAAATAAGTTGCAAGGAGTGAAGATACAATAACAAGAGTGGATGAGTTGACATCCCAGCTTAAGAGGACCTTCTCCATGGTCTCATGTTTATATTACAATACCATGTTAAGTGTTGGATGGTATGTAGACAACGCATGGACAACGGGGACAGCAAGACATATGACTTCTGACAAGAAACTCTTTAGTAGGATTCCAGTAAAAGAGATAGGAATGAGAATGGGGGTGAGTGATTATGTTATTTGTCCTATGAAAGGAGTGGGATCCATTCCTTCTAGATGCCATCAAGTGATGTTCTTGACTATAATGATGTTTTATTTGTTCCTAGTTTGAAGAAAAAACTTCTTTCAGTGTCTTCTATGATATATTTTCAATGTAGAGTTTCATTTGAAGGGACAATAACATACTATTAGTGATCATAATATAGCAAGGTTGGTGATTTTGGATATGGGTGTGCGAGATAGTGCCTTTTACAATTTACTTGCTAATCTTAAGACACTTCTAGTTACTAATGGGAAGTTGGGTGAGGCTTTTAGTTTTGAGGAGGAATATGTAGAGAATGTATGGAAGGATGCCATGGAGATAGGTTTAAAACCTATTCTTGAATTATTGACTGATTCAAACTTTGTAACCCATGATGGGAGTGTTGAAGAGTACCGGGATAGGGTTATTGTAGTCAACCCTTGAAAAGACAAAGTTGAACTTAATGATACTCTTACTATAGTTACCTGTTATATTTTTAACTTAGCAGTATAATTTTCATATCTATCAACTTTTAATTCATAACTCATTTCATCCCACAATTATAGCATCATTCATTTGCAACGAAAAATAAACAAGGATCACTAAAAGATAACCATGCACAAGAGATACAAGGATTTCTTGGGAAACCCAAATAGGAGGAAACCCAGCAAACTTTTCTCTGAAGAAATCAATTCAAATTTCAAGTACAATACCAAACATAAATATTAATCCCTAGCATAATAGTGTGTTCTTCATCCACAAGAAACCCTAGAAAATCTTTGAGAGAGATAGAGATAATAAGATAAACCCAAAATTAATTCCAGTGATCTTCACTTGTCCTCCTTGAGAAGTGTGCACCAATTGAGATACATGGGCTTGATTGAATGTGACAAATGAAGAACACTTCTATTTATATTCTTATTTGAATTAATTTTTACTCTTGAGGCTGACTTGTACTTTTGTCTTCTTGGTCCAAGTTCCCCCTTTTTTAAGGGTATTTTTCCCTTTCTTGTCTTCCGCTTTCTTTGGAACTTCTTCAATGGATTGTCTTGACTTATTTGTATATTTCTTCATCATAGAAAATGTATCCTCATTGATATTTCCTCACATGTGATCATTTCTTCCCAAGAGCTATAATGTTGATTTGACCATACTCTAAAAAGTCCAGGTCCCTTCTTAGAGCCAATTTGTAATATCCCAAACTGATATTTTCCTGTTTGTGTGTATATTGTAGATGGCTAATAGGCTTACTCCTTAATCAAATAGAAAATCAAACCCCAAACTTTGCATGCATGCAAATATGTGCCCTAGAAAAATACTGAGATGCTATAAAATAGGAGAAATCAATGCATGTACATACCAGTATATAGATCAGTTGATGGTGAAGAGACTGGTCCCAGCATGCAAGGATTCTGCCTAAGGAATAAGGAGATACACCAAATCATCCTCCACAGGCGAAGGCGCCCTCCTCTCAAACTATATAAGCTCCAGAATAATAAATAAGTTGTTGCTAGAAGCCCGGATGATGTGCACTAGGGTTATAATACCCCTCCGATGACGATGGAAGCAGCATGCGGAAGTTTTGAACCCTGTAGGTAGGAAAACGAATTGCTTTGTCTCTAATCACGGTGACACGGTGTGACGGTGAAACCCTATGGTTGGATGAATAATAAACCTCCCGGAATAACTGTTGAATGTAACCTGATGATCAACTAGTGTTGAACCTGGATGATCCAACCTGATGATGAACTAGGGCAGATAGATTTCGCTGCCGAAATACACCAGTTAGCTGAGCATGTGCTCAACCCCAACTTAGCTCGCCGAGCTCTCCAATTCAAATCCACAAATCAATTATCACATAAGTGACTTCTACATTCACTTTATCTTTCTTTTATAACTCTCAACTACGAAAACCCTAACTTTTGACCTAATTAGGTCACTTTATATTCTAATTTGCAGTTGACTTGCATGCATACGCATAGAGACTTAATTGGGTGCATGCATAATTAAATAATGCCTGGATTTCATGCATGCAGGTGGCCTTTGGCTCTAGTGGCCCTATTTGACCCAATGGTGATATAAGATTGATGCCCTAGATCTTCTATATATGGCATCAGTCTTCGACTGATTCCTTGACTGTCAGTACCCGCTCGAACCTATAGGAATCACATAGGTTAGTGGGTTGGTCCTTGATGCCTAAGAAGAAGAGGACATTACAGTCCTCCCCGCTCGAATTTGCTTGTCCTCAAGCAACTATAAAGCTGGGTGCTGTAATAACTATCCTACCTCCCAAGTAGCCTCCTCTATAGGCAGATCTTTCCACTGAACAAGGCAATCTCTGATGATTTTGTTCCTCAGTTTCCGCTCTCGCACCTCTAGGATGTGCTCCGGAATCAGAACCAATTTCCCCTCGTCATCAAGGGGAGGCAGCTCAGAAGATGTAACAATCTATTGACCAACCACCTTCTTGAGATTGGAGACATGAAATACGTTGTGAATCTTGCTCTCTGTGAGTAGTTCTAACTCATATGCTACCTCTCCGACCTTCCAAATTATCTTGTATGGACCATAGAAATGAGGTTGGAGTTTTTCTACTCCTTTCTTTTTAAGAGATGACTGTCGGTAAGGCTGGAGGCGTAAATAAACGAAGTCTCCCACCTCAAAACTACGCTCAACTCTGTGCCTGTCTGCATATATCTTCTGTTGATTCTGAGCAGCCTGTATGTTCTCCCTGAGTATCTTGAGGATATCTTGACCCTCCTGAATCCACTCCTTGGCCTTGGGGGCCCTGGTATCGCCAAATATCTGGTCTGCAAAAGTGGAAGCATCATACCCATACAGGGCTCGAAAAGGGGTCATCCTAATGGTCATATGGTAGGTGGTGTTGTAACAATGTTCACCCAAGTGTAACCATTTGATCCATGTCCTCTGCTGACCTGATACGTAATTTCTCAAGTATCCCTCAAACCATTTATTAACAATCTCTGTCTTCCCGTCACTCTACGGATGATAACTTGTGCTCATGGCTAACTCGGTCCCCACTAACTGGAAAAGCTCTTGCCAAAAGGATCCTGTGAATATGTTGTCCCTGTCACTGACAATGATCTTGGGTAACCCATGGAGTCTAAATACCTCTCTGAAAAATAGTTATGCTACTTGTGCTGCTAAATAAACTGATGATATGGCAAAGAAGTGAGCAAACTTAGTCAATCTATCCACTACTACATACAAGCAGTCTCTACCTTGGACCTTGGGCAGCCCAGTAATGAATTCCATAGAAATGCTCTCCCATTTCTGCTCGGGAATAGGTAAGGGATGTAGTAAACCAGTCGGGTGGATGTGCTCTATTTTGTTTTGTTGGAACAAGCTGCACTCCCTCACATGTTGTATCACATCTTTCTTGAGGCCCTTCCATGAGAACCTTTCACTAATCTGTCTGTAGGTCTTGAGAAACCCCTGATGCCCTGCTAATGGTGAATCGTGTGATGCCTGTAAGATTTTCTTATTGAGGGGAGACTCTGGAACCAAGAAGATTTTGTTTTGCTTGAGGAAGGCTGAGGGTACAAAGGCTTGGAGCATCCCTAAGGATGTTGGAGGATAGGTCATGAGGTAGAGGAGTTTGGAAGATGGTCGCGGATATAAAGGGGGATGACCCTAGGGCTGGACAAGGGGAGTCGTGGGATAGAAGGGGTGAAAAGGGAAGGGTTGTGAGCTTTGAGGAGGGAAGAGGTCTAGAGGAGCAGACCCAAGGAGGAATGGAGGGTAGCCTAGGGTGTAGGATGGCCCTTGGAAAGGGGCTGAAATTTCATGCCCAAGATTTTATGACGCCCGATATTTTAGGGCCCCAAATCTCAGATCCCAAAATTTTAGGGACCCAAAATTTAAAGAGGCCCTACATTGGCCAAAAATTTCATTTTTATGAAATTTTATCAATTTTAGGTTTTTTTTAGATGCAAAATGCAGACCTAAAAAAAAACCTATATAGCATGTAAATGCAACTAACTAACCCTAGAAACTAGGTTGGAAAGGAGTGAGGTTTGGGACTAATGGAGTAAAACACTAGAAAAACCCTACCCTTATCTATGGCATCTAAGGAGCGACTAAACCACCTCTAGAGAAGCTTAGCCTAGGTTTACGACTAACCCTAAAGTCCTAAGGTTCTAACCCTAGAAGGACCCCTAAACGGACGTGTTTCTACAACCAAGGTGACTAAGAGTTGACGAAGGATCTAGCCAAGACAATTGCAACTATAATGGCTGCCATTACATCCATAGAAATAAATCATTCATCAACAATTAACAAAGAGAGATCAAGCAAACCTTCGAAACCCTCCTTGTATAAGTGTTTACCCAACAAATTAGAGCATCACCTTTGTAAGAGCATTGAACCAAAGAAACTTCAAGAATTTTTCATCAAACCCAAAATTGTCTTCCTCAAGAGGAGGTGCCTCACTTCAAAGAGCCCTAGCTGGGTAGAATAAGTGCATATTGTTTGATCCCACTTGTCTTATGTTAAAATGAATTGAGGAGAGGCTTATAAATAGCCTCTCACACTCACTTTATAAATATATCCAGGTTGACATGCCTTTAAAATGTCCATGTGAAATTATAAAACCTGAACTTAAAATTATAGCAAAATAATAATAATAAAATAGCCTAACGTAGGCTTAAGGTAGGCTACCTAAGGTATTTTTCCCCTAGGTTCCAAAAAATGCTAAAATGAGTGAATCACTCTGAACGAAAGGATGGAATGAGCTGGAGGGAAGGCGTTATACCCCATCTAACCCCGAGAATGTTGTAAAATCCCACAACTACCTCCTCAAATCAGCAAGAAGTCCCAACGTGGAAGATAGTGTCCTCTGAGGAAAGAGACCAGGGAGAGAAGGTTCCAGTGAGCAGAAGGGACAAGAGGGTGTCCTAAGTGGTTGTGAAGGGAGATGAATGTCTCATAGCTGAAGCAAAGGCCACCAGAGCAAGCAAATCTGGTGTGGGGTCATGTGACCTAGTGATCAACCCTTAGGAGCCCCGAACACCAACCCCTAGGTTAAAAACCCCAACAAAGGGCAGTTAGCAGTGTCATTAAGCCATAGTACTCCTAAAGGAGGGACCAAAGGGACCATCCATGACCAGCATTGCTCAATAACACCCCTCCTGGTTGAAAAAATGGCTCTCTCTTCCTAGGGCACATCTGAAGATGCGTTGGGTACAGGTGCATCGTAACAGGATGAAGTGGTGAAAAGCACACAAACTAAGACGATATAGATTCTCGTAGCCACATATGCAGTAATGTGGGAATCCTTCAACAAAAAGGACATCAAGGTAACGAGGATCGTCCTTGATGTGGAGAAAGACCATTTGATCCCACACGTGACTGGTAAGTACCGTGCTTACCAAATGTGGGATGCCTTAACCAATCTGTACCAGAGTTTGAATGGAAATCGAAAGATGGTACTAAGAGAAAAATTGAAGGGCATAAAGATGGAAAAATATGAAAATGTGACCTCTTACCTTACTTGGATCACTCAAGTAAGGGATGAGCTTACAGCTATTGGGGAGGTTGTGAAGTCCAGAAACCTTGTGAGGGTCGCATTGAATGGAGTAACCAAGTAGTGGGAAGTCTTTGTGGAAGCAGTTGTTGCACAAGAGAACATGCCTTCTTGGGGTCATATTTGGGATGTCTTTGTGCAAGAAGAGACCCGAAGAAATTATGTGAAGGATAACTCATCAAATAGAAAGGATGAAGAGGAGAATGTTACAACAGGAAAGAAGTCCAAGAAGGGACCTAAGGGAGGGGATAAGCAACAAATAGGTGAGCAAAGTCAGGTGTTATGCATGCAATGTGTTTGGCCATTATGTTATCCAATGTCCATAAGAAGAGAGGCAAGCAGAAGGAGGAACAAGTTGCATCTATAGTTGAGATAGAGAGATACACTGCAAAGTTCAAGAAAGAATTATTTCTTGTCACGGGTGTTTTGAGTTGCGATAGTAGTAGACCCGTGGATGCAAGTGGATGAGAGTGAATATCGTGATCACATGACTGGGATGCGAGATGCATCCCTCACTTTAGAGACTATTCCAGAGCAGCTTGTACAAGATGGAGAGGGAATAGTGTATGCAGTCATAGGAGTGGGATGAATATGATTCCAACTATGGGCTGAGTACGATTCCAACTAGTGTTTGGAGAGCTTCTGAAGGTATCAGGAGTGCTCTATGTTCCAGAGTTGAAAGATAGCATACTCGCTATTCCATCCTTGGAGGGTTTAGGGTATGCAGTGGTGTTCAAGAGTGAACACATATTTATCTATCCAGTGGGAGTGGATCTAGTTGATCTTGTGTTGATTGGTCATCACAGAGATGGTGAATATGTGGTGTGTGCTCAACCTACATCAAGAGGATCTGGGTGGATAACAGGATCAGGGCAAGAGGGTCAACTGACTTATCACTGATGGATGAGTGAGATGGGACTTCTCGACATATGGCACCAGTGTAGAGTACAGGATCTGTAGAGGGGTAGCTTCCAGAGACAAAGGGAGCTTCTGCAGCAGAGAGTGTGAGACTGGAGTGTGATTGTGGTGGAGGACAAGCCAGAAGGACTTCCCGTGAGAAGCAAAAGTGGTGAGTGTTGTAGCTCATGATGTCCTTCATGCGATGATGCCTAACATGAAGGGACATTAGACTTGACCTTTCTAGAAAAGAGTTTAGAAAGGGTGGTCATTTCTTAAATTGTGTGAGAAGCTCATGCGTAGACTTCCAGTTATGGTGAAGTAACAGTTTGTCTTCTTCAAAGATAAGTTGGAAGTGATGGTGAACAACTTCATTGGTAAGAGAGAGTGTTGAATTTTGTACCAAGTGTTCCCCTAGTGATTCTTTCCTAAGTCACTAAAAGGGGACAAAGTACATGACACTTGCATTAATTGCTTGAGAAAAGTAATTAATGACACTTTAGAGTTATAAAGTGACTTTTCAATTACATTTAAATGGGAGTTGAGAGAGAAAATATTTAATGGAGAGAAGCAATTTTTCTCTTCCATTGATGAGAAATAGCTAGATTAAAAGTGGGCCCTTGATCTAATGATTGTTCAACCACCCTAGAAGGTGAAATGAAAAGACAAGGGGAAAAGATTAAAAAGGTACTGCATTCCTCATTTGCATTCACCCAAGAGAGTTGGAAAGGAGTCGACTTCTTGAGAGGAGGGAAGTCCAAGAGAGTTGGAGAGTGGTAGGATTCTTGTGAAGATAAATCGAGATTGAGGGGAGAGAGAGAGAGAGAGAGAGGCGGCCTAAGATGAGCACGAGTTTCATGTAGTAAGGTACATTATTAGAAGCTCGTTATCTAAGGAGACAGCATGCATCCCTAGGACCGTACAATAGCAATAAAGAAGCATGCTTATCAAGAAGAGATTGGGCATGAATTTCTAGAGTTCTAGCACATTTTTCGAGGAGGGTTTACTACATTTAATGAAGGGAATACACAACAATATCTTCTTATACCATTTGCACGCATTTTGAGGCCTATGAATGGCACATAAATTGAAGTATAAACTATTGTTTTCAGTGGGCACAAGAACCGAGGAAGAGGACTAGTCTGTCATGAATTTCGAGAATAGTTCTGACTGGAGGTTGGCAGTCCATACAGGCTGAGAAACCACAAAATTCGAGGCTACATATGCACAGAAATCAAGGTTGTGTTAGGAACTGATTTCAAGGCCAAAAATTGTCTGTGTGGTTGAGATAAGTAGTAACTTTTGTGTTTTATTAATTACGGTGTACCTTTATTGAAGAAGAAAATAATAAAAAATCCTCTCATGTGTTTTCCCTTCGGAGTTTTTCCTGGGTAAGTTATCCAAAAATCAATGTCTGAAATTTTTCTTTTGTGCCTGAAAATTATTTATGCTCTCAGTATTTAGGTAGAGTTCTCATGTGCTTCTAGTTCAGAATTGTTTATGAGTTGAATTTCATTTGCAGTTGTAAATTGTTGAATGACATTGTGAATTAAGCAGTGATAATCCGAGTTTAACTTGAAGCCTGTTTGAGAAATGCAAATCTACATTTTCCACCACATGAGTGGAAAAAATGAAGTGATCCCTCTAGTAATTCTCATGAGGCTCCTTGGGTGGCAGGTGTGGGAGGGGAAATTCTATCCCAGCAAGAAATACTAGTATTCAATTCTCCTAGAGCTTCGACATAGCAACAAACAACCAAGCATAGGCCTTAGCGCTTCTTGAAGGCCTTCACATTGCAAGGAAGAAGTGGATTGACTCCTTACAGAGAAGACATAAGATGGTGCAAATGATCGAAGCATTCTTTGAATTGGGAAGGGAAGGAGTTGGGAAAGAACAGATTTTGAGTCTTACATCACCTGAAGTGGGAATTCATTGTTAATACTCCATTAATAGACATGATAACAAGCATGAGCCATGGAAATGGGATATCCCATAACTTTCGCAGATTGCCTCACGATGGTGAGTATGAAAGCACCCACAAGCATAAGAGGTCAAGAAGGAAAGCACGAGAAAGTTGGTGCAATATCTAGGTTAGCATGTTGGTCGGTCATACCCTCGGGACCATGCATAAGAAGAGGAAAGTGACTATGAGATGAAGAAGGGAAGGGCAAGAAGAAAATAATGTTAGAGAATAAGAGTTGGAAAACACGGTTCGTGTTTTGCAAATACAGGTGTACTATCTCTCAACTCAATCCCTAACCATGTCAGAGATCCTTGTGGAGCAAAGGATGAAGCAACAACGCTTGGAGGACAAATATTATGTGCTTCGGTAAGCAATAGAGGACCTTCGATGCAGACCTTCACTGAAGGTTTCGATGGAGGAATCCTCCCCCAATCTTAAATGTATAGCTCATGATCTTAATCAACCACTGCCAACAGATGAAGGAGAGTAGCAGCAAGAAGCCGAATATGAGCTTGGCGAAAAAAAAAGTCAGTGGAGCCCACAAAATAAGGCAGCACCAAGGAAGTCTAGCCAAGCTAATTCTTATGTTGAATTGTTTTTGTATTCTAATCTTGGGAAAGGGCCATAAACTGTACTCATGAATCAACTAGAAAATTTGTTATTTTTGTAAACATGGAATAGATCGCTATAGACAACCAGTCCTAATGTATATCTCTATAGAAGATTTTTGTGTGTTGTATGGGCAAATCCTCTAAAATCTTATGCAATTTTTGTAACTTTTATAATAAAGTCGTTTTCCAGTTTCTTTAAAAAAATCTCATGAAGCTTCTAATTGATGTGAAAAGGCAGCCAACATAAAGATTTGTTTGATGATTTAAAAAAAGGTCAATGAACCCTCAAATCACTGCATATAGACCCAACAAATAAACAAGTACTAATAAATATAGTTGGCTCAAGGATTTTTGGAGAGCTAAGACTTAGTGTAGCAAGATTGCCAAATTCATTAATTTAAAGTTCCTCATAAAACTTTATTTGCAAAATAAAGAGAGCTCATTTATTATTCGTAATAAATTTTGATGAATTAGAAATCACATTTTTATTTAAATTTAAATTTAATTTTATACCAAAATTTAAATCTATGAATACGGGTTTAAATTTTTCATTATTTTCATAATCATTTTAATTTTATCCACTATACACATAATACTTTCACATTTTTATTTAAATTCAAACTCAATTTTATACCCAAATTGAAATCTCTGGAAGTTAGTTCAATACAAAACTTTTAACTGTATAAACTCTTTTAGTTGTTTTTTGAAATTTTGAAATTATAAACTCTTTTAGTTGTTTTTTGAAATTTTGAAATTAAAAACTTTATTGGCAACATTTTTAAGTCTTTAGTTGTTTTATGAAATTTTGTTTTTTGAAAATTTGAAATTAAGAACGATGATGTTTTTAATAATTAAAAATGTATTCATTAAATATTTATTACTCTATATTAATAGTTTTATTAACCCAATTTTGTTTTTTGAAAAATTGAAATTAAGAACTGTGATGTTTTTAATAATTAAAAATTATTCATTAAACATGTATTACTCTATATTAATATTTTTATTAACCCAATAAGTTATCTATATATTAATATTTTTTATTAAGCCAATAAGTTATCTCATCATATAATGAATATTAAACATTTTATTAGTTTCATGATGTTTTTAATAATTAAAAATATATTATTATTACTATATATTAATTGTTAATATTAGTTTCATGATGTTTTTAATAATTAAAAATATATTATTATTCCTATATATTAATTGTTTTATTAACCCAATCAGATATCAATAAGTTATCTATTCGTATCGTTATCCCAACAGGTATCTATTCGTATTGTTATCCCAGCAGGTGCCAGTGCAAATCCCTGGATTAGATGCTACACAAACATGGAGAAGCATCCCATAAATTTTTCTCAGAGTTTTTTGAATTAAACACTGTCATTATATACTATATAAACTAAACAATTTATGGCTATTTTTAAAAGTTTGCTTGCCTTTGCTTGCCTTACGTAATATGAATGCAATCTCATTACGGTGCCTCCTTTAAATAGGAAATAGACGATCTCATTCCTGCCCCATTATTTGAAAGACTCCTTTAAATAGGAAATAGACGATCTCATTCCTGCCCCATTATTTGAAAGACTTCAAATTCTTAAATGGGAATCACTAAGGTAATTGTTGGACAAAAGCACTGAAACATGACACGAAGACACTTTATTTACACGGTGTGAAGGGCAAAAATCATTCCTCAGACTAAAGTGCTCACCATTAACACTCGAGTATTTTACAGAACAATAGGTAATTGTTGGACAAAAGCACTGAAACATGACACGAAGACACTTTATTTACACGGTGTGAAGGGCAAAAATCATTCCTCGGAACCATTAACACTCTTGAGTATTTTACAAAACAATATATAATACAAGTAGTAAGATCTTCTGAAATTGATTTGAATTCCTCTCAAGATATTATGCCTTATCCCAGGATTTCCCATCTCCATGTGGAGAAAAAATAAAGGACAAGATGATCTACACAGCCTATTTGAAAAGCAATGACATTCCAATGTTAAAATTGCTTAACAAGGAGCAGCTGCATGCTGATGAAAGAATGCTAAATGATGGATGGTTAGATATACAAAGTACTTGACACTCAATTGAGTGGGGGCCTCTTGGTAAAGAAAAATTCCAAAGCCCAAAATAAGCTTTTTATATTCACAAATTTTGAAGCTCTTCTACAAGAGCCCGAAATGCTTCGCTCCAATTTGTGCTCCACGATTTATCACTCAGGACTTTATGCATTGTCCGTAGTTCATCGGGCCTTGCTCTTCTGAACAACCCCTTAAGCACCATATATATGTTTTCAGTTGATATAAGATTTTGAGGGTCTGAATCCCCTTGCTGCAGGTTGACTATCCTTGATTTGCCCCTGTTATCAATCTCCTCCAGAAAATTCTTCAACACTGCAGGGTTGGATTGGCCGCAGCTTTGAGAGTTTAAAGTTTTGTAATGTTCCTCACAAGTATCATTCATCTCGGGATAATGTCTACTGCTTGCACTGCTTGGCCTTGTAATCCAATACTCTACACATTTATGATCATGATCGAGTTCCTCTATGGCCTGTAAGAAGAAAGCTGCCATAAATATCAGAGAATAAATGAACAGATATGCAACGTGAACGTACAAGCACCAACCATTCAGTTGATTAGCAGCTCATGATTTTATCCATTCTGAAAAATTGAGATGAAAAGTGATATGCAAAATACCCCGATGCTCTACCTTAATGACCAAAGGTGAGGTAAACCCAAACATCTCAAGACCATTTAGGCTCCCTGGAGGCTGCAAAGCAGGAAGATTCTGTTTGCCAAGACTACGCTGTCTCTTAATTTCTTGATTCAATCTCTCTTGCACAAGTTCCCAACACTTGTCAACTGAAACATGTATAAAAACTTCTGTTGGGAATCCTTCTACTATTACCTGTACAATCAAAACAACATCACAATGTCATCTACTAGAAACTCATGGTATCAGAAATGAGAAACTGTAAATTAAGTTCCAGCATCTTCAAGAACTTGCTGAAATTTTGCCGAAAAAGAAAGAGCAAGTTCTTAAACACCATAAAACCAGTGTTTCAAATGTTTGAGCATTTCTGGAACATTAATTAGGAATAATAACACCCAACTAAGGTGATTAAAAATGCCTCAATTTCAAACCACGGGCTATTAAAATTAGTAACAGTAGGAAACAGTGTTTTTTGGTCCCAAAACAACAAACTAAGAAACATCTTCATAAATTTTCAAGCAGCAACTTGTGGCAGGCTAAGGTTTGTTTATATATTTTTATTACTCCAGAAAAGCAGAAGTATACAGTCCGCTTTGAGATTGATCAGTCTTTTAATCTCAAGGAGGAGATCAATGACAATTTTTCAACCACCAACCCCCACCCCATCAATCAATGGCTTAGATTTTCTGTCCTTCCTAGAAAAAAGTTGCCATTAGTCGTTAACACTAATAACCTTCCAAAAATAGCTCCCGTTGAACATAATCAATGCAATTGCCTTTAGACCAGCAATCAACTAACACAAAACACACTTTTTTGTTAAGAAATGTGCTTGTGCAGACACATGAAAGATGGTTCATATATCTTTTATGTGGTTGCGCTAGTATATACATAAAGTAATACTTTGGTTGCTGTTTCAACTTGCATCTCCTTTTAAATACCTAACCACTCCACTGAGAATTAAACTGCAAGGAAGTGTGACAGTTTTAATTTTTAAGTAAATAGATGCATTAGAGGTGAACTTATAACATGCCAATTGCAGGCTTGGGACCAATGCAGAGTTTTGGCACATGGCAATTATCTAAGCTTAGGATTTAGACATATTTCCAGTAAAGGGTTCTATTTAAAAGTTGTGTAAAGTCATACATTACTAGGGCACAATCAACTGTAATATTATGTAAAACTGGACTTTTGCAGTCACATATAAATCTCAACATTAAATATGTTGAAGACTGGGCACCAGGAACGCTAGTTGAAAATGCTAAGGAAAAACGGCTTCATTGGCAGATGCTTGCGTGAAGCACCCAAACACCTCAGCCAATCCTCACATGGATTTCAGCAAATTTAGGCCATTACAGGTCTCGCAGAATGAAGCACACCTTTTAGAGAAGTATCAAAACTTTAGTTAGTCTGTGGAGTCTAAAATATCTTGGTATTGATTTATTATTTACAAACCAATTGCGTTGTTTGAAGGCTTTGATTTGTGGACAATGAAAAG
Organism: Pseudotsuga menziesii; assembly: GCA_001517045.1. Taxonomy (NCBI): domain Eukaryota; kingdom Viridiplantae; phylum Streptophyta; class Pinopsida; order Pinales; family Pinaceae; genus Pseudotsuga; species Pseudotsuga menziesii. The sequence goes on along the minus strand of LPNX011033294.1, from coordinate 800,133 downwards.
ATCACTAACTTTGAAGGTATGGCCTGGGTTGCAAGTTGCAACATCTATTCCAGGTAAGACTGATGTATACCATTCATATTTAAAAGGGGCCTTCAAAGGACAGACCTAAGATGAAAGGGAAATAAAAGATAGAGCAAAATATCATAAACAACTACAACAAATTTTTTTATGTAAAAACTATTGTATGCCTTTCAAATATGCAGAAGCAATTGTATGCCTTCAAATATGCAAAGAAAGCTATGTTAACACAATAACTCTTATCTAAATTCTGATGACCAAAAAGGAAACAGTGCCATTGAAGCATGAAAAAGGAACAAACCGCAGATGACAAATGACACATCTCATGATGAAGAAGTTTAAGAAAAGCTAAAGAAGTATGACTATGCAAATTTGAACAGAACTAGCCCAGAAAGGTTTCTTTAGAGATGCAGTAGAGAGCAGGGATATGCTAAATATAGATAAGGTACAGAAAACCTTATTGAGATAGTTGACAAGCGCCCAAACAGAAATGATGGTTCCGAATCATTTCAGTAATATCATTATATACTAAAAAGTTTCAATCCAAAAGAGAAGATCAGAACAATCACACTAATAGCAACATTAAGTTTTAACCCATTGACCAAGGGGCAAGCAAGCTGAATCAACAGGGATCTGACTCCCAATGTCAATGTTTTCAGTTTTTTGGCATATGCTCACATTCCTGAAAAAACAAGACAAATTGGAGGACAAAATCAAACAATGTATATTTCTTGGTTATAGTAGAGGTAAATGCATTCATATAGGATGGTCCTTTCAATAAGAAAGTAATCATTGGTAAAGATGTCATCTTTGATGAGAATCCTCAACCAGTGCAAACAGTTGGTTCGGTTGGCAACATGAAAAATTATAAGTGGATCCAGAACTGAGAACTATTAAATGGGACATCTGAATGAAATGTTGCTCTGAATCAGCATCCTGTAGATGGCTCAACTGATAGATCCTCCCCATCCATGGGATGTTAAGATAAGCATCGATAGCTATAGGAACAACCCACCAAGTCTAGCTCATAGACCCTAGAAAAGTAGTAAAATTTGTAGACTTTCCTATATATAGAAGAAACTAAATTTCTTGTCTCCAAAATTTTTGTATAGTCCCAAATCTCAAGACAAGAAGGCATGGTGCTTATCGCAAAAGCTGTGGGCGCTCTAATTAATTGAAGTATGTAGATTTCCACAGTTAGCCATAACAGTGATGAATTTTTTGGAAATAAACTCTAATGGTTTTGAAGCATCCCGAAAACCATTAAACAGTTTTAAACTTTTAACTCCAGAAAAATTATCACTACTCTAATTAATACCAAACAAGGCTGCAACATTAGTCACTGAAGAGAGGTATGAAGAACAGGATAGAAGTCTCCAATCTCAACACTCCTAACCCATAGCTTAGGCTTCTGACTAAAAAACATTCCTCCACTAAGAAGGGAGCATTGTTCACATGCAATTGCTAGATTAAACATTGATTGGCTCGTTGCATCATTGATAATAATAACATGAAAAATATGATCTTACAAAAATTGGCCAACTGACTAAACTCAATCGATTGCCCACACAAAAGCATCCTTGGCCATGTAACCTTGGATAAGTCAAGAAGAGCATCCAACTAAATTTTGTTAAACAAAATTTATAAACCTAATTGAAGACCTCATTAATTAACCCTAAGGATCGAAGAACTTTACAAATATTAAGTTATAAGCTACCATCAAGTACATGGAACCCAATGATGTTTGAAAAACCACCATCCAAATCACATTCCATCTAGCATTCAATGATACTAATGTCGCCTTGATGTGCATAATCAACAAAATATTCAAACCTTACCTTGGGAAGTTTGTCATTGCATACCTTGATGACACCTTGATCAAAAGCCCAACATGGAATAATCATTTGCAACATAATACGAATGTATTAGATCTCACCAACACCACCAAAACTCAAAAATGTTTATTTGTACAACAGTCCCAAAAACACCTTGGATTCATAATCGACGTCTCTAGACAAGTACATGACAATCCTAAAGGAGTTAGAGTGCTCAAAGAATGGCCTACACCCACTAATTAACAAAGGTAAAACGCTCTGCTGCAGGAGAGCCCCCCTCGCTCCTGCTCCCAAAGCTCACTCCCTTCAAAATCTCGCTCCCAAAACAGTCCCAGTTTTGGGAGCGTACTCCCTACGTCTCCTATACTAGGTTGATCATTCAATGGCAATGTTATGGTACCTCCCTTCTTTGCCAAGCTCCTATAAAATTTGTTATGGTCAATCATTTGATGACAATGTTATAAGTTATAACTACTAGATGATTGATGTTGTATGGTTTAATCTATTTTTTCTATAGCTAATTCAACATCCTACATGTTTTTTAGATAGTAATCCATCAAAATATATACAATATAAAAAACACTCCCAAAACGGGAGCTTTTGAAAATTTCACTTTTCGCTCCGCTCCCTCTCCCCGCTCCCAACAGCGTAGGTAAAATGTTAATTATCATAGTTAAAAACAGATATAGCATCTTCCCCAAATTCATGACCTCATTGATTAACCAGAACCCCCAAGGTCGAAGTAGTTAGCAAATTTTAAGTTATCATTGAGCTACCATCAAGTTTGCATGGAAACCAATGATATTTGGAAAACAACCTTCCACATCACGTTCCACCTAGCACTCAATAATACTAATGCCACCTTGATGTGCATAATCAACAACATATTCAAATGTTGCCTTGGAAAGTTTGTCATTGCATACGTTGATGACACTTTGATTTAGAACACAACATGGATGATCATTTGCAACAAAATACAAATGTAAACACTTTGATTTACAACACAACATGGATGATTATTTGCAACAAAATACAAATGTATTTGATCTCAAGGAAAAACTCGAATGTGGTTATTTGTACAGCAATCCATCCAACACCTTGGATTTGTAATTGTCTCTTCTTCTTAGCAAGCACATGTAGATCCTGATATAAAGTGCTCAAAGAGTGGCCCACACCCACTAATTAATAGGGATAAAACATTTCTTAATAGTGATGAATATCTACAAAAAGTTCACAGACTTATTATTCTTATATTGCTCACCCTCTAAACCGGCTTATGGAAAGCACCTGATCATTCCAATTTGGGGCTGCAGCAAAAAATCTTCCAACATCTCAAAGATGTCGTATGCTCAACATAGGTACTTCAACTTCCTTTAATTCAAAAACCTTTTAAGGAAACAAATGCCTCCCAATCCACCATAGGCACTACTCTCAAGTAGGGAGGCCATCCAATTGCTTATCATTCAAAAGCTCTATCCTGAGCCAAGCAAAATAATAACATTTAAGACTAAAAAACGTATGCCCTAGTTCAAGCACTGAAGCATTGGCAAAACTTATTTCTTAGCAAAGAAACTATTTTTGCATACAAACCATTAAGCATGGTACTTCCTCAACCCGTTTTAAAATCGAAGAACATCACCATATGAAACAAGCATTTCATCTACAAAAGCTACCCCATTTGATCAAATGCAAGAAGGATGCCATAAAAAAAGTAGTAAATCTTTCCAATCATCCTAGTGCACATATTCCCATTTGCATATTACACATAATATGTAGTAATTATAAGAACTAGAAAAAAATTATCCTTTAAATCCAAATTCTGGACCCATCATCACCACACTATTGTAACCAACAACTATCAACCAAGTTCCTTCCTTGAATTGCAACCTTCAAAAATATGTTTTTGTATAAATTGAGCAACTATGTGTATCTGATGCCGATCCTCATGAGATTTTGCTCAAAGAGGTCTATTCCTCTCCATACAGAGGGCAGTCTGGATTCTAGAAGACTCAGAAAGATGTTCAAGACAATATCCCTTAGCGTTCACAATGTAGCCAGTGCAAACCTTGCAACTTGAAGTTTGACATGTATCATCCTTTTCAAATGCCTTCAACATGAAAATAAGGGGGTTATGTTTTTAGGCATTGCCATTTCCAAAAACTAGTACACATTTTACACATTTCGTGCAACTTAGATTGAAATGGATTTGTAGGTAGGTTTAGAAACGAATTAGACATTTAATTGTCTTCATTTTCATTAAATTAGGGTTTTTTAGGACTTCCTATGGGACCCAATGCCATTCATGGGCACCCGGGGGTTTGTGAGGTTGTACCTTGCTGAGGGTTGAAAACAACTTGAATAGTTTCAACCTGGTTACTTGCCTGAATGGTGAGCTGCACCATGGCTTATGCAAGTTGTGACCTTACCATGATTGGTTTTTCATATATTATTGCACTAGATTTTATCTACTTTTGTGATTTACCTTTGAATGCAATTGTCAAATCCTTCATATATCGCCTCAAGGGGTGGAACTTCACAAATCAAATGATACAGTGATGCATTAGTATTTTTTATATTTTGAGTCGTGTAGTGTCCTAGTCTTCGGATTTGTTGGTGAGGTTTTGATGACATCCTACCACTTGTCTAGACTCTATAGTTGTGCCACCATTGGAGCTACAATTTAGGACCTTGTTTAGGCAGCACTTCAGTTTATGGGTCTTTATGGCTGGTAACCTAAAATGGGAGTTGTGTGACTGCATCTAGGCTATTTTATAAATGGTTTTTGTATTCATGTGATGTGTTTAGCATGTTCAAATTCATATTTCTGTTGAAAGTGCAGGTGGTGGTAGCAGATTTGATACACTTTGACTCGGATGCTACAGATGTTTCAACGGATTGGTGGTTGTTGCAAGGTGATTTTTAATTGCTGAGTGCACACTGGTTTTAGGTACCTTGCATTAGTTGCAAATTCTCTCTAATTTCTGATCAGCATCAGAAGGTTTCACAAGAGCATCAACATTGGGAATGATCACCCTGATAGTTGTGTTATCTTTCTTTTTAGATCGGTTTGTGTTTGGTGGATGTAGATAGAGATGGTATCGGTAACAAGCAGATTGAGCAGTGCAATAGAGTTGGATCTGGATTGTTTATGCGCATCTGGACAGCTGCACATCGATGGCAAAGGTTGCAAACTTGCACATGAGGTCAGAGTCCCAGGAGCAAGGCAAAGTCCTCTAGCAAGGAAAATTGCATTTGCACAAATACTTCCAGATGGTATTTGTCACCGTGAGTTGACTCAAACGATTCAACAAATAGAAGTAGGAGCATGTTGGCACCCAAGGTCACATCCTATTGCATTGTTCACTTGATGGTCACATTATTATTGTAATGGGTTTCATGACTGGACATTGTGACTTAGGAGTTCATGCGGGGTAGAATATTCCCTTGGGGAAAGGATATGCTCCCTCATCTAAGTCACCTGACACAGGACACGGGACATGAAGGACATGAAAATACGAGTGTCCGACATGGACATGGTGACCCCCGGAATCAGGACACAGAAGACACATTTTATATATATTAAAAATATAGACATATAGATCCAAATTCTTTTAGAAACTAAAACATTTACAAATATTCAATAGAAATTAATAATTAGAAATTAGAATCAATACACATTACACATTCTATTATTCACAAATCACAATGAGACACAAAGATGTTAGCTCAAGATGTCGAAACCACATTTCTCATTAAGTCAGCAAAATCAAAATGTATTACATAGATGTCGGAATGCCAATGGCAACTAGTAGTAGACTGGCAGTTATGTAGGCAATATTTTAGATGATGGGCAAAAGGGATTGGTAAAGATTGGAGACTTGTATGCAGAGGAGGAGAGGGACTTCTTGGTTCATTTTAAGCTTCCCGCATTTAAAAAACCTGCAGATAGCACCACTATTAACGAAATGAAAACGTTAAAGGTTATTTGTTCTTACAGTGATCTTGTTTCACAAGAAACTATTCAGACACCAGTGACAAAACTCTCACGAAGCTCCATGCATGTTATTGCAGGAATTAGGACACAGTGTTGACAGTGCAAGACACAATGTCAACACGTGTTTTTTCATGTCCCGATTCCAGGATACGAAAAAAAATGTGTCGGGCACGTGTTGACATTGTGTGTCCCCAAAACAACCCCACGAGACACAACAGGGGTTTTGTACGTGTCTGGTTACTTAGTGCCTCCTCAAGTCGACTTAGGTTTAAACATTATGTTAAAAAGGAACTCGACGTGACTCGATAGCTGATGTGTAAGTTGGGATTAGTGAGCTTGGAGTTCATACGTGGTTATTGGAGTCTTGACTACTCCATCATAGGTATTTACTATTTAGTATTATGCATTGTTAGATTCTCTCATGGAGTAACTTAGTTTGGTTGAGCTAGGAAGTTCTGACTGCATGAGAGCGTATAGCAAGAGAAGGAGGCTTTGCCCCTTTTGCCCTCCATGGGCAAGGGAGGCTATGCCTTTAAGTTGTTATGAATAATACAGAGCCAGATCTATTACTACTATTTTGTGTTCAATAACTCATGGATTTGTTGGTTGTATCTGTTTCATGATTTATCCTTATGTAGTTTGTTGGTTCAATGGCAGATTCAAGGTCACACCCTAGTGGATTGTTCACTTTATGGTCACATTATAATTGTGATGAGTTTCACGACTTTATGACTTAGTTGTATTGGGGGGTAGAATATCCCTTGGGGAAAGGATATGCTCCCTCATCCTCAAGTTGACTTAGGTTTCGTCATTATTTAAAAGGGACCTGATGTGACCTGATAGTTGATGTGTTAGTTGGGATTAGTGATCTTGGAGCTCACACATGATTAGTGGAATCTTGGCTACACTATCATAGGCATTACACATCATTAGGATCTCTCATGGAGTGATTTGGTTTGGTAGAGTTGGGAGGTTGTGAGTGCATGAGAGTGCATAGCAAGAGGTAGCTCTGCTCCCTTCACCCTCCACGGGCAAGGGAGGCTTGTGAATAATATGGAGTCATATTTGCTTTTGTTTAGTGCTCAATAGGTTCAGGGTTGGTTATCTATGTTTCATACTTTATCCTTAAGTAATTTGTTGGTTTAAGGGAAGACCCAAAAGGTCAACTTCTCGAGGGCCTATTCTGCTCAATACTATCCAAAATTGTTGTTATGGCACCAATTCGAAAACATCATCAATACTCAGCTTCTAATGGTACTAGTGCAACGTGAATTTAATTCCCCAGTCAAAGAAAAATCTCGCAGCAAGATAGAAATCGCAAATATGGAAGGTCAACTTCTCAAGGGAATATCTTCATAGTATTGCTCAGAATCACTATTAAGATCTCAAATAAAAAATGGTGTCAAATTTGTGCTTCAATAACTAGCCTGACTGTAATCACCCACACTAGTAAAGAGATACTCCAATTGTGATTTTATGATCCCAAAAAGAAAAACAAGAATCAAGATAGCTCCAAAGCAAAAAAAAATATCCCACTATGTAAATCACCACTCTAATATTACTAAAGTTTACCACTAAATTACTGGCCAAAAATTAAAATCACACAACGAGATGGGAGAGCTCTAACCACTCGAGGGGGAAACCTCCATATACAATTGCAAATGCAAGATCATTTATATTCGAAGATGACATGAAGTTTACACCATTATTAATAGCTATCCAAACCAGTGTTCCACGAGGACGTGCCCCCTGCGCTTCCCATGCCCCGGGGGCTAGGAGGCTCCATGGGAAACGTTTCCCAACGCCCCCCATTCTGCAAAACTTGGGGAAACACAGGTCTAGGAGTTTCCCGGGTTGGGGGGCTCCCACATGCCCCCTCCAGAAAATGGGGGGCTCCCATAGGGCCCCATCCCCCTCGAATTTTTAAATTTTTTTACTTAAAAACAAAAATGGTCCATCTTAAATTTTAGTCTTTTACACTAAATGGTCATTATAAATCGAAATAGAAACAAATAAAAAGAAACAAACATCGATATGATATGCTTATAGCCATTTACATTACACTAAACTCTTTGGGAACATAAGAGTTTATATGTTGGGGTTCATATTTTTATTATTTTTTCTATTTTTTTATAATTTTAGAGACCCCAATGCCCCGCCGCCCCCCATCCCCTAAAATACCCCAAAATTTTGGGGTGTCTCTACACGTCCCCAATGTGCATTTCCCCGCTCCCATGCTCTCGCGTCCCGAAAACTTGGTGGAACACTGATCCAAACCCTAAAACCACAGCCACCTATACCATGTGCATAAATTTGTGTGCGACCATTAGAAGACAAGCATGGAACCACACGTATAACCCTAGTCCTAATAGACTCTTAGGCCTTATTGCATTATTAAGGAAGCTTATTACAATGTTATCAAAAAAAGAAATCAGTAATGCCTTTAATGCTATAGAATCCTTCTTCCAACACATTTGGATAACTATCAACTCCCAATCACCACATTCATATGGAAGGCACTCTCAAGTTGCACAAATGCATCTTTATCTAAATTTATAATCGTTAACCAAGAGAAAGAATGTCCAAATATAACTATAACATTCTTTGTACAACCAATCAAAACCTTCCTATGGGAAGTCTCACACATAACAACCTTTGTCAATCACTTAAACCTAGAAATTTATTTCAATAGATTTCATTAAGAGCTTAATTGCAACCAAGGCTCAACATTATTGTATCTTTGTAATAGTGTGTTCTTTTACCCAAATGGTTTTCCTTATTTGTTATAGCCAAACCATTGATGTTGTTAAGGCTATAGAATTATTCTTCTTCAACACATTTGGACACCCACACTATGGATGGCACTCATTGCCATTCCTTATTGGAACTCATGATTCCTTACCCATTTTTTAAACCTTAAAACTGAAGAAAAATATAAATCTTTGTGATACATAAGGTCAGGAGACAAAGATACAAGAAAGAGTAACATCATGCTTTAAAGCCTCCATAGACCATCTTAAAGAACATTGGACCAAATGATTTTTACCTAAACCTTTTGGCTCATTTGAAATCTATAATGTGGTTAATGTCACAAGCCTCAAGTGAAAGGAATCTCCCAACATACATTAAAGCAACAATCTTTCCAACTAAAACAAAAATTGGGGACATTGTCATCTTAAGTAGAGTTGATATGATGAGCACCTTCACTTTTTCTCATCCATTGTATAGTAAAAATATTAAGTGTAGTCTCTAGTATATTCTATCGAAATGAATTTGTCCCTAGCAAATTTCACCTCTAGTAGATCTTTGACATATAATGTATTTGTAACTCCTGCATTTACATGGAGCTTTTCATTTGTGACTAGCTCAATAATTCTTTATCAATTGTGTCATTTGTTTAAGAGAGGCCTTCACCTGTAAAAGGCCCTGCATTTTAAAAGCCAATATACATTCCCTTTTCAATTGCACATATAAATCAAGGGTTTATAAAAATTTCTGGTATTGTGCTTTCACAAGCAAGTCCCTTGTGACTTTTAGATTTGTTGACCTTCCTCCATCTCTAGCCTATAATAATGTGGCCAGTAGAGAGGAATGAACACAATCTCCCTTGGTAGTGGTGCTATTATAGGCGAGTAGAAGAGAATGAATATAATCTAACTTGGTAGTGGTGCTACACATACAATGTGTAAGTGGGAGTTGCATTTCTACATGGACACATAAGGACAACATTCACATGATATGGTAATTACTTTCCAATGTTGTATGTAGCAGTTGCATTCCTACATGGACACATAAGGACAACATCCACGTTATATAGCAGTTTGTTAATCTTTTATCCTTTAAACCCCAGATCTAGACAAACAAAAACGTAGTGATCTTTCCTTGTTGAAAAATAAATTGCAACTCACTGATTTATTTGTATTACTAAGATTACTTAATAGACTTTTAGCGAATGCAAAACAAGGAAACCAAATACATGTACACACATAATTTCTAGGTAAATACCCCTGGAAAAAACCCCAAAGGAAAACTAGTACTGAGATGAATTTATTTTTATAAAATCTAGGATCTTGTCCTGGGATAATGGCCCATCTGAGGAAAAATACAAAACAACAAGAATATCCTCTCACACCTCAACATTTGTCTTTTGATCTTGTTGGCCACTACTTCCTTTGTTTTCCCTTGCACCCTTGGATAAAAATCCTTCTCCAACCAATACAAACCCTAGATCTCCAAAGTGATCAATGGTTGAGATTAGATCTCACCTTCACTTTATGATCTGATAGCTAAGATTTAATTTAATTCACTAATGCCAAATACATAGGCATTTGACTTAAATTAAACTCCGTTAATTATATAAGTACATTCACTCTAATAATCACTTACTTAAAGTAAATTTCCTAAGTCTGAGAGGTATTTGTGACGACTTCCACCTGTTAGACACAAAACCGTGTGGAAGCACCTGTCTGGTGCTACAAACATCAACATGGTTACTTTAAATTATTGGTAAAGTGGGATGTCTAAACTAAAATCATGTCCCTTCATAGCTTATCCTAAACAATTAGGCCAATTAGGGATCCCAAACCACTAAAATTAGGAAAAATCATATAGTGCAATAGAGAATTTCCACCTAACACAAGTTACAATTGATGTTAGAGTTTGCACTTTAATTCAAATATGTTAGATCTATAATCTAATGCAACAAGATCATTGAAAGATAAACAAGCACAACACAAAAGAGACACAAAGATTGTATCCTGGGAAAACCCTCTCTCAGGAAAAACCCAACAACTTCTTCAGTATAGATTCATCACTTAGTATAATGTCAAACAAAGATAGAAAACCCAAGAGATATGATAACTTTTGCAGCTTCGTCTTCTTCTTCCTAGCGAAATTGTCTCTCTTCTTTGGAGCAAACTTGCTTGCACTTGTTCTGTCCAAATGAGGGAGGGCGTCTCCCTATTTATATACTTTGTTTGGGTGACCTTACAACCTAACTGGACCGACTTCTCCTAGGGAGACTCAAAAATACATTTTACACTTATTCTTTTGGGGACTATGACCCCGACTTACAACGGAGGTTTTACCTCGATATTCTTACATGACCAAGTATAATAATAACATCTTCGAACGAAGGAAAAATATCTCCGAAGGAAAAATATCTTCGAAGGAGGTACAATAACAATAAGGTATCAATAAAATAATAATACAACAAAATGAAAAATATCTTTCGAAGTTACATTTACAACAACACTCCCTCTTAACAAGGAAGGTATTCTTTCGACCCAGTCATCACCACAACTGGACACAATCTCTAAACATCGTTAACATCACTAGATCATTATCATCATCACCGCTACAACAACTCTCATCTCGTCAACCATTGACTAGTGACATCTCTTGAATCTATACGTCATGAGAAGTTCTACAGAGCCAGCGCTTTTTCATGCTGGATGTAGGCCTAGATCCCTTTTGGGACTTCATCAACTATAGGGCCAACCCTTTTTTCATGTTGGATGTAGATCAACATAACCATACAGTGCTAGCCCTTTTTAAGGCAGGATGTACCTCGTACAGTGCCATCCCTTTTTCAGGTTGAATGTACATTTCCGCAGTGCCAGTCCTTTTTCATACTAGATGCCAATCTCTGCAGTGCCAATCCTTTTTCATACTGGATGCATATCTCTGGAATGTCAGACCTTTTTCATACTAGATGCAGGCCTAGATCCCATCTAGGACTTCATCCACAGAGCTAGTCCTTTTTCATACTGGATGTAGGCCTAGATCCATTGAGGATTTCATCGTCTACAAAGCCAGTCCTTTTTCATACTGGATGTAGGGAACCACTGCGACTCATCACTCCCTCTTGCGGTGGAAACTGATCTACACAACTCCAAGCTTGTCCCTAGAGTACTCAAACTTCACTCTTTCCAGAGACTTGGTCAAAACATCGTCTATCTACTCATTCATTGCAACATATTGGAGCTTCACTAGTCCTCTCTACACCATGTCCCGGATATAGTGATACTTGATCTCAATATCCTTCGACTTATCATGGAACATCGAGTTTTCGAACAACTTCACACAACTTTGGTTGTCACAGAAGATACAAGTCGCCTCCAACTCGAGATCAAATAAATTTGTCAACAGCTTTCAGAGACATATAGCCTCACAACTGGCCGAACAGGCTACAATGTACTCTGCCTCAACTGTACTCAATGCCACACTCAACTGCTTCCTGCTAAACCAAGAGATCATACCGGATCCCAAACTGAAGCAGCATCCTAAAGTGCTTCTCCTATCCATGGCACTGCCTACCCAATATGAATCAACATAACCATGCACGTTAATCTTCTAATCCGTCACATACTTGAGCCCATACTCAATTGTAGACTTAAGGTATTTCAATACATGTTTTGCAACAACAAGGTGAACACATCTCGAACCTGTCAAAAACTGGTTCAATGTGTTCACAGCAAAGCATATGTCTGGCCTCGTGTTCATCAATACATCAACGAACCAATCAACTGTCTATACATCGTGACATAAACTGTCTTTGTAGAAGCATCACACAACAGCTTCAAGTTTGATGCCATGGGTGTGGCAATGGCCTCGCAATCCATCATTCCAAACCTCTTCAAAATCTCTACTGCATACTTTCCTTAACCAAGGAAAATCCCATCTGAATTCTGCCACACCTCCAGACCTAAGAAGTAGTGCATCATCCCCATGTCCTTCATCTCGAACTCTGCGGCAAGCCTCCTCTTTGTTTCTACAATGAGCTCATCTTCACCTGTTAGAAAAAGGTCATCTACGTACAATAGTAGTATCACTGGTTTTCCATCCTCAACTTTTAAGTAGATGTTGGAATCTGCTTTACTCTTGGTAAAGCCTAAGCTTATCAGAAAACTGTCCATCCTGTCATACCACATCCTGGGTGCCTGCTTCAAACTATAAAAGGCCTTCTTTAGCTTGCACACATGTGTTTGTCTGTCATGACTCAAATCCTAGTGGTTGCTCCACATGTCTTCCTCTTCAACTACACCATTCAAAAAAGTTGTATTGACGTCCATCTGGTGTATCTTCCATTTCATTACTGCGTCTAAGGAAAGCACAGATCTAATGGAAGTGTATCTTGCTACAGGTGCAAATGTCTCCTCATAATCTATGCCTTCTTTTTTAGAGAAGCCATGTGCTACAAATCTTGCCTTGTATTTCTCGATGCTTCCATCTGTTGCATGCTTGATCTTGTAAATCCATTTGGAAGACACCACAGACTTCCCTTGAGGTCTCGAGACCACCTCCTAGACGTCATTCTTCATTATTGACTGATACTCTTCAATCATGGCATCCTTCAACGCTTTCTTTTTCGTTGCTTTCTCATAGTTGGAAGGTTCTTCATCAATGATGTCACAAAGTAGTGCTACATAGTTGGGGTATGGTCTCGGTCTCTTGCTTTCTCTAGAAGTCTCATCTGGGGCACCATAACTTTCTGCATCTTGGATTGCTTCTCGTGCCCATGTTGGTCTTCTCTTGTAGGAGTTCTTTCCACGAGGTGGATCTACAGGTCTCTGAGGTTCTGTCATGTCATGGTCTTCATGGTCTTCTTGGATTATCTCTTCCATAACTGTACCGTTGGTTTTGGGAACTTCGGGTTCTTCAGTTTCTTCGGTGTGGTATTGTCTTGATCTGTTGTAAGTTGAGTCTTCATCAAAAGTTACATCCCTGCTGGTCTTGATCTTCTTGAATCCTGGAAAGTATATTTTGTATGCTTTTGATGTGTCACTATATCCAACAAATATGCCCTTCTTTCCTGAAGGATCTAGTTGTGATCGCTTTTCTTTTGGAACATGTATGTACACAGGACAGCAAAATATTCTGAGATGGATGACTTCTGGTTTCTCTCCTAAGAAAGCTTCTTTTGGAGTCTTGTTATCCAAGACACAATGGGGTGTTTTGTTTTGTACATACACAGTTATTCTTGTTGCTTATGCCCATAAGTGTATTGGTGTATTGGAAGATCTTGGTCATGAAGCATCGCCTTCGCTGCTTCTATTATCGTTCTATTCTCCATTCCTACAACACCATTTTGTTGAGGATTGTAGGGAGTGCTCATCTCCCTCTTAATTTCAGATTCTTTGCATATATCTTTGAACTGTTCTGAACCGAATTCATCCTCATTGCCTGATTGTAAAGTCTTGACCTTCTTTTCAGTGTGATTATCTACCAAGGCTTTGAATTCCTTGAACTTACTAAAAACTTCATCTTTGCTTTTCAAGAGATGAATCCATTTTTTACAAGAATAATCATCTATGAAAGAGACATAGTATGCATACCCGCTTAAGGAGTTGGATGACATGGAGCCACATACATCTGAGTGGATTATCTCCAAGATCTCTCTTACTTTACTCTCACTGCTAGGAAATGGTTTCTTCATGTTCTTCCCTTTCGCACATCCCTTGCAAATGCCTTCATGCTTTGCTTGAATTTTGGGTAGACCTGATACCGCTTTGCTTGCAATTGGTATTGCTATGTAGTGTACATGTGCAAGCCTTCGATGCCATAGTTCGCTTGGTTCCATAAAGTCTTGAACCAATGCTTGTTCTGGTTGTCCCTTCAACTTGTGCATGCCTCCCTCTTGCTCCCCAATTATTGTTGTATCATCTATTGGCTTGCCCCTTGGCCACATGAGTACTTGGCCATCAACAAATGCAACACAAAATCCTTTAGCATCTAACTCTGAGATGGAGAGGAGGTTTTTCTTCAAACCTGGTACGTAGAGAATATCCTTCATCTTCATTGATTTGCTTGAATCCAACTTGTAGAAAGTTTCTCCACTCCCTTTTATGGGATACTAGTAGTCGTCTCCAAGTTTTACCTCATGGGGTGACTCATGTTCTGACAAGTTGATAAAAGATTCTTTGTACCCTATCATGTGTTTGGATTCTGGAAGCTCCACTATCCACAAGCCAATCATTGCTTACATGGGTGACAGTACCCGTGAGAGTTGAGATCAAAACATGTTCTTCATCACTTAAATAATCCTTTATTTTTGGGGCATATGTGCACGATTCCTCTTCTTCTTGTTTGCCTTAGTAAATCCTTTATTTTTGGGGCAGCCCTTTGCAAAGTGGCCTTTCTCATCACATATGAAACATCTAAGATTGGAATAGTCCCTTTGAGATCTATGATTGTTTTGGAATCTTTTGGGCCTTCTATGAGGGTGATCCTCCCTCTTGCTTCTATCCTTATTTGCATGAGTTGTTAGGGCTTGATCATCATCTACTCCCATCTTCTCTTCTTTTGATACTAATCAAGCTTCTTCTTGGGTGCGTTCCTCCCACAATCTGTTGAAATTGATTAGCTTCTTCCTAGCGCATATCCCTTGGATGAATGGGTCCCATGATCTTGGGAGACCATTCAAGGTAGTCATCATGATCTCTCCTTCTTCGACATTTTCTTCAATGGTTTCAAGTTGTTCCTTGATTTGAGAAACCCTTGTAAAATAAGACTGAATGGTTTTTGAATGTTGAATCTTCACATTCTTGAGTTGATTCCTCAGAGTCATCTCTAGCTTGATGTTCTTTCCTTCAAACAGTTTGATCAACGCATCAAACATCTTCTTAGGAGTCTTCAAAGATGAGACATGAGGGATGAGATGATCTTTGATGGAGTCCGCAATGATCCTTTTGGCTTTGATCATGTTCTTCTTGTGAGTTGCTTTGGCATCATCTCCCTCTGGTTCTGGCACCTCATCAATGAGATACTTGTCCAAGTCATTCTCTTCTAGGATAAGAGAAATTCTATACTTCCATTCTCGGAAGTTGTCAGCTCCTTCAAGCTTGTCCTCAAGCTTGGTGTAATTCATCATTTTGATATGAGAACCTCAAATGGAAATAGCAAAGAATTAGATCTTACCAATTAGAGATGCCCAAAGTGCTTCTTGAACTTGCTGACCTAGGGTTTGACAGAGAAACCCTAATTTTTCAAAGTGAGAATCTTGAACTTTTGCTTGGATAGAAAGATGTGCCTCCTCAAGGCAAGTTGACCAGTAGTGTAGCTCCAAAAATCTAATGCCCTAGTTTCTCCCTTCCACCAAAAGATGCGCCTCCTTGGGGTGAATTAACTTGGCCTTCTTTTCTAGATAAACTGTGGACAAAAGTGTCGTATCTTGGAAGCCCTAGTTTCCGCAGCTACACAGTGCCTTCTTTCAGGGTGGCTCTGATACCATGTTAGAGCTTGCACTTTAATTCAAATATGTTAGATCTATAATCTAATGCAACAGGATCACTGAAAGATAGAAAAACACAGCACAAACGAGACACAAATATTTTATTCTAGGAAAACCCTCTCTAGGCAAAAAGCCAACAACTTCTTCAGTATAGATTCGTCACTTAGTACAATTTCAAACAAAGATAGAAAACCCATGAGATAAGATAACTTATGCAACTTCTTCTTCTTCTTCCCAGTGAACTTGGCTTTCTCTTCCTTGGAGCAGACTTGCTTGCACTTGTTGTGTGTCCAAATGAGGAAGGGTGCCTCCCTATTTATATACTCCATGTGGATGACCTAAAAACCTAATTGGGCTGACTTCTTAATCTTACTGGGCCGACTTCTCCTAGGGAGACTCAAAAATACATTTTACACTTATTCTTTTGGGGACTATTGCCCCAACTTACAACGGAGGTTTTACCTCGATATTCTTACATCACCAAGTATAATAATAACATCTTTGTACGGAGGAAAAACATCTCCGAAGGAGGTACAATAACAATAAGATAATAATAATACAACAAAATGAAGATATCTTCTGAAGTTACATTTACAACAACAATTCCATCCAAAACTAACTCGAAAGCATACATCCACCAATTTGTCTACTTGGAACTCAAGCGAAAATTGGTAATTATCAATCACACTTTGTGGCTACAAATATATAAGACGATGGTTATACAAGTTTTCAGTTACAGCAATAAGATAGACACCTTTAGTGATTGAAAATAGTGCCAGAAGTCTACTTTGGCATCAGAGATTAAGTTACCTTAAGTACCAATGCCTAATACTTTTGAAGAATTTAAATATGGCTCATAATTACCTCTTGTTTAACAAAAAAAAATGTATGTGAAGCATGTGTGTTAGGTAAGTAGCACAAGGAAATATTTTCCAAACGTCACGGACAGCAAGCAGACAACTAAAGGTGATACACAATAATCTGTGTGGCCCTATGAAATTTCATCATGGGGAGGTTCAAAGTATTTCATAGTTTTTTTATAATTTTCAAAAGAAGGTATGGGTATACTTTCTCAAAAACAAGTTAGAGGCCCTTCAAAAGTTCAAATATTCAAAGAGTTCAGGTCTCTAAAGGCAAAGTGGGAACAAGATCAAAGTCTCAAACAAAGATCGGAGACAAATATAATTTCAAAGACTTCTATAATAAGTCTCAGGGCATTCAACCCAATGGGTTAGCTCAACTGGTTGTCACCAATGTTGCTAGGCATTTGGTTAATTCCAAGCTAGTAGGTACATGGTTCAAATCTCCCTGGGTTAGATGCACTAACCTATGCTGATGGGCTTGGGATGCCATCCATAAATGCAAGGAAGCATCACTTGCGTTTCTCCAGTCTTCCTTAGAAAAAAAAAGGTCTCATGGCATTCATAGATAACGAACTTGCTCTTATACTCCTGATAAAAATGGTGTTGCAAAGAGGAAGAACATGACTATTTTAGAAATGACAAGAAGCATTCTCAAGGGTGAGAATCTAAAAAATCAGTTTTGGGCTAAAATAGTAGATAGACCAGTGCATCTACTAAATAAAAATCAGATAAGAAGAATAATGGAATGGTAAACGCCCAAGGGGTTATCTCAAATGGTTGTCGCCAATGTTGTTGAGCATTTAGTTAGTATCATGCCAATCAGTGTCTAGTTTAAACCCCCTAGGCAAGGTTCACTACTACACATAGACAAGTTTACTAGGGATGCCATCCACAAATGTGGGGAAGCATCACTTTGGTTTCACCTCAAGGTTTTCCTTGCAAAAAAAGTGTAGTGGTAAGAAACAACCTATGAGGCATCTCAAAGTGTCTAGGAGTAATGTGTATGTTCATCATCCAAAAGAAGAGAGACATCGGTTGGAGGATCAAAGCAAGAAGAAGCTTCTGGGCTATAATGAACAGTATACGGCAGATAGATTCTTTGATTAGGGCAAAAACGGATATAGTTGTCAATAGAGATATCATATTCATCGAAGATCATAGCCAAAGAGATTTAGATCAACATGAAATGCTATGGAAAACAAATGTGGCTGAGTGTATTGAAGGAAAGTCTCAAGGAAGGGCAATATATGTTGTATCCGGTGTTGGATATGAACACAAGTTGAATACAGCCCAGAGTTTATATGGATTTAATTACACCTCATACATATTCATATTGAGATATGGCATATCCATATCTGAATATGGCCTCAATTTGCCCAGGGTACGTACCAGATATGGCCAATATGGTTCCCAACCAATATCCCCAAAAGAGGTAAAAATAAAATAAACAGTAAAACCAAGAAAACAACAAAACCCTTAAAAACTAACAATATTTTTCAAGATTGTTCCTATTATTTTCGTTTTTTCGGTGTTTTTTTTAATTTTTTTAATTTTATAGCTACAAAATCTTACACCAATAGAAAAGGGTTAGTTTTTGCTATTCTTGTTCTTTTCTATCTATTTTAGTTTGTTTTTTAGATATAGTTGGGAATCTGTATCAAGCACACCCTAGTCATATAGAAAATCCCAGTCCTATCCAAACCTATATCCAAAGGGATATGTATCCAGTCCCACCCTCTCACCCCCTGGAAAATCCAGTATCATAGATCTGTCATGACTAAGAAAAAGAATACAAAGAGTCCATCCCAAGAACTATCACCAGCATATGTCATGGACCACCTATTGAGGACAGGAAGGAAGGAGAACATTCGAGTGTTAAAAAAATAGCTTCCCATACCAAGTAGTGGGATGAGGCAAATGAACAAAATTGAAAGGGAATGCCTCCTCCTTTAAATTTAGAATACATCCAAGTGTTACCACAGCAAAGCCTCCATTACCCCTAGACCAGCATAGATCCATCTTAAACAGGGATCTACCAAGGACCAAGAGGGATCCAATTTCTTGAGGTGTAAATTTTTTTTATCTTAACTTTTTAACATGTTCAGAAAAATTCACGCCTCAAGAATTTTTATCACTTTGGTGCTTGATAAATACGGGCTTAAGATAGATCTATGTTGGTTTTAAATGTTTTTATTTCACAAGTCGAAATGGATTTTTTAATTATTTTATAAGTCGACATGGATTTTGTAATTACTTTTCATTTGGTTCCAATTTTTAATTTATGAGTCGACATGAGTTTTTTATTTACTTTTTATTTTTTGTAATGTAACATAATGCTACATTATGTGACGACGTCTCCCCCATACTGGGCTATAGAGTACCTTGCTACTCTCGGTGCAATAACAATAATTTTCGCAAAAAGTCAAATTTGTGACCCCTTAAATGGATTTTAATATCCAAGGTCAAGAGGAAACAAATAAACTTACGACCCAATGTATTTTTGACATATTTAAATGGGCTTCCATTAATTTGGTGCAATACCATTTCTGGAATGAAATAATTAGGAGGATTAATGGAGCCCCAAATGGGTACAAGCCTACAAGGGTCTTAGTAGGACTGATGAAGCCCCAAATGGATACAAAGGTCATGATTATAAAAATATCCACAACACATTTTTGACAAAGGAAACAGAACATTTGAAGCACCCATTAGTGTCAATTCGAGCTTTGTGGAATTCATCTAATAAGAGCCATTAACAGACTTTCCTGGTGTACACTTCGTTACATATGTCATAGCAAGGCCCTCCAATTCAGAAAGTAAGGGACATTCAGCATTTGTCAATGATCTTTGGAGTTCTGTGGAGCTATGTCTCCTCTTTATTTTGAGTGGATAGAAAGATTAAAGGAACAGATCATCAATTAATATAGCTACAATATGCCCCAAAGGGGCAATGCTTTTTAAGGTTGTTGATTGCAAAGGAAACGAGAAAGATGTTGTGCTTAATGTTGGCATTTTGATTGAGGCAACTGAATTGGTGTGGACACAAAATGTTGTCCAAGTTACCATGAACAACACAAAGGTGTGCGGCGTTGCAGACCTAATTGTGAAGGGACCCCTTGTACATTCTTTAAACCTCATGGTCATCAGTATAGGGAAATTTGTCTAGATTAGGAGGATTTATGATGAGTAGTCATTTAAAGCTTTCTGAAGTTTACTTTCCAACTTCCTTATAGATATATTTTAGTTCATTTATTTATTATTTTTTAAATGATTTTTTCTTAACTTTCAGATTATCGAGACTCATTTTTTTCCCATAATATTGTCTTGAAGATGATTCTATAGGTCAAAGAGGCCTTAGATGGTCATCAGCAATGCTTGGACTTTGGAGGCAGTGCCAAGCTGCAAGAGACCAATTACTTAAAACACTCATTCTTGATGATCACTATTGGGCTAGAGTTGCCTCCTTGCATTTTCTGAGCCAGTTTCGCACATGATCCACTATTTTAACACAGATACACCTAGCTTGGAAGAGGCATATGATGGGACAGGAGGATGGGAGGGCATGTTTCAGGTATGCCAGGAGAGACCCCCAAAATTACAGGAAGCTGATCAAGGCTTTTGAATGTTTTTGAATGTAAGGATTTTAATGTAAGGCATTTTAAATGTTTTTGCATATGCCTACAATGAATTGCAAGCTTACAGAATTTAATGACAACTGGAAAAGGACCCCACAGTTTCTTATACTTCTCGCCAAAAGAAAATTATACACCATTTTTAATGAGAATAAGGTAGTAGTGCATGGTACCTTAAAAAGAGGTCCAACAAGACCGGCATCTAGAACTTCTGAAACATAATAGCACATCTTTGTTGGATCTAAAACACTGTAGAATCTCACCCGGCTTTTGAACCCTGCTCAGAATGCAAAATTGTTAGATGTTAACAAAAGTTTACTTTGTGAAAATTGACTGACTTTGACATTGAAGCAGTCAACCTTTAAAGCCAATAAAAACATATTGATAAAGGTGTTTCAGTCAGTAAACCCTTGCACATGGATCATAAACTCCAAAATAAAATACATAATGCGCAGCACCTTTGGGAAATATTGTCTGGCTGTTGTACCAGGGCTTGCAAGGACGCATAACTCCAATATCTATGAGTTCAACGTCAAAACTGCCTCTCTGAACACGAACAACTTTAGCAATGCGAGGACCCCTATTCTGAATTAACTTTGCTGAATTGACTGTTCCAGCAGAAGAACTTGATACAAATAGAGATTGGGCTTTTCTTTCATTGCTCATGTTATTGAAAGAAACGTCTGGTCCTTTAATCATGTTCATATCCACAGTGTCAGTTGCTATGCTGGTATATGCCTTGAAAGGAGGGAAATTCACAGCAACAGCTGTGTTCTCTACAGATTTTAAATTGATGGAATCTCTTAGAATATCATTTCCTTCAGGTAATAAACCTTGCAACTGTTTTGTCTGAAATGTTTGAGAAGAGTCCATCTGAGTTAAAGAATTTTCTGAAAAAGGTGGATGTATACTCGCATCACTTTTCCAACCTGATCCAACAGAGAAACCTTTCCCTGTTATAAACTCAAAGCATTTAGTATGGCTTTCATTTGTTCCAAATATTTTTGTGTTTTCTGGCTCTGAGACATAATGCTGTTCTCTGCCATGCATAGAAACCTCCATTTTTTTAACCTTCTGCCCCATCATTCTGGATGCATCATTTATGGTTGCTTGATAAACATTTTCTGCTGGTAGATTACCAACAAATGTCCTGCCAGAGCTGTATGCATTTACAGGAATTCCTTCATTCTGATGTTCAAGCTTGACTTCCACCTTTCTTGCCGAGGCAATATCCCTTTCAGTGCTCTCTTCATCATCACTAAGAAGGATATAGTCAACATCGTTGGTTGATGCTGAATCCCGTACACTGATGTGAGCTTCAGGATTCAACTTGCCTTGATCATCTGCATTTCTAATAACAGGTAAACCTGCATAAAATTTCTCCTGACAGGTGGGTGTCGTTTTGCAATGAACAAAATAGGGTGCACCTTCTTGCAAGGGTTGACTACAAGATGTACTTTTAGCCTTTTCATTTAGAACTGGCCCCACTTCACTGAGCCTTGAACAATGCTCTTCAATTTTGCTTCCATATGAAGAAACAAGCTGCCCATTACTTGATTCATGAGACAAGTATTCATCAGGAAAACCTTCACTAACAAGCACAACTTCAGATTCCTTGCACGCATCATTATCTTCAATTCTGCAAGGCATGTTCATGTCTGGGATTGCATCTTTCCTAGGAGAACCCATAGGATTCGAACACTTATGTGCTGTCTGAGGACCATCGTTTTCTTTAACATGTACTAGTGCAGAGCCAGGTAATTTACTGTCCTGATGTTGCATAGCTGAAGATACCATCATAGATATATCACTATTTTGCGAAGTGATTGTATCTTTCCGTGGAGAAGCCGTAGAAATCCGTGTCTGTAAACCATCATTTCGCACCACTAATGCAGGTGAACAGTCAGCTAATTTACTGTCCTGATGTTGCATGCCTGAAGATGTCATCACGCCTCCAACATTGGCTCTGCATGCCGAATTTAACATACTAGTAAATGAGGTCTTTATGTCCTTGTTTTGCTGAGAATTCATACATAGAGACATTGCTTTTGATTCAGACCCTGCTTGCGTGTTTGGATAGGTTACATAAGAACTTAAAGACAATCCCAAATCCATAGCAGCCCATCTGTAAATAGCACTAAGATTTCCTTCTAAAGCTTCAACAAGTATATCCAACTCAGTCGTATCATACCGATAAAGGAAAAACTTCCTATTCCAAGTACATGCACAAATTTGCTTTGCATGTTCTAAACAGGCAAACCGCTCAGAGCAGCACTCGCAGCCTACAGCAGAAAGGTGCAGATCATAGTAACATGAAAAGCATTCTCTTTCATTTGTCGCATCAAAGTTACGGTCCATTCTTCGTGCTCTTGAAGGATTTGAAAGATAGACTCTTCTAGCATGCTCCATCTCAACACGTGTCTAAGGAAGCCAAATTAAAAGATAAGAAACTATATCAATATATCTTGCAGAGTGAATAATCAAACTTCAAAGATCCCACAACAAACAGCTCAAAACTCCTATAAGCAACATTCAGGAGTCAAAGGTACTCAGAATAAACAACAGATGGTTTTTATAGGACACTTTTACCTTCAGAGCCTTTGTTAATGTGCCATCTTGTCCACAGAATCTACGCCATTCAAAATTTGCAGAGTTATTTTTCTTCAATATTAAGAGCTCCCAAAGAGATTTCACAGCCACTCTTGATGCCCCTAATAGTAACTTATCGTGTGATACAGATGTCTTGCGAGACTGTTCTCGATAAAGCTCAACAGCACTCTGTCCATGTGGCAACCAGTCAATTGGTGCCACATTTACAGCTTCGGCACAATTGAAACCACAGTTAAAGCCAGCATGGTATGCTCGGGGAAAAGTAAGTACAAACTCTCCAGCTTTTTGTACACACCTGTAAACTGGTACACCCTCTGAATTTAAAACTGAGGGAGATAACTGAGTGACCTGTTTCAACATTATTTTTAAATTATTAAAACTGTATAGAATTTCCTCCTGCTAAGGATTCTTTAATGAGACATTTTAGATCTAGCTCATTTCTAATGTCACACTGACTAATATTTCTTTTCAAAGAGAACCTAATTGCTGCATGTGTACTAATTGAAACCATTCAGATAAATAACATTTGACATTTCAGAGATATAAAGAAGGAAA
Source organism: Pseudotsuga menziesii (assembly GCA_001517045.1). NCBI lineage: Eukaryota > Viridiplantae > Streptophyta > Pinopsida > Pinales > Pinaceae > Pseudotsuga > Pseudotsuga menziesii. The sequence continues at coordinate 776,395 of LPNX011033294.1, read as the reverse complement.
GAATGAAATTATATCAATATCCTTAAATGACACAGCAATCATAGGGGGTTATAAAATACATCACAAGTTAAATAAACTGTAAATATACTGAATTGGATTTATTATATAAAGGAATCAAGGATGTTAAAGAGTACCTAATTATTGCCTGTGTACTCTAATTGAAATTTGAAACCATTCAGATAAATAACATTTGACACTTCCGAGAAATAAAGAAGTAAAGAAGGAAATTATATCAATATCCTTAAATGACACAGTAATCATAAGGGTTAAAAAATACATCACGAGTTGAATAAACTGGGAATATACTGAATTGGATTTATTATATAAAGGAATCAAGGATGTTGGAAATTAACACGACCAAAAAATCTCTTACTCGTCATCAATTTCTGAGAAGTCACCAATGGCCTATCACATGCCCTCTTATACAGATTTATCATTAGTGTCTGCGATGTGCAATGCTGGTGCAGCAATTGGTAGCTAAATTCAAGGAGTTCTATCTTATCATTAAGTGCAAGAAATTCACCACATGCTGAAAAAAAAATGATGTCTTGTCGTGTGGTAACTATGCACAATGCGGTACCTCGACTGAGACTCTCTAAGCAGACAAATAAGACAGTCACAAGGAGAAGTATGAAATCGCCATGTCACAACCCATAAAAGACCTCTCATAAACAAGAGGATTCAGGAAGGTAACTTCTACTAAACGTCCATATCAACATATTGTCTATTATTATTTGTAGCTCAGACAGGTACTTCTATTCAGGAGTGTTCAGCACGTAGAAGTGGTCTGAGAAAAATAACTCTCTAGACAGTCTTGTAAAAGTGTCTTTTGTAATACTTTATGGTCAATGATATTGGAGGGCTCGTGATATTGCGTGTCCCATGGTATTGAGCCCATGGTATTGGCATAAACTGAAAGTTATAAAAGAGTGTATGAAGAGTTGTTTAGGACAAGAGTGACAGGAGTGAGTCATATCTCTTGTGTGTGACAGGAGTGAGTCATATCTCTTGTGGTGGACAGGAGTGAGTTATATCTCGTGTTGAACAGGAATGAGACATATCTCTTGTGTCTGCTTGGGAGTGAGAGATTCACTCACGCTGGGGTTTGTCTTTACTGCTGAGGGTTTAGGCACAATGAGAGTCGGGAATCTGAGATCCGGTGTGTCCTATCCAGAAGCTTGATGTTGTAAGTGTTGTTTAACAAATCTGCAATAAATACAAACGGTTTGCTGGTTTTCCCCATTGGAGTTTCCAGGGTACATCTTGTGTTCAGTTTTCTCTGTGTATTGTTGCTTATCAGTGTGTTGCCATTTATCTTTTCAGTAACTTGAATTTTCTGGGTTAAATTAATTACTAGCATAATATAAAAGACTGAAATTGTAACCAGGATCTGGTAAGCTGAAAGTTTCACAATGTCAGGTGAAAATCCTAATTTAAGAGAGGTTGTCATGCATATGTGTCCAATCAAGGGGATGCTATGTTTGTCTATTTTCTATGCTCTTTTACTGAAATAGATACCATCCATGAATAACAGGATCCAAAAACTAGAGGAAGACATGCAGTTGGCCCTTGGGCCTCTTAAGATATGAAGACGAGGAGAATAGAATAGAATAGACTCTTAATAAATGTCCATGAGGCCATTTGTTCTATGGGACAGAAAAGTTACATCCTTGTGAGACTGAGCCTTTATAAAAGTAAGGAAGCCTTGTTGCAGAAATGGAAGAATAAGGAAGAAAGATATATGAAATGAAGGGCCCATCTAAGAGGCATGCCTTCATTAGTCATTGAACTACATATCTGGAAAAAGTTAAAAATACTTGGCGTGGGTCAACTGCTCCAATCTGGCATGACCTTGTCAACTTGTCCCTTAGATACATCGTCTTTGAAGCTCTTTGTGTGATGTCTTCTAGATGTCCATCCTCAAATACTACTGCCCAACTAATTTCCTCCAACACCAACCCCTCTCTGATGTGGCTGTATGTCTCACAATTGACCAGGAAGAGTTGTTCTGTTTTGACCTCATCACTTCTGCATCCTTGACAAGCCCTGCAATCCAACTCTTCTTTGAGTTCCTTTGATCTACCTGTCTTGTATCTGAGCCTGTGTGAGTTTCAACTTAGCTAACATGTGCTTCTGTTTTCAGGGCATATTTAATTTCAGATATCCCTCTATCCTGATTTTGCATGTGAGGTTGAACTGGTTTATGTAGAGTTGTTGTTTTCTTCTGAGCCTCTCTTCCACTTGCCTCCCTGTAGCAAGCCTGTAACCATTTTTTCAGTTCCTTTCTTCTATTGGGTATTCATCTTCTATGTCCCAAGTTTCTCACCATTTTCTACATTGGAGCTCCCATATTTTCCCTATCTGTAAAACTTCTTTGCTGATTTTGTTAGGTATTAGCTTGCTGTCCATTTCAGCAACTCTTTGCTTTGTATAGAATCAGCCACCTTATCCCTTCCATCTCAAGTGGGTTTAAAGTTTAAACCTGTTTCTGCTAGCATGATTTTGTAGTTAGTTGGGTTTTTAATCTGTTGAAGGACGACAATATGTGCTTTTGCACTCTACCTGGTTCCACGGTCCATCTGCTTTTAGAGATGCTTAGACCCCAATAAAAGAACCAAAGCTACAAGTGCCTGGAATACAGAGCTGATTATTCCCCAATCCCATATCACTGCTAACCTATAATCTATCTTGTACTAGGAAAGTTGCCTTGGAACCTCTTCAAATTCAACCTTTCATTTAACTCCAGTCCCAAGTATCTGTAGTTCTGGATAAACTCAAGAAGCTCATTCTTTATCCTGATTCGAGTCTGGTTTGACTTCTTTTTGAGGGAGAATATGACCATTTTGGTTTTGTCTATATTTATGTCAATACCCACTTTCCTACAAAATTCTTTTAGCACCAAGAGATGTTCCTGTGGGCTACAAAATATTTTATTATTCTCACAGTTAGAGCGATAACTTCTGCATATAGAGGAAATTTTTTATGATGCTTAATATGTTTACACCTCCTATTGCCGCCTAAAACACACTTAACCAAAGAAAAGTCTCCCAACCGCTAGGTGTGTTCTTGAGGGGCAACTATGAGTTTAGAACCCACTGTCTCCTTGATTCCTAACTCCTCCATTTAGACACAACTCCCAAAGTTCAAGGGGGGTCTAAGTTTTCAACGGTTTTTGTTTTTAGGAGTTACAACTTAATTAAGCTTGTTTAAGTTTAATGACAAATGTTCAATGACAGAAAAACCTTACTTTGAAACTTAACCAAATAAAATTCCAAGAAAGAAATATTCAGTTATTCACTAAACCAGTGCCTACTCTATTTGGGCTATGGAGTCACAGAATTCCAAAACTATACTTGATCACCAAGGAAGTAGAATCACCAGATATATAAATTAAATTGAACCATTCACATTCCAGAAGTAATCAATACATTCAAATTATTGAAAAGAACTTTCTACAAAATAAGTAAAAAGTGAATAGGAACTTGCTTGTAAATAATCCGACTTGAAATAAAATGCTTTGCAAATTGTCAAGTCATCAAGATGTTTTGCAAATGGTCCTGTATATTTTAAATGATTTTAGGTCTCACTTTAGCTTAGGGGAATTAGTGTGTGTTGAAAAAAAAGCAAAACCTATCTAATGTGTCTGCCCCAAACACTTGGGTCTTTTGATTTTAGAGAGACTGTTGGGTGCTCAACAAGAGAACACAAGGTTCCCTTCTAGCTCCGCAAATCAATCCCAAAGATTGTCAAATGCTCAACAGGAGGACACTAAGTGCTATGAGGCTCCCAACAACCTCTACCCCTCTAGTGCCACGGGTCAACCTTTATTTTCTCAGTTTCTAATGAGATAGATGTTGAGTGCCTATTATTCTAGCCAACACAAATCTTTGCCCTTTCTTATCACCCAAGGGGAGTGAATAGGAGGCAGAGATGGGGCAGAGTTTATTATCTTTGAATTAAAGAAAAAATTTGAACTTTTAACAAAGAAACTAGACAGCACGATATTGCAAGGATGGCAAAGCCACTTCATTTGCAAGGTGTGGACACATCAAAAGTACAAATGCTTTGAAAGAGAAAAAATTAAACCTATCCCTTCCTCTTTTGCTTACAAGGATGGGAAAACCCAACTTACTTTGCAAGGAATGGATGGCAACTTTAAAGCAAAAGTAAACAAATAATTACTCTAGCCACACAACCCTCTTCTTAAGGAAGAGATGGGGCAAGCAATAGAGGTAAAATACTGAAAATAAACTAAGTAAAATCCTAGTCCCTCTTCACTTGCAATGCAAGGGTGTGCAGGCCCAACTTCCTTTGCATGCAAATGATCGCTCAAAAATAACATCAAATGTAACTTTGAAAAAAAAAAAAGAATCAAGTCCAAGAGACTCTCTTGAACTTGTTACACTGAAGAAAATTCAGCAAGAGAAATGAGAGTAAAGAAGTAGGAAAATTGGGGTTTCACCCCTTCTTGGCAATGGTTTTGAAGGCCTTCTTTTTGGGTAGCCTTTGCACCCTTTTGTGACTAAAATTCGGCAGAGTTTCCTCTTGTTCTGTCACAAACCTGCTAAAAACCAGCAAGCAAAACAGTGGTAAAAATGTACAAAATCACTTTGGGGCCCTATGAGTGATAGTGAAAAAATATGTACAAAATTTCTTCAAAATTTATCAAGTACTTAAACAAGATTTAGACTAGAAATGGAAAAAAAATTAGACTAGAAATGGAAAAAAAATGCCCTTTGCTCTTCAAAGTTTGGAGAATTGGGCATCCAACAGAGGAATCTCACTCTCCAATTCAAGCAACCTACAACCTGAGAGATCTTTGCTACACAACTAAAAAGGTGAGATTCATATGATGAGCCAAGAAAGCAGTAACTAAGTTTTACAAAAATTGACCCTCATGCTGACATATCACTACAAAATCCCCTTCAAGGGTGCAGAAATTTCATCGAGAAGAGAAAAGAGAAAGAGAAAAAATTGCCTCGCTTGAAAAACTTTGCCAAGTACATTTTTCTCGTCTTCAAGGTACATGGTACATGGTTGCCCACCAAGTTGGTTAGGTGGCCAACACCTCCCCCGTTTTTTCACTGATCCACTGCTCGACCTTATGAATGTACAACATGTATAGTGTTGGGGAGAGGGAACACCATTGCTTTACTTGGACATCATTGCTCAAACTCTTTAATGCACCCTCCTGGGTTCTAATCATATCTTTGACCTATTCATACAATGTGTGTTGATGAAATTGTCATTGATACCAACATGGATTTGCAGTGGCCCCACAGGTTGTCATTGATGCCACCAAGTCCCACTTGCAGTGCCTTGGAGCCCTCACAGAGTTGGTTTGTGCTTTGAAGCACCTTGTAACCAGTGGACAAGGTCCTTGTACCCATAAGGATGGATCTTGGAGCCACCACCTTGTTGACAATGTTGAAGACCCTGCTGGCGATGTTGAAGACCCAGGAGATGGTGTTGAAGCTCTTATAGACGATGCAGAAGCCCTAGATTGGTTGGAGAAGCATTAATGACCCATTATGTGGTCATTCATGCTCTGATGGTGTCATGGTACCCTAGAAGAAGGCCTAGCAACCCCACAGGTGAGGTCATGATGGATCTTGACCCTTGGAGGTCTCCTGGTGTGGTTGAGGTGGTTGAAGAAGCCTATGAAGCCTTTTGCTTAATGAAGAAGCCTTGAAGAAGTCTTTGGACCCACACTTAGTGGTTTGATGATCTTGCAACCCTTGTTGGGGTCATGGAGCTCTTGTATGATGATGATGACCTTGTATGGTCCTTGACAAGCTATGGAACCCATGAGCATGTCCTTGGTATGATGAAGAAGCCTTTGGACCCATAATTAATGGTTTAAACTTTAAAGGTCCTTGTACTCTTGAGGTAATGATGTGGTCTGTGTTGACTTAATGAAGACTTGGACCCCTTCATGATGACCATGATGCCCTTGGTGGAACTCTTGCACATGGAATGGTGACAAGTGTATGGAAGCAATAGTGGCTTAATGACACCCCTTTGATGGTAAGTGGTTGTGTAAAAAATAAAATGAAAAAAACATTTTGTTGACCTTATGATGACCATTGAAATGGTAGAGGTGTGTGTCAACACCAAATAAAATAATAATTAAAAATTAAAATACAATAAAAATAAAAGTACATACCTTTTGACTTAAGTCTTCCCTAATTTCAAGGACATGTCCACTTTGAAAGTGTGTATTTAAACACTAGCTTGCACATTCCAAAACCAACCAACGATGGAAAAGATGAAGGAGCTCGCTAGTGAAGTGGACTGAGGCAAATCACCTGAGGAATTTCGGAGGTGACTGTTGGAGGGTTTCCACGGTCCCGAATTGCAGAGAAGGAGCAGTCAACAGCAGTCTGATTTTCGGTGGTAGCAGCAGCAGAGGAGGTTGAGCAGTCCACTCTTGGACTTGCATTGGGTTATATCAGCATTCTCACACCAGTCCTGAATTTACACAGCGCTCAAACAGTCTGAGATATGGGTGGAATGATGCCCTAACCTCACGAATTTTCCACAGTTGGAGAACATTTTTTACTGAGATTATTCAGTGACCAGCAGCAGCAGAGATGTATGCCCTAGCTTGTTCAAAGGAGCAGACCCGAATTTTGAAGGTTAACATTTTCCTTGGGCTAGTGTTGGAGGCTTTCCACACTTGCAACAGTCCATATTAAATACTTTGCAAACCTAATCTGACTATGGACACAAAGTCCAAATTGTGACAAGTTCTAGGTTTGACATGTGGTTAGGGCTCTTCCTAAACCTCATACACAATTTGGTCTTCCAAAGCAAACTGCCTTAATCCAAGTTTGATGCACATTGTTTGCGGTTTCACTGTGTAAAGAACATACACAGTCTTAATCTTGACAAAGGTGACAACCAATCACTGCACTAATCAAATGACAATCCTTACATAAAGACAATTGTGAAGCACGACCACTCTAGAAGATGAAGTGTGAACAATGCTTAAATTGTTACAACATTTACACAATTTTAAATATTAACCGGCATGCACAAAACAGTCCAAAGGTGCAAGTTCTTGGTAAGGGTTACAACCTGCTTGCATGAGTTTGAGCAAGTCTGATTTGATGATTCTTTGGGGTCCTCTACAGCAGTGTAGTCCAGAAGTTGACATGCACAGATAAAGGTCATCTACAGCATGCATACAGTGATATGTATACAGTGTTGTACACAATGGTTGTGAAACAATGATCAGTAATGATACTAATAGTGCATATATTGATGATGATATGAAGATGATGTCTTAAACATACCCTATGTTGACTTGATGATGATGATGTAATGGTACCCTATGACGAACACAATGATGGTGATGCATGGCTGCCCTATAAGATGACTGTATAGACATGATCAGACCTTAATGTTTGACAGACCTGAAGCATTCTCCTTGATGATGAACATGCATGATATGATGAAGACACATGCTATTGTATGACAAAGATGCATGCTACTGTATATGCTACTTGATGAAGTGTAGATCGCAGCCAAGACCTTGACCAGTGTTGCAGCAATGAAGAATGATGCAGAGAAGACTGACCAACAGTGATGAGCAAAGTTGATGAGCTGAGAAGATTGACCAGCAGTGATGAGCAAAGTTGATGAGCAGAGAAAATTGACCAGCAGCGATGAGCAAAGGTTGACCAGCAGAGATCGAAGTACAAAGGTACATGAGCTAAGATTGATGCAAGCTAAGTCTTGCACTTGAGGATTGGACTCCTCAACCCTTTCTTGGTTGGAGCTAAGAAAACTAGGTTGGGTCTTGTTACAAGAGTTGGTGTTTTTTTTATTCATTGGTGTTGATTGTAATCGAGAAGATTGTAGTCTTCCATCACCATAAATAAAGATCAAAATTACATATATTCTTGCGTCTCTTTTGATGTGATGATTTTGCTTATGACTCATGATTGATTAAAAGAAGGCAAAAAAGTTTAAACTGCTCACACACTGATTCACCCCCCCTCTCAGTGTGGCCATTGTGTCCAACAGTGTGTGCGTTGCTACTCTCCATTTCTTTGGGACTCCTAATTTTCAAAGCCACTCCCATAGCTTCTCCCTCAGTTCTGCGTCGAAGACTTTTCTCGAGTCTACAAATCAACACCACAATTCCTTATCCTTGTTGTACCATGTATTCTCTATCATATGCCTTGGAGAACCTCCTATATCTTTGAATAAATTATTATACTCCACGAGATCTATAAGGAGATCCCATTCCAAACACAACAACAAATACCCCCAACCCAACAGACAATTCAAAACAACATACTCAATGAAACCTACAAGATCCCACTCCAGACCCCAGGACAAACACCAACAACCCAACAGACAGATCAGCTCTAAGAGGTCCTAGAGCCAGACTCTCTCCACACATAGTACTAATCCCCATGTTCTTGAGCAACTAGTCTTCCATGCAGAGATTTTTCCCCCAGTGATTGATGTTAGGAATGATAAACCTTCTTAATGTAGCGATCATCCTCGGATCATACATCTAGGCACCCTTAGCCCCAAGTATTCTCCAGACAAGAGACAATGCATCAGCCCCTTGGCAGTGATTGATGACTCTGTTGAGGAGCCTTCTTCTCTCTCCCCTCATTTGGCCTCAGCATCTAGTTCCAGCATGCCTTGGCATCCTTTATACTTATCATAATTTTGTTTTTGCAATTATTTTGTAGTTCTTTAGCTATGTGCAAGGAGCTACTCATTATGCTCTTTTTTCTACTTTTGATAAAGTAACAATAGGAGTTGTTTTCACCCTCAAACTACATACATACATTGGATATACTTTTGAGTCCCATTGAATTACTTATTTTGATCATTTATTGGACATTAAGGAAACTATCTTATCTTTTCTACCTCAACCTTCAACGAGCATTGCCAGAATGTGCATCTCTGCCAGGTTTGCTCATGCTCAAACTTTATTTGAAGTTTATGGAACCAACCCTAAACAACTCAACAATGAGGCCAATAGAGGGAAAATGTACCTTGGTGTAGCTATAAATTAATACCTCATCATGTGCTCCAAGTAAGAAATCAAGAGTTAAAGCGGGTTACAACCATTATATGTGGAGTTCCACATGATCAAAGAGGTCCAAGTGGTCAAATCGCCTCAGTTGTATTTTCCCCTAAAAATTAAGAGTCAATTAGTTTGTAGAGAGAAATAGAGGGCATTTGTTAGTGGATAAAGCTCAGAACTTCATAGTAATAAAGATTGTACATCTAGCAAATTGAGATACATGTGACAAAAATGAGGCCAAAGATGCTAGAAGCATATGAGATCCTTAAACTGGTCTAAGATATGACTAATGAGAAATCCACAGTGGGTAGTCACTAGTAACAATTAGATGCATACATACTCTATACTTTGAATCTCTAATGGATGCTATAGTGGGACATTTAGTCAATGCCAAGTGCATATCTTATCCCAAGAGACTCCAAATAAAGCACATAATTATGAGGTATGGCACCCAGGGACATGTCACCTGAAACATAGTTTTAAACTGTATACACATTAGATGAATGAAACCAAAATATATTTCAACATCTTATAATCAGTGCATTATCCCTCTGAAAAATCTTCATAAAAGCTCCATATTATAAATGATAAACCTTAAATATTTTATGTTATAGGTTATGTTTTAATATGTACAACATTTATCTTTATTTACCTTTAAACTTTACTATAACATCAATGGATGTAATTAGCCTCAAGGGTTAGCTCAAGTAGTCAAGAGCCAGACGTGACATCCCTCCCCCCAAAGTTGGAGAGGTCACGAGTACTACTTTCTTGATCCCTTCAGGGTTAAGCTCCATAATCAGGGTCAACGATTTAACCCATTTACCATCCATGAAACATGAGGAAGTACTTGGAGGGTTTTCCACAAGGTTGCCCCTTGGAAAAAATACATCAATGGATGCAGCATACTTAATTTAATATGCAAAGTTGCTACTTCATTTTGCAAGTCTTTATCCTTTTGTAATACCCATCATTTTTTTTTATTTTGTTGGAAAACTATTCAATTGCAATAATTTTCCCATTGCACCACATGTAAAAACAAGAGGCCAAACTAGCATTTATGAGGACAACAACTCATAAACGTTACAAGGACAGAACTTATAACATGCAAACAAGCCCTTGAACCAGTTCAACATTAGACCACATTCATGTCCTTAATTATTATCCAGCAAATTATTTGTCTCGTTTGAACTTCTTTGGCTAAAATCACATGTAAAAGTTGAATTTCCCATTACACCAGCATAAATCCATCTTAAATCCGGCTCGGCCAAACATTGAGAAGGGTCAAATTTTTTTATGTGTACAAAATTTAAGATTTAAAAATTTACACCTCATTAAATTTAATCCCTCTCAGTGCTTCATAGATCCAAATAAAAGATGGATATATGTTGGTTTAAGTTTTTTATAGATTTTGTGTCAAATTTAAAATTAAGTTGACATATGTTATCCAAAATTTTTGTTGTTTTAACTTTTGTTGTTGTCATGTACGTTGTGTGATAACATCTCACGCATACTGGGCTGAGAGCACCTCGCTACTCTCGGTGCAATCACACATTCATCATAGCTATTGCATCAAAAGTAGTTATGGACAGTTGTATATTTTCTCCCCCTTCATTTTCTATTTTTTATGATATATATATTTTTTCCTTATTTGTGATATAATTTTAGTTGAATTATAACATAGTGTTAAAGTTAGGTAATAATTTATAAAAGTTCAACTTAATACAATATCTAGTCCATTTGAAGGTATAAATTAGGTATTGCTTTATAAAAGTTCAATTTACTACAATATCTAGTCCATTTGAAGACATAAATCAATCAGACTTTGTACTTTTATGCTTGTTATACACTAATTTTGCACTTAGGGATTTCCAGCGAGCCACCGGAGTATTGAACAAGTCAGTTGTTCATTGTCAGTGCTCAGAAGTTTCTGGGTTACAACAGGACCAGTTGTGGTCCCTTTTTCTTAATAAAATGCATGTTCATACCCCTTAGGGGCATCGTAATAAATGCTCTAACGCGACAAACTTTTTGTAAAGAACTTGGATTCCTTGGACTTGGCCATCAATCCGATCATGCCAAGGTGTTTTTTCTCTTGCCAATTATGCAATGTTGTAAAAGCGATGTATAATTTTCGAGTTTTTCACCGGTCCTCCAAAGCTAGAATGGTCGTCTTGGTGGTTAGGCCTTAGGAGGTTATTAAAGTTCATGTGCTGATGTATATAAGCATGTTACGCATCGGTATTAAGTCGTACAGACATGTACTAGGTGCCCCTAGAGTTTCGTCGGATTTCGAAAAAAATTATTTTTTCCATTTTTTAATGGTTTAATTGAAAAAATTCAAAATGTAAAAAAGGTATAATCCAGAGTCCGCTTTTGGTGTGTATGGGCTCGTTTTCAAGCTCAAAGCGCCTCCTTTACCCCAGGACCCACTTTTCTCATGCTCTGGGTGACTAAATTGTCTCGTATGGCATTATTTCTCTACCGGTGCGACGAAATGGCAAACAATTGCTAAATTATGACAAATTGAACCAAAATCAAAAATTTTAAAAATGTCAAAAATCATTTTTTTAAGGGGAGGAAATGACATGGCAATGGGTCCCATGGTCATGCGCCTCTCTTCCATGTGAAGGCAACTTAAACTTAGGATAAAAATTAAAGGAAGTGAAGTTTTTAAAATAGTGGTGACGTCAACCACTAAGGGACTCACACCAAACACCAAAGTGAGGTTTGCGTTGAGATTAGGGTGGACCCTACTCCATAGATTAAATATGTTAAAGACTTTGGTAATATTTTAATGATTTAGATATATCGTATTATCATAAGTTATGGAGAGGAGCAATCGCATGATTGAGGTGACATCATCAAATCGCACGTGAGGAAGGGATTGACGTCAATAAGGAGGTATCGAGTGGTTGGTGTGAGTTGGTGAGGAGCGCATCTCTCTTGGAGAGATGGCTCTCTTCCATTGGAAACCAAATCAATCACAGTGTTTGGATTGCCTCTCAACTCAGTCCAACTAGACTCCTTCAGCCAGTGTAGGTAACACCCCCCAGGGGTTTGTAGTTTCTATTCAAGCGAAGCCTTCTTCCTCATTCTAACAGATGGAAGGAACCTCTACTCCTGTATGTACTATTGTTGTATTGTTGATGAATAAAATTAAGACATTGGAGGTCCGAACTATGCACGAACTTTCATGGATGTAATGTTGTGCATGTATTATCGAGGTAAAATCTAACAAGCTGCAATTTTGCTTTCTTCAAATTGTAGATATTTTCTAGCATACAAGGCTATTTATAGTCCATTGGGCAAGCATTTGAAGACCCAAGTTGCTTGTTTATGTTGTGTTATTTGAGATCGGGAGTAGTAGACTGTAGTCGGAAATACTTATACTCTTCTTATTTCTCCTAACATATTATACTAGATTAATCTCTTTTGTTGAGGGTGATTGTAGCTTGACAGGTCATCTAGGTTGAAGGAGATCCTGAGCTCAGTTCCATCTTGCTCTCTTTCAATATATTTTTGTGGATCTAACTAATCTTGCAATTTAGGCACTCCTATTTTCTCAAAACAAAAAGATTCGGCAACTCGGGTTGAGGCCTTCCACCTCATTAAAAAACTACTATCTTTTTCCGGTTAACTTTATTTCGAAAAGTCGCAAGCATAGATCTAATCCTCAAAGTTAAATAATTTTATTTCTAAAAAGCTTGTGCATGACAGAGATCTAAAAGCCATTTATTTAGCATCAAAAGGCTTAGATCTAGCATCATTTTCTTAGTATTTGAAATACCAAATTTTTCCAAATTTTTGCTAGCAAGTAGTATAAATTTTTAGTGTATTTTTGCATCTAACCCACTAATTTGGCATCTTAAGCTTCCTGGTTTTTAGCAGATCTATGGAAAAAGAGAGAGAAATGCTGCCGAATTTTTAAATATTTACTCAAACCTACCTCCCCCCTCTTCATTCATCTTCTTCTCGGCAACTATTTAAAAACCCTTTTGACCCATTTTCAAGGGTCAAAAAGTGTCTTACTTTTCAAAAAGTTTGATTGTAACAAGTAATAAAAGAGCAAGTGGGATAACGGCTCCCACACCCATCTTCCCCCGTTTGGGGGAAGTCTGTATCGTCCTTTGATGTTATTGGCTTTTTCTCTCCTTTCGGTTAAAAGTTTTAGATTAGTCTTGCATTCGTTATCTAGCTAGATTCTATTTAAAAGGTTACTTTAGAATGTTTTGTTTTTTTTATATATATATATTTGTAGATCTAACCCAATCTTGACCTCTCGAGTAAGGCTTTGTCCTGAAAGAGATCCCTGACAAGCACACAATCCGTCCTTTAAGGGTTGTATAGATTAGTACATTTGTTACTTGCTTTCACTAAATCGAAACAAACATTTGCCTGTAGCGTGTATGCTCTACCCCTCGCAGCTTAGTCTGAGACTTGGGGATATCTGTTGATTTTTTTTAGCAGCATCGAGAGCCATTCTCTTAGGAGAATGGGGCCACCTGGTCTAGGACCACGGTGAAGACTCAACCTAGTGTTGAGTGACCATTCTATTGAATGGTAGATATCTAGTATGGCACCATGATATAGACCCAGCTCTGCTCTGGGTAGACTCAACCCAATGTTGAGTGACCATTCTTTTGAATGGTAGACATCTGATCCGGGACCACGATGTGGACCAGTCTAGTACTGGCAGACTCAGCCTAGTTCTGAGTAGCCATTCTCTGGGAGAATGGAGGCGCTTGGTCTGTTACCAAGTATTTGACCTGGGGTCAAATTATGTAGCCTATGGCCAAGGCACCTGGTCTGTTACCAAGAAGGCACTGTAAGCCCTAGAATGGGTCTAGGCATGTGTGGCACTCTGACCCTTGATCTATAGGCTTTGTGTACTTCTCCAAGGCTTAGCTACCCTTGGTTAAGTTACCCTAGTACCAGATCTAGGTGTCACACAGTGTGAGATAAAAGCATTAGTAACTCTCTCGGTTTATGATGATGTACTTTTGGAATTAAAAGGACCACAGGTAATGACCATGGAGGCACCTGGAAAAAGGCTAAAGATAAAAGTCAAAAATACATAAGTACTTTTTGACCACAGGAAAAGGACCACAAGTAAAAGTCAAAGATATATAAGGACTTTTGGTAAAAGTCAAAAATACTTAAAAGGACCTTTATGGTAAAAAGGTAAAAGTAAAATTAGGACAAGAATAAAATATTATTATTTTATCTTTCCTAATTTTAGTCCACTTACAAGTGACTAAAGGCTATAAAAGAAGATCAAGTCTTCTCATTATCATACATACACTTGCTCTCACAGGTACTGTTGCTCAAGGTTGAAGAAAGAAGACTTTGTGATTGTGCCCTAGCATGGATGACTCTAGCTAGGGCATCATCATCCTCCATCAAAAATAAACCCTAATCTAGGGCTTTTTGTCACAAGGGTGCTTCTCAGCAAACCCTTCTTTTCAGCAGTTATCTTCTTCTCTCTCCAAGATCCGGGCAACCACAGAGATTTTACGGGCAGGCTATTTTCAGGCAACTGGGCAGCTCCCTCTTCTCTTCACGGGCTGTTAATCTTCAGATTGGGCAGGCCACTTTGAGGACACTGCCCTCTTGGCACCCACGAGCAGCTTGTTACAGGCTTACCCGTGAGGGTTTGGCTCACGGTCAACCCTCAGGTAGCCCTAGGGCAGACCCACAGGGCTGCTGTGGCCCTACTGCACCTCTGGGCAGCCTAAAGGCATACTCGTGAGGGTACTGTAGCAGCCTGAGGCAGCACAGCCCTCAGGGCAGCCCACGGGCCAACCTGTGAGGCCTCGAACAGACTGCCAAGCAGCAGCAGGCTGCCACAGGGCAGCCGGGCAGCAAATCGGGCAGTCGTACATCATTCCGGACAGGTGAAAAGAGGTTTCGGGCAGCTGTACAGCAGATCGGGCAGATCTGATATATTCCGGGCAGCTGTCATAAATTTCTGGGCAGTAAATTTTGATTTTTGGGCAGGCCCTAATTTGCTTGGGCAGATCTAAAAATTGCCAGATCTGATAATAATTTCGGGCAGACTTTTTTGTTCTGGGCAGTGATTTTGAATTTCTGGACAAGCCCTAATTTGTCCAGGCAGATCTGAGAAATAGTGGGCAGACTGTTTTTGACAGTCTTGGCCATTTCTGAGCAATAAATTCTTGTTTCCGGGCAGGCCCCTTTTTGGGCAGATCTGATATATGTTGGGCTGACTATTTGCTAGGGCAGTCATTGTTATTTCTGAGCAAATCTGAAGATTTGAGTATCTAGGGTTTGAAACCCTTGCTCTAATTTTTACTGAGAAATTTTACTGTAACTGTGGTTAAAACCCAGATTTGGGTTTGAGGAACTTTTTGAAGAATTTCCAAAGTCATCTCATTTACGAGAAGAGCTACTAATGCTTTTTGGGGGTTTTGTCCTTTGAAGGTTTCCCCAGTGAAAAACTCGTGTCCATTGTGCTGATGTGATGAATGTACTACACTTGTTATTTATTTAAGTTCATCTGCAAATTTTTTAAGTATTTATGCTAAAGCTAAAATTCAACAATATCAAAAGTGAGATTGTGCATTCATTAATTTCTCACATCTAATAAATCAAACTCACATTAATACAATTCAAAACCCTCAAAGCATTACAGAAATCCGGCGTAACAAGCCTGAGAAATAGTGGACAAATTCTTCAGGGAAAGCAAGAACAACTAGAAAGCAATTGTGGGGTCCCGTCACACTACATCGTTGTTGTTGTAGTGTTGAACACCCCCCCCACGACTCCATCTAGCCCACATTTTCCCGTGTGGAGCCACTCTTCTCAAAATCCGGACATATTCCTAGTACCTCACGGTATATCAAAAATCCCCTTAACTCACTCATCATACCCACGTTTAACTTAAAACAAACCAAGAGACATTTGCAAGACAATTTACGTTTTCAACAACATCGCACCATTTTATTTGACTCCATTGGCACTGATCTCCATTTGCAACAATACTCTACAATTTGCTTAATATCAGTTCATTAAGGTTGCTTAATTTTTTATATGCTGATGTTGTCTCTTATATGTTGCTGAAATAATTCTTATCTTTGCAAATAATCTTGATTCAGTAATTTAATTCAAAACAACTCCTAACAACCATCTCATCCATAACTAATAAACTTCAAGAGCCTTAAAAACTCTTTCATAGAGACTACCCCCCTTGACTCCATTAGGAGTGACCTAAACGGAGGAGTCAGGATCAGGTGACAGCACCTAACTCGAGACTTGCCCCCAAGGACACACCGGGCAGCTTGAAGATTTCTGCTGCGTTCCCCCCCAGGTGTGTGTGAGGCGGCAACAATGCCATATTGACATGGTGCAACCTTTGCATGTACCTTATTACCTTAATGTAGTGTTAATGTGTCTCTGTGTGTGTATCAGGCTTTTGAACTTCTACATAATATTGACATGGTGTGATCTTCACATGTACCTGCTTAACATAATGCAGTCACTAGTATGTATGTATATAATTTATTTATTTCTAATTTATTGTAACATTATTTGTCTTTACCAGTAATATTTTAGTAAGGTGTTAATTAATATGCATTCAGACCTTAAATAGTATTATCAGACATATTTATGAGTGATATTTACTGAGAATGCTTATGAAAAATAAATAAATATGCACCAAGCATTACCTATTAACAAGTTTTCCTCCCATATATCTCATTTTTTCCAAATTAACCTATGTAAAAAAGAACATAGACTACGTATAGATACAGGAAAGAAAATACGAGCAACAGATACAAAACTCTGTTTCAAGCCCTAATTCGCAGCCAATGAATAAAAGTTTCAAAATTTTGCACCACAGCAACAAAGCAGATACTTGCATATTCTTGCAAATGCTAAAAATGATTCTTCAAATTATCTACAAATAATCTGATAGCTATTAATAAGTCAACAATCATTTGGTATTCTAGCATCACATCAAAACACACCGTTTATGTTCATTGTTTATAGAAGCTTCAAAGCTATCCATCACAAAAAATCGATTGCATCAGAATGTAACATGCCATATAGAGAAACATCACTTACCAGCTTATGTAACAAGTCTGGTTGTTCTACAAACAAATGTGGCAGATGCTTTCTCATTGCCTTCTCCAACTGCACAGCTGCACTCCCTGGAACCCCATACCATACCTTGGGCTCACCCCAATGCATATAATTCAACGAGTAGAAGTGATGATCCTCCACATGCTGCAATCATAAATGCATAATCAAGGTTTTAAGACGTTTGAATAAATAAGCAAACATTCTAACAATGCTGCATGAAAATAATATGATAGTCTTCATGATAAAGATTGCAAAAGTTCTACAATTTCCACACTACAGAAAACATTAACATCAGACCAGCAAAAATGTTGCAACGAAAATGCTATAGCTGACTTGAGATGAGCTCCACTCACCCAGCAAAATGATGAGAAGCACATTCCAAGGTAAAGCCATGGGACTAACACCCCAGAAATGTCTCCTCCTTCATATGATAGCACTGACCCTGGAAGTCGAGCAAAGTTGTTTAAATTCCAGCCTGACGTCACATATGGATCAACTTCACCAGATTGTGTTCCAGGTATAGATTTTGGAAATCCACTCCCAAAAACCCCAGTTTCAACATCTGCCCCATACAAAACCTGTGAAAAAATAACTGTGGAGTCTGTATAAGATTTAAAAGAATATTAAACATGATTTCACTAATGCAACCAAACTACCTTGCTTTTTGTTGTGATCATACCTCTATTTCTTCCGTTGGTTTCTCAACCACACGCCAATATTCACCTTCAACAGTCTCCACAGATGGTTCCCACTTTGATTTGGATTCACCAGACACCATGCAAACTAAATCTGTTTTCATCTCGTGAGTCCCAAAGTACTGCTCCTTGAAGTCATTTGCATACTTTTGGAAGGCTTCCAGTGTAAACTCAGATCCAGAATCAAATCCAAATATGGCTTCTTCATCAGGCATTAAAATTTCAGTATCAGCTTCTGTGAGATATAAATGACCCCGACCAGAAGACCTCTCCATCCTTGAATGCCTTCTTCTTTTCCGTCTTCCACCATTAGCATTCCTAGATTTCTTCACTTGTTCCCTAACTTGAAGCTTGTGAACTTGTTGAACTCGTGTAGGAAACTTGGTAGTTTGCCATTTAGTCTTATCTCTGAGGGGACATGGTGGTTGCCAAGAAGGAGGAGGAACAATGCGACAAATTCCATACGGTTCAGCTGCTGCACGTATGCTAGTGATGTATTTTAAGGTGTCCTTGAACTCCTGAAAGCCATGCCATCATGATAAAAATATCCAAACATGATAAAGATCAAGAAAACAAAAACATAAAACCAATCAGCATTCAAAAAGATAGTAATTGGAAAAAGACATAAAAATGGATTGCCCAAATAATGTATGGATCTTGGAATTTGCAAGTCAGCTCACTAACCTCCTCATTGGGATAAAACACAGGTGCTCCATCTAGCATAGGCCTGCATTTATCTTCTGGACGCCATCTTGCTATAACCTGCATAACCAAACAGAAAGATTAGAAATGCAATGTGTGCATAACAATACACAAAAATATACAAAATATATTTATTCGTCTTCACCTTCTGGCAGTCATCACATCTTGAGCACCCACGGATGACTCCTCTTGGTAAAGATGGCTTTGAAGAGCGATCCTACAGTAATATCAAATATGTTGAATTAAGAGAGTCATAATGTAGAAACTTATACAAATATTCTTAGACACAAGAAGACAGAAGACATTAAAAAACTAATTACAGATTATTTGTACTTCAAGGATTATATAAATACTCCTAAACAGGACAATGCATCAAAATACTTTTATTTTCTGGAAGGGAACACTAAGACCTTATTCTTATCTCATTTAAACAGAAGCGAATGGCATCAACAGTATAAAGAAAAATGAAATTTGTAATTGCAAAAAAGAACCTGTACCTGGAAAGATTGCTCACAATCTGATTCATCCTCTGAGCTCATATCAAATTTTCCATAATTAACCCAAGGCCTGTGTCTTAGAGCCCTAACAAACTTCATTTCATCGTCACTGCTGCAATTTGCATCTGTCTGATTCTGCTGTGCAGTACAATTCCCTGGGGTGTGATCATGATTCGTACCCGTATCATTACGAACTCTTTTCAAAGTAAATGCTGCTCGAGATGAGGAACTAGCAGATTCTGCTAGTCTATTCATTTGTTCCCCATTTATGGAGGCTTCAAAACATTCACTCCCCATTGTAACTTAACTGCAAAACATGGAAAATAAGTAAAGCCTCTAAGACAAAACAATAAGTTCATCAAGTGTACATTGTTAACCAAAGATGATCATTGATAACATATACCCAATTTGCAACTTTTTGATTGGTGTTAAAATGCAAGATAACAAGGCGGCAATACTGAATGGTTCTAACAGCAAGATTTTAAATGTCAAAATAATTGAACTCTACATAGGCATCTCTGAATATGCCTCAAATGTTTAATACAGCAAATGTGTACATAAGATCTGACCTTTTTTAGTTTTTCAGTGTCACAATATTGAATAACCTTGAACTAACCTTGGAGACAGAGATGCAGGCTTCCATCAAGCATACATCAGCAATGATCCTCAACAAGATTTAAACATGCAACTGCCAACATTTGGCACCTTCTTAACTGGCAACTACCGAACTTTTTTGCTCTGGAAGTACACTTCCATAGAATGGATATGCACTAATACTTCCCCCATGAAGATAATAAATTGTCTCTAACAGAATTAAACAGCTTACGTCAAAAAAAGTTATCGGTGTTTATTAGTGGCTTTGCCAATTTCACCTAAATTAGACCTACACTGATACATTTGCCATTCTGCTCTCTCAAAAGATTCTACTAATGCCCTTGCCAGCCTACCTCTTTTTAAAGTTCTACTAAGCATCTCTGCTCTAATCCTACTTTGACCTGTGTCAATATGTTTGGACTTAAAGGGATTTCTCCCCATCTATCTAAGGAAGTCAACCATCCTAGTATTTATCTATCTCGAACATACTCCATTTTGGAGCTATAACAGGATTGAATACAATAATACTAATCACTTTGAGTTCACTCACTATAATTTTTTTTCTAATGTATAAAATTTCTCCACTCTTGCCTTTCAAAATGCAATCATAGTATATTTTGTGCTGAAACTTCTACCTCTATCTTTATGAAGATTTTGCCCATTCTGTTGGTTTATAAAATGACTAAATTATGCACTGACATGGAAAGAGAATCTCTACTTAAATTATTTACTCTTCAATGCTTGCATTGAAATTTTTTCAGTCAGATGCTTTAGGCAACCATACTCTTCTACATCTGCGTTTACCAAAAGTTCACCCACTCAACTGTTTACAAGATAAGAATATTATGCACTGACAAGTTACAAGGACGCAAATTCCAGTACATTTGACTTCTTATTCCAACCGTTTCATGTGAATCTAATGAGTCTAAATAACCTCAGGTAATTTATTTATGTTGCAATCCAATCCCTTATTTATGATACAATTGTTAATGCTGGGAAGCACCCAAATTATTTCGTAGAGATTTCATTAATTATTTTTGGCTTCTGGAATCAGGTAGCTGTTGTCTTTATGGAACCCGAGTGGAATTGTTGTCACTAAACTGTCTTCCTAAGCATGGACCTTTTCTGTATTTAAACACTCCCAACTTTCAGAAGTGTTCTGCTTCCTAACAAGCTTATGATCTTTTCTTACAGAAATAAACCAAAGTCAAGAAAATCCAAAAAAACTTATAAGGTTGTGAACAAGTAAAGGGTTATCTTAGTTACATCAGCTGGCAAGAGAAATGAAACAATAGAGTTAGCATCCACTCCAAAGGCACAGAACGAGTAAGAACAGAAATCACCTCTGACCCCTGGAACAGAAATAACTTTCTAATATATCTGTGAATAACAAGTGTAAGATGTTGCAAGTGTGCCTTGTGCATTCCCGGATTCAGCTATGTAATGCTTGGGATGTAGCCTTAAGAAATTCAAAAAATTCAAACTTCAGGTGGTACCCTTAAAAAATTCGACTTCAGCACTTTGTCAAAGTAAAATCAGCTGCCTCTTTTTGCTTCCACAGTGTTGACTCTGAAATTTACTATAAGGTTCTATTGAAACACGAAGGGGGAAACAATATTATAGTTTCCACTTATTTTAAATGTATTATAAAACCCCCACACTCTATTGATTTGTATTTTTAGCATGTTTAAAATTCAAATGATTGGGATTTATTAAGAATAGGAAGATTCAGCTTTAAGTTTTAGTAAAATGTTAAAAATGCAAGAAGCCAACATACAAATGTTCTTAGTTTGAAAAGACAGCTTCAAGCACTATCCAAATCGCTCTGAATTTTGAATACTACAACAGTCAACCTGAATTAAATAATCAGCATCTACATTGTGTGGAACAGATTTATAATACATCAAAAAACTGACTCTATACGATGCAAATCAGATGCCACTGCTGACCAATAAGTGCGGAGGGATACTAGGCAGAACAAGCATGTAATGGATTCCAGAATAACAGAACAAAAAATGAAATAGCTTATTCAAGTTGAAATGCTATTTATAAACGAGTTCAAGGAATTCGATCTATAAACTAGCTTATCCTTTTTATTTGTAGACTGAGAAAAAACTCACAAAGGTGATTCAAGACTATTCCTCAGAAAATGGATTACCCTGGTTAAGTCTGATCAAAACAGTCATAGACTTATAAACCACACTGGACCTATTTCAGTTTCCTCCGAGGGTTTTTTATGTTGATGCATCTTATATGTTTTTGTATCAAAAAGAAATATTCAGCTTGTATGAACAGTCAGCACAGAATAATAAATATATTGCTGGAGATTTTCTTTATTACCTGAATTTTGCTACACAGAAGACATGTAATGACAGTTACTCTGATTTCATAGGACTGGTCATCCTTTTTTAGTTTTATTCTTGAGATGAGCAAAATCATGATTCTCTAAATGCTGTAAGCATCTTAAAGATGTAATTTTCTTTCAACTCGAATGAAATATACAATTTTTGTTTCCAGGGGAAAAATGTCAAAACATATATATGATTTTTTTCCTGGGATAAAAGTATGTATGTATGTATCTTTTATTTTTCAAATTTTATGGGGCCAACATTCATATGCAATTTTTAATTTTTTTCAAAACTAAAAGATTGAATTAAGCCGGCCTTACACACAAAGAATTACGCAAAGATGCAAAATAACAAGGATCTCCCCCCACCTGAGTTGTAGAATGCGCCTCTCAGCACAATAGACAACTTTTAGCGGTTGCCTTGGGCTGATATATATAAATAGCCACAACCCTTAACAACACTACAAAAAATGTAAGTTTATTCTTGTAGCCACCATCACAAGATAATGGTTTGTCCTGACCTGATATATCCGATGTAATTCAGCCCAGTTTGTGGCCCACATTAGCAGGGGGTGACATAAATATATATAGATAGATAGATTTCCCAATAAACATGAACGATGAAATAAAACTAATTTACTGCATAATACCAACTTATAGAAAGAAGCATGTACATAGTCCAAGTGGCAAGGACCAATTACGAAATAAAAATATCATAATATGTTTTCTTGCAAAAATACCAACTTGTAGAAATAAGCATGTATATAGTCCAAGTGGCAAGGACCAATTACAAAATGAAAATATCATAATACGCATATTCATATGCCCAAGGTCCAAAACTTGTAAAAATTACTAGTTACGATGTTATAACATGGTAGCTTGATCCTCATGGGCCATCCTACATAGTACAAATTCGTAAAATTAATAATCAGATAATAGATTCTAAAGATACGAGCTTCATAAGCCTAGAAGATTTGAATTTTTTGTTCAGTTGAGTGTGGACATGCCTGAACTCCAGAATATGTGTGCACAATGGATAATGATATACATTTTGGCAGTTTAACCAACAAAATCTAAATAAATAAGAAACTGGATGGGGGAGTTTGCGACACTTGAAAAGTTGAATGATGAATGCAGCAGACTCCAAAAGGAATAGCTCTTCAAAGTTCAAACAGGTAATAAGAAATATGAAAATATGCCCTATAATCAGCTAGTGTCAGCTCCAAACACACAGTAAGACAGCTAATGAGAGTCAGACTGTAGATAAGATAAGACAAGATAATTTTATTAATGTCCAACAAATGACCATGAAAGTAGGTCAAAGGGACTGTTGGGTCCAAAATGATGTCAATACAAAGCGGGAGCAAAATTTGAGAATTTCCAAATGACAAATGAGATGAGAATGAGACAGCTTGGAGTTTCATCTGGTGTTTTATTTAGGATTTCAGTTTTTGGAGGTGTGGGGGCCCACCTTTCATGCTTATATTTTTGTTCTTTTTAAACTTGTCAGAAAAGGGTTTATCGCAGGGTACTGAGAGGAGTCCCTGATTATCAAGGTACATAGGGACAACTTCCAGAAAGTTCCCAGTTTGGTCAAGGGATCGAGTGGGTACAGGCAGGACGTTCCCGAAGTCCCTGATGGCGTTCCCACCCTCATCAGAACGTTCCCAAGGAGTACGAAAGTTCCCTGGGATGAATGACCCGCAGAGAGTGTGTTTCAAAAGTAGGAACAAATCCCCTTCATGTGTAAGTGACATCTGCATACCTCCATCAGGCTTAATCTAGCAGCAACTTGGAGCAGTTGCTGCCACAACAACCTAGGTTCAAACCTGGGAGGGTATGCTCCACCCCTGAATGCATGGTGTTGGCTCATTGTTGTAGCGGTAAAGCCGCATTCATAATAGCAGCCTTGTCTCCCTTGATGTTGTAGCATATCGACTTATAACAGCAACCTCTCCTGGATTAGAAATTAAAAAAGGAGAGCCCACACTGTTTCCTTAGAATATATATATGTAAGAGTAAAAAATGCAATGATTGTCTCACTTCAGCTTCAAAAGGAAAAGGAAAGAAAGATAAAGATCATAAGATAATGTTTGAAGAAGATGAGCTCCAACTGGAGGTAAGGACCAGAATTGAAAGCCAGAAGAAAACACTCAAAGATATTCTCTCTAAAGCACGTCCAAGATCAAGCAGAAAAGGTAGAATATAATATTATATCAGAAAGGAAGACCGCAGATAAATCTTAAGGATGATGAGAAAAACTTCTAAAGGGCAAACCATATCAACAGCCTCTTTTTCAGAAAAGTCTACAAGCAAGACAGAAAGACATATATTGACAGTGGACACCTGCATTTCCAAGGAATCAAATGGCAGAATCACAGGTACACAAAGATTAAAAGAAAGGCAACTGCATGATAGGATATTTAGTAACATACATGGAAACGAAGTCAAAGTAAATATATGAAGATAGGCTATAAAAGGATGACACCAGTAAAGATGTATTATGAATGTATCAAAAGCCAACACCAATAAAGTTTTTTTCTTAAAGGATCCATCATTGAGAACAACTCCAGTACACCTTACGCACATGTTACAAATAGGTCACATCTTATACTTCAAGAACAAAGTACCTAAAGGAGGGAGGCAGTGGTGTGCACTGTGTGCCTACCCTGGTATATGGGATGTAAGTGGGCCCAGGCTAGCACCCACATGAGCAAGGGAATGACTAGTATATAGATGAGCTTGACCATTCATTACTCATAACTTACAAAATTACAAATTATAAGTGATTATTTGATTATTTGATTGAGATGTCATAGTTGGGTTATTTGGAGTTAACTTCCTTAACGTACTCTATGAGTTTTTTATACATTTGGAATCATGCTCCATCAATTATCATTGATTATTTTGTAGTTTGTACTATGTTGGCTTTTGTGTATCGGTGACTCCAGATATGTAAATAATTACAATCTACAGTCCTTAACAGCATTCCAATGAGTGCAAGTTTGTTTTAGTAGCCACCATTGGCAGATACATATAGATAACCACAAACTCAATAGTACTTCAAAGAGGCAGCAAACCAACATTGACACCTACGTTCCCCACACCACCATTACAACGATAATAAAAGCAAAAGGTTTGCCAAACAACATTAGACCCTGAAAACAATTATATTGGATTCCAGACATGATAACCTTTGTACTAGTCCTAGAGCAAGAGCTATTACCCATTGCTTGTCGAATTAAGACGATTTTTGTTTGATTTGTTCCCTATTCACACAGGATTTCTTCAACCAATTCCATTAGGATACAATTATATCAAACTAAATTTGACTAAAATCCATGCTTTTCCATTCTCCTAACACATCAGCCATTTGAATAATTTCATAGGCTGTACTGGTTCATCTAATTTATTGTATCAGAAATTATCCATTGCAATTTTGAAAATATACTGTTAAGCAACCCTATTTCAGATTGATTTATAAAATTCAAGAACGATCAATTTACAAACTGCAAAAACATCTAACTAGTTACACAAATTGGCAAATCAGCTCTACATTTGAATTCAAATAGCAATCCTGACACTCTCAAATGTTCTCAGTTATCCAAAATTGACTGGAATTACAAGATCCAGGACAAAGAAAGAAAATAAAAGGAAACACCACGTAATTTATGAAACACAACACAGATTGAGATACTTCAAAGTTCAGATTTATAAAACTAAAAAGGCTGCACCATTTACATCTCATACCTAACAAATTTGAGCTCAATATTATCCACTTACCTCTTAAAAAGTCCAATTGGCTTTGAAATGAACTCCGTCCTACTGGCTAACCTTCAATGAATGGTGCCTTACGACCCTCTGTAAGCTCTGCAAAATCATATGAATACCCTTCACAAATGTATTATGCTGGCAGGCAATGGATCCAACCCTAATTGGGTTTTGGAAGATCAAATCACAATAGGGGTGGTGTTGCAAAGCAGATGATCATTTGTAAATATCAGGGAGAAACCATGGGAATTAATTCTATGCCTCCAGGGGCCTGGATGAGGGGGTATCAAATGTACTAAAAATCAATTAATAAAATTGCAGGGAAGGCATTTTAATTTTGCTCTAATTGAGTATTTTAGCATAATTATAGCTGCCCATAAATGCTCAAATTATAAATTTGAAGCCCATTAAAGGATGAATTCTCAGAGCACTGCCTGGACTTTAACCCCCACCCACGAAAAAAAATATCAACCCTCGTGTAAACCCAATTGTCGAAATTGCAGAATGGACAAAATCCAAATCTACAACAAAAATAACGGCCAAGGAAAAGTAATCAGGGAACCCAATAAAAGGCAAATTAAAGAAAACAAAAACAGCACACAGCCCAATTCACAAGTGAAAGCCGTCAAATGACCTAACCCTACCTAAGGGTGGGTGCCCTTAAAAAAATGCCAAGAGCCCACAGAATTACCTCAAATCCACTGAAATGGCCACCACCTAAATTATATAGGTATGTACAGGTGGCTTTCTCCTTTTACGTGTAAGTCCCCTTCTCTAAAGTCAATTATATCTCTTACAGGTGGGTTTAAACCGTATAGTTATAAAAAATTAAGGTCTTAACAGAAATTAAAAAAGGTCAGACACGTTTCTCTGACCTGGATTTATAGCTACCAGATCCCGATGACCAACCCCTTAACTGCTCTTTAATTCATGCACTCTATGCTATTAGGAGTCGGCGTTAGATAAATCGAGGCAGGGCTGGATCGATCCCGTGGTTGAGGATCACTGGCCCCCTTAAACTTAGGCTTTACCGTTCGCGGTAACTGCTAACCAAACTCACGAAGGGTACGGATCATGCATATTCCTATATTTTAACTACCGCCACCAGAAGCAAAAGCACTCGGATTTTTTAGTTGCCGTTTACTTTGGAGTATTGATTTTTGAGAGAATAATAAACATTAAATTATATTTAATCGAGGTAAATTAAATGTGGATAAAAAAATAAAATTTATTCTTTTAAAATTTAATATAATTCATATTAAAACAAAACTTTACCTGGTCTTGGAAAAAGAATAACTTTCCTATAAAAATTAAGTTTATGCACATTAGCTCAATTCTATATTAATTTATTTTTATAAATAATCTTAAGAAAGGTGGCATGGCTCATTCGTTCATAAAGAATGGTGAAGTTAAGATCTCTAATTACACGTTTTTTTGTTTCTATTACTAGCACATCCACATAGTTTGTGGTTGGATCATGTAGATATGGAACAAACGTTGATAGGGATAA
The DNA here is from genome assembly GCA_001517045.1 of Pseudotsuga menziesii. Classification (NCBI taxonomy): domain Eukaryota; kingdom Viridiplantae; phylum Streptophyta; class Pinopsida; order Pinales; family Pinaceae; genus Pseudotsuga; species Pseudotsuga menziesii. The sequence continues at coordinate 749,121 of LPNX011033294.1, read as the reverse complement.
AATGGTTGAGAGATAGTTATGGAATGAGAAATATGTTTTTATTCCTCGTATTCGTCTAGTTAAACAATTCAATTGTGAGTTATCCATGCCTAGCTACATGTTATCACCCGCATTCTTCTTGTTATCCATTTATCAAGTATCAATGATTTTTTATATTCTTTTTCTTTTTGATCTCACATTCTTCTAGTTATCTACCATGAATTGTTGGTTATCCATTCATCAACTATGAGTTATCCCTCCATTGCTACCTGTTATTCATTCATTAGTTAGCTAACAGTTATTTTTTATAGTTAGCATACATCACCAGACTGTTTATTAGCAGACTAAACCAATTGATCACAATTCTCCATAAGTACCACTCTAGCCGAGAGTAAGTGATGAGTATATAGATCCCACTCCTGAGCCAACTCCACATGAAGACCAAGATTCTCCAAAGAGTGCCACCCTGGTTTCGAATCCACACCTGTGGCATAAGCCTGCTTTAAAACCACCAAGTTCCTAAGATGGATCTGAGCAATGAGGTCCTGGGATAATCTGTAATTATGTTGAAAACCGACAATCAGATATATCTTAATAAAAGCAAGACTACCTCTCCCAACTTCCCAGCAAATATCTTGAATAATGAAAGGCAGAGAAGTCATCAGACTACGCCAAATGGCGGAAAATGAAGTGTACTTGAAATTTGCCTCTCGGAGCCATAATTCCCAGGGTATTCTTCTCAGGTATTTGGCCTTTAAAATGATCCCCCACATACCAGAAACTATAAGGCCTCTCCATAAACTTTTCGTGAACAAAGACTGATTAAATAAATTGAGTTGTTTGATCCCCCATCTACCCCAAGACTTTGGCTTGGAGAGTGATTCCCACCCTAACAAATGAAACTTTGAGCGATTATGGGTACCCGCCCACAGAAAACGAAACATCATACTGCGTAAAGTCGCGAGAACCCCCTCAAGAACCCAAAGAAGAGAAAACCAATAGACAGGAATACATTGGAGAACAAAAGTAACTAGAATGAATCTTCCCCCAAGAGATAGCCACCTCGAAGTCCAATGATTCATACACCTTTGAAATTCCCTAATTATCCAAGCCCAATCCTCCAGCTTGTAATTATTGGGATTAAGAAAAAAAACCAAGATAAGTAATGCCCAAATCAAGATGCAACATCTTGTAAGGAAAGAGGAGTGTGATATCATCAATAAAACGTTGATCGAAACAATAATAGTTGATATAGGACATACCTGAAGCCCCAAAAAAAAGGTCAACCAGAGACTTAATATGAGCCCATTCAGTAATAGAACCGTCACCAAAAATCAGAACATCATCAACAAAAAGAGTATGTGACAGAAAAATGGTTCCAACCACTTTGATACCTTTGATCATGTGTGAAGCCTTTGCCTGAAGGAGGAGCCTACTGAGTCCTTCTGTGACCAATAGAAAGAGATATGGCGAAAGTGGGCAGCCTTGACGAATGCCATGAGAACCTTTAAAAGAATTCAATGGAGAGCCATTTATCAGCACCGCATAGCTGGCAGAACATACATAGGACATAATCCATTGAGTGAGCTCCAAGGAGAGCCCCACCTTAAGAAGAATCAACCTAAGGAAGGACCATGCAACCTTATCATATGCCTTCTCTAAATCAAGCTTTAAGATAAAAGCAAATAATGTCTTCGACTTCACCAAATGTAACACTTCCTAGACAATCCCAACAGCATCCAGAATCTGGTGGTTTGGAAGAAAACCAAACTGCTCAACCGACATGAACCTTCCCAAAGCAGGTTTTAACCTTTCAACAATGATCTTTGTAATAATACTCTACATGAGGTTACATAAGGCAATCAACCTATAATCAGCAAAAGAGACAAGTATATCCAACTTTAGGATAAGGGTAAGAAAGGTAGTATTCAAATTATCTGGAATAACCCTCAAACTTCTGGATTCCTTGATGGCCTTCAACAGTTCCATACCCATTAAGTCAAAGAATTGAAGATAAAATTCCATTGTCCAACCATCAAGATCTAGACTCTTATCCTTGGCGAACCCTTTCAAAGTCTTCAAAACCTCGCCCAAAGTGATAGGGCCCCCAATAACCTCACAGTCAGAACTGTCAAAGAAGGTAGGGTAATGTTTAATGATATCCAGTTGATCGCAAATATTTGAAGACCAAGGGTCCCTATACAAATTAGAAATGAACTTAATTGCCACCAATTTGATGGATTTCATATCATAGACCAAAGAATCATGGTCATCTTTAGCTTTCGAAATCGAATTTGTAAGCCTTCTCTTATTAGCAAAGTTATGAAAAAACTTTGTATTGTCATCCCAGACTTAAGCCACATAGCTCGACTTTTTTGCTTGAGTGTTTCCTCCTTGCGGGAAAGAAGCCTCTACTTCTATGAAAAAAACTCCTTTAGTGACGAAGAACGACCCTCCAAAAAATAACCTTCATTTAAATCCGCGTCAAGAGACTGGATGGCATTTTCTACCTCACATAAGGAGTTGTCAACTTTCTTTTTCATCTCCATCTCCCAACAAATCACAAGGGATGTAGCTTATTCAACTTATATATCAAATTATGCATGGGATTCAGGTGAGGAGTGACTTCAAAAGATAAACGACCCCACTGTTATTGACTAGTGCTCAAGATTATACATAATATTTTAAAAATAGTATTGACTAGTGCTCAAGAAAAGTTCATCATCGTATGCTTATATTTTTAAAAATTTATGTATAATCTCATATGTATGATATTTGTGTGATAGATATCGTTTATAAAGTATTACTTGTTGACAAGTTGTGGATGGAGTGGTTGGGATGGTTGGGATGCTCTGTTGTGACTCTCTCTATAGGTGTTCAATCCCAAGGACATGTTACATAATGCTCTATGTACGTCAACTTTTTATTGCAAACAAAAATATATATTACTTTCATCAAATGCTAAATGTTTTGTTAATTTGAAATTTAATTTATAATGCAAAGTTACAAAGTTGTTGTGATAATATCTTGCCTTATCTTTGTACTAATATCACAAGTGATCTTAATGTCATGTTTCGAAAGGTGTCTTTGGCTTATTGTTATTATCTATGTGATGTCGCAAGTTATCTTATTACAATGGCATATCCCTAGGTTAGAATTACATTCTACATCAATTCTCATCTTCCAAGTTGTATGTATGTTAACACCATCATGAGCGTGAGTCGAAGGGTAATAGCTCAAATGGTTGGGAAGTAAGTTTCATACTCACCTCACTTGGTTCAAATCCCTAATGAGACATATATGACCTGTTATGGCTTGGTTGGAAGGGTAGGTTCCCCAAGAATAGAGATTGCCACGTGTGGTTAGTCTCCAAATATCTCAACCCTAGGTTTAGACATAAGTTTCATGCTAGGTGTTGGCTTGTGGTTCGTTCACCGCTGGCAAGGGTTTATAGTGGCAACCAACTTGATTTGAACCTAGGGCTTACTTAGGTAATCCCGGCTAGTTATCAACTCCTCTATATCTTAAAAAAAAACATTGTTGTGAATGTGTATTATGAACATCCCACATACATAATCGTTGACCAAGAAGGCAACTTTGAGGTGCGTTGTGACTTGTGAAATGTCTTTGGCTTATGATAATTATCTATATGAGGTTACAATATATCTTGTTACAACTACGTATCTCTAAGTTGAGATCAGATTCCACATAATTCTACTATTTTTCTCATTATATTTTTTAATGCCTAAAGTCAAAGCTTTAAGTAAGTCATTCCCTTTAGGGGTATTATGTTCTTTTTTTCTTAAGTCTTTTTTTCCCAATAAGAAAGCCATTATAGCGACTCAAAGCCATTATTTCAAAGAGAAATCAAAATTTACGTTACTGAGACTCCAAGCTCTTTTGAAAAAATTGAACATGTCAATCTTCCTAAACTATAATTATATAAAACAATCTTCCAAATAACTTTACCTTCAATACAAAAGCTCGCTGACTATATTTAAACTTACTTAGTATACTCTAACTCCTAAAGACATATTATTTTCTACCCAACAATCATTTTACATAATGGATAAAGATACCTCTAAAAAGGCCTAGACACCCCTAAAATCTTGATATAATAGTATACCTCCTTGCAAATTAAGTCTGGGCCATTCTCCTTGGGATACCCATGATTTTTTGGCAGAAACATACTCTGGAAGGGATAGGAAACAAAATTGGGAAGTTTATTAAACATGAGGATGATTGGGAAGAAAAGACAAACTGTAGGTATGCTAGAATCCTTGTAGAACTAGACATGAAGGACGGACTGTATGAGGAAATTATCATCAAAATGCATGAGAGTAATTGGACCCAACGTTTGGATTATTGGAAAGTCTCGTTTCGGTGTTTTAATTGCAGACTGGTAGGTCATTTGCAGAAGGATTGCTCGATGAAATCTGGAATTCAAACACATACTTACAAGAAAATTTGGATAAAAAAGACAACCACCCTAAAATCTGGAGATACCGTGAAGTCAGTGGAGAGTGCACAACCCACAGAGAAGGAAGGAATGAAGAAGAATTCAGAGCTGGATGAAGAACCGTGTAAAACAAAGGAAGACGCGAGGAAAACTGTTGATAGGAATTTTGCACCCCCTGCAAACAGGAGTTGTTCCTCTAGTCTTAATGGTTCATATCTAGAACAAATGGTACACGACAAGATTGGAAGACATTCCCTAGAATGGGTGAAGATCTGGATTCAAGTCTCTTTAATGTACTAGTATAGTTGTTTCATGTAAAGATGATCCTTCATGGATGTACCTGCATAATCACAAGAACAACAACAAACAAGATCAAATAGAACCAAAATATAATCCACTATTCTATATTGATGACTAAGGAATTCAATAATAAAACATACGATAATGACACAATATATTTTATGGGAAGGGAACCAATTTTGCATTAGGTAATAGAGAAGAGGTTTACAACTTATGCCTTAGTGTCAATGTACTTCACAAAGGCAACATCTCGTCCCCAATAGCTCCAACTTGCTCCCTGAAGCTCACTTAACTGATTTAGGCCATAATATCAAAGCAACAACATAACTTTACTCTCTCCCCAACCATGGGGAATGATCCTGCTTTTATAGGCTTGGAATGGATAGAGATGGTTGAGGAGTTGGTGGGTGAGGTGGCTAGGAGATCCTACAAGGATGAATCTTGAGCCCAACTAGCCCCAGTGATCAAGGATAAGGGTGCCACAGAGCCTTCTTTCGAGAAGCTTCATGAGAACCTCTCTTTTTCACTTTTTACCAAGGGCACTGCTTCTTCCTCACTGAGACAGAGCAATGACAGGGCAGAACCGCACATTGCTCAAAGGGTAAAGGCGATGCCACCGCTTACTGTTAACACATTACAGGCGGTGCTGAAGAAGGTACCGCTTTTTGACTAAAGGGTAGAGGCGATGCTAGATTTTCATATGTAGATTTGATGTCTGGACCAATATTCTTAGTTCACAATTTGGGATTAAAGGCAAACACTGAAGTTTGGGATCTCATCACATGTTGATGACGAGATTTAGGTGTAACATAATGCCCCCCAAAGCATGAGGCTAGAGGGATACGATAGGAGAGAGCTTTGAAAGAGAAAGTTATCACTTCAAGGTAAGAATCAGCTTGATCGGAGATCATCAACCAGGCATCTGCAATACATCAATACTTTTGACTTATGAGCAAATGTGCCTTCATCATGGTTGCAGACCAATACAAGGCAGATCCATGAGAGAGATAAACAAACATGGCTACTAGAATACAACGTAGATCCATGTGATAGAGGACTCAAACTTGGACATAGCTACCAGATATACAATGTAGATCTATGTTGTACAGATGCAAATTTGAGCATAGCCATGACCATACAAATGTGGATCCATGTTGGTACTTCATACAATATACTCCATCGCAACCTGGGGAGAAAGCTATGAGTGCTTTTCAATAGAGACCTAGGGTCTTCGTCTCGTCTTCCACAAAGTATGATTATATCCATTTGATTACAATGATCTGAAGTCGAACATGGTAGAAACCACTTGATTACCGATCAATGATGTGAACCGTTAACAAGTGCGAGGGAGATCACCATTGATGTCAATGATTCCCAAGGTACCCTAGTACAATCTACTAAGTGTGAATAGGTGTTTTAATGTCGAACGCTTAGTCAAATCTATCGATCAAAGTTCAATGATGTGAACGTATGTCGAGAGTGAGAGAATATGTCATTGAGGCATACATATCTCAAGGTACTAAACTTGTTTCTAAGACTAATTCCTGGATGATGAGTTGATGTCAACATGAATAGTCTCATCGAAGAAGGGCCATGATGAATCCCACATCGATGACATGAAACTTGGAACAAATTTCTGGAATGTTGTAGATAATGCAACCATCGGACTGACTCAAAAGTACTGACACAAAGGTTGTTTTAACTACAGAGGTAAACTTATAACTTCCCTTTGAACATCGGGCGGCATGACAAAAGACTTTGCAGCATTGACTCGATGAGGCGGAACACAATACGACATTAGACAATGCATTCTTTGAAAGACTCAAAGGAATGACATGACTCATGAAAGTGGGTCGACTCAAAGACAAGTTGAATTACCCAATTGACTGAATGAAATGCAGATAAGTGCCATGTACAAAGGTGACAAATAACTGCCATTTATTTGCAAAATGATTTGATTCCCTTCCCTTAATTTCCCCATCATGATTGATGAGTGCCTCTTTTTCGTTTTTACAAGTTCAAAGAGGGTAACAAACACTCGTTGTAGCTCATCCGAAGACATGTCCATTCTCATATGTTTTACGAACCTGAGAAAGGAGGGGTTCGTTCCAAAAAAAGGATCTCTCTATGTTTAGTTTAACGAGTCCAATGAAAGTTAACTCGGTATCGTTCATGTTTAGAGAGTCTGAACGAAGACGGAAGAGAACTCCAAAGGGTCATTTTTCGTATGATTTAGTCTCTAGGGCCCGAAAAAGTATAAAATAATACCCAAGAGAACTCTTCCAGTCATGATTGGCTGGAGTGTTCCTTTTTCGTAAATAGTCCATCTGAACCGAAAAAGAGATAACCTACCGTCGAAAAGACAACTCTTCAAATACTTTTACGAGTATGAAGAAGACAAGTACTCGACAATATTTTCATATTTAGGGAGTCCGAAAAGAGTTTAAAGGAGACTCCATTAGGTCTCTTTTCACGATAAAAGGTTTTTATGAGCCTGAAAAGAATCGAAAAAAGACTCGAAACTTTGATACTAGGTTTTGGGAGCGCAATCAAAGTATCGAAACGAACGCTCAAGGGCTTTTTCCATTTTCCAAAAGTATGAAAAAGTCAAAAAACGAACTTCCCCATAGACATTACTGCTTATTCCTGCCCCTACAAGACTTAAAAATGGCCATTAGTTTCCCAAAATATTTGAGAAAATTACTTTTATGAACTATATTAAAGGGTATTTTATAAAAAAATATTTTAAAACATCAAAAACCCTAAAAAATTGTTATAAAAGCTAAGTAAAATAGTAAAAACCAACTTATTTCTATTTACCAAACCTTGGAGAGCATTTTGGGAGATTTGGAGCCAAAACTTCAATTGGAGATTACAGGAGCATCCACCGTCTGTTTTTTGCACCATCGGATTTAGGTAAAAGCTAAAGCCATCCTCTTTCCTTTCATGGTTTCCAACTTTTACTTTTGATGATTTTTTGAGCTCATAGGTCAAACATAAATCAGCAAATGTGGGCATCGCTCTTGGTCTTTACAGGAAAGGCAGTGCTCGACATAAACCGTGTTTTTTCAGTTTAACACAGGCGGTGCCGGCCGTGGGCTTCAAAAAACATATGGCCTGGCCAAAATAAATGTTTATAAGCAATTTTGATGATTGGAAATGCTTCTAAATGGCTTTTTAATTGTTTTTGGCAGGTTTATCGAATAAAAAAATGGTTATTTGGAAAGAAAGACAACATGATGACAACGATGCCCTTGCCGCAAGAAATGTGGGTTGCGTGGCTTCCCTACAGGGTTGTGGCCTCCTGAAGTTCTTTCAGACCCCTAGTATGGTTTCGCATCCCCGCTTACTGGAATATATTCTACAGATGTGGAACCCAGAGCAACAACACTTTGAGGTAGGACCTCATGTTTTTTACTATAGAGGTGGAAGACATCTACTTCTTGACAAGGTTGTCTAGACGAGGTGGCCCTATCTCTCTCACTGGTTCTCGAGGAGGGGATGTGACTACTCAAGAATTGATTGATCATCATTGTCAGTCTGGCATAAAAATGTCAGGTAAGAAGATTCCCATAAGGGTTGTGGTGGATATGCCACTTCGCACTGTTTTGTTCATTGTGCAAACGCTGGCTGGAAGCCAAGGGCCTCATCGGGCATCCCGGGCACATATGTTGTATGCCTTGGAAGCTATGGCACCTATGGTTTTTAATTGGGTAGAATCACTTCTTCGTGTTTAAAAGGACCAGCTGACAAAATGTAGGCAAGGGGAACTAAAGTAGTTTGGGTATGGGTCCATTTTAGCCTACTTCTTCTTCGAGAGGGTGCCTCTCATGAGACCCCAGGAGATCTTAACTAAGCTAAGGGATAGAGACCCACGCATTCTGAGGTGGGTAGAGATCATGGCCCGTACAGGAGGCAGCAGAGCCAAGGTGAAATTTGAGGCCGCTTTCTTCCATTGGCTGCGTGACCAGATTGTCATGATAGAGGATTATGCCTACGCAAGGACTAATTTCAGAGGTGATCCTGATCTACCATTACCACCTGGTGCTCAGTGGGGAGATATTGGTAAGAAGAAAAACCCTAAAATGTTGATCATGTTTTTATATTTTTATATTTTATGTTTTTTATGGGTAGTAACAAGACCTAAAATTTTACATGCAGATGTTGGTGGTGCACGGCTTGGAGGATCCTCTCTAATGGATAGACGAGCTGGAGCTCAATTTGTTCACAGAGGTGATGACCATCTTACTGAGTTGGAGGAGAACCTTGAGTGGTTGACTCTTGACATCCCTGACTCAGCTATAGATGACCTCCCCATGTGGTATCAGAGACATACTGCAGGAGTGCCAGGTCGCTTCAGCCGACTGCTTCGCAGGGTAGCACGGGCCATCATGTGCTATCATGAGCATCATTAGATGGTGGACTGTATGATGTACTACTGAAAGCTGACTAGATTCAGGGTTTTTGTATGATTTTATATTTCCTAAAAGCCACAGTGCTTCATATGAGGTCTCGTGACCACATTTTTTGTAAAAAACACTATATATATATATATATATATATATATATATATATATATATATATACATACTTATTACCGGTGTTTATATGTCTCAAATGGAAATCAAATTTATATGAGTTTTATGTGTCATTTACAGTTTATTTTACAATGAACCATGTTTATTTTTCAAGTTATGAATGGGAAATATACCAGTCTAAGATGTAGTTTTCTAACGAATCAACAACTGTATTATCTGACCTAGGGATATGCCTGTAAGTGATACACTCGAATGACCTCTCTAATAAACACACTCTCCAAAATAAACAGAGGAGTACAGGGATTTTGATGGTATAAACATGGTTTAGATGACAAACCACTAATTGCGAATCCATAAACACTACCAATTCAAGAATGCAGCCTTAGTTAGCAGACCTATTAATGCCTGATACTCAGCGATGTTGTTGGTAGCAGGACCAATACAAACCACTCCTAAACTGATCAAGTCATGAGCCATGGAATAGAGAACCCAAGTAGGTCAATCAAGGTTCAAGGTATGACGGCAAGCACCATCAGCGAAGCTGTACAAAGCCATCCGATCTGCATAACCAAAACATGGTATAAACAGTTTGGACACCAAAATCAACACCATACTGAATCAAGACACAACACAGTGAAAGCAAAAAATATACATTTATACAAGGTACCATACAAAAATGATTTAAGCATAATACCTCTTCAGGTACAATCCATTACGAGGTTGCCTGAAGGGTATACCGTCATAATCCACGAGTTCGTAAGCTCCTTTCTCTAAAACTTTGCTGATGACAAAGGGACCATACCACATTGACTCGAACTTCCCTTTACCTAGTTTATCGTGTCTCTGATCGTAGGTCAGAACTAGGTCACCTTCATTGAAAACACGAGGCTGAACAGATTTATCATATTGGGCCTTGACGCGTTTCTTATGTGCCTCATTGGCTAAGGCAACATCTCTTCTAGTTTCATCAAGATTAGTTAGGTATAGAAATCTCTCTTCCTCGGTGGAAGTATTTGGCAGAAGTTCTACCGCAAGTTTCAGTGACGAAATCTGGCATTGGATAGGAAGGAAAACTTCTAGTCTGTAAACTAACTGGAAAGGTGTGAAACCATTCGTTGTTTTTACCAAAGTCTCGTAAACCCAAAGCGCAGAAAAGAGAGTCAGGTGCTAGCTAGATTTATGATCTCCAACCATCATCCACAGCATAGTTTTTAAAACTTTGTTATTGGCCTCAATCTGACCATTAGCCTGCAGATAGTAAGGAGTTGAATTTTCATGGCGAAAACCCAGCTTGGTACTTAACTCAGTCATCATCTAATTCTAGAAATGCGATTTGTGGTCAATGACTATAGACTATGGGACTCCAAACCTAGATATCACGTGATTAAATAAGAAGAGGGTGGTAGTCTTACCATCCTCTACATATGTAGGCATAGCCTCAACCCATTTTGTGAAACAATCAACGGCTACGATGATGTAACCATGTCCCTCGACTGAGGTAGGATTACAATGCATAAAGTTAATACCCCATTTGGCAAAAGGGCCAACCGCAATGACGGGGTGTAAAGGAGCAGGGTGGGTGTTGTAACCATGTCCCTCGACTGAGGTAGGATTACAATGCATAAAGTTAATACCCCATTTGGCAAAAGGGCCAACCGCAATGACGGGGTGTAAAGGAGCAGGGTGGGTGTGCTTTTTCAAATAGAAATGTTGGCAAGGTGGGCATTTCTTAACAGCCTCATGATAGCCTTTGAAGATTGAAGGCCATAAATAGCTAGCGCGAAGGATTTTTTGGGCTGTAGCCATCCCAAAAAGATGACCGCCACATGCTCCATAGTGGCAATCATTAAGGACCCGTTCAACCTTTTCATGTGTAAGGCATCGTTGGAGAATGGAATCGATACCACGTCTATACAATGTATCATTTAAGATGCGGTAGTACTTCACGTGGTGACGGATACGGCAACGATTGTCACGGGATATATTGGGCTAAAATCTTTGAGTTTGGAGATAGATGATTAAATCTCCATACCATGGGTTGGTTGTGCTTATCAAGTACAGGAATTCATCCATAAATGAATCACTGGGCTCAGTCTCCATCAAAGCACAAGGAAGGTCACACATCAACTTTGCAAAGACCAAGGATTTCTTCGAAGTGGCCTTGGCAAACTCAAGGTCGAATTTTTGTAGGATGACAATCCAATGGGAATATTTGCCCCCTAGCACCTGATGAGTCAGGATGTAATACATAGGGTTCCGATATGCAAGTACTGTGGTAGTGCGAAGCAAGATGTAATGACGAAAATTCTGAACAACAATGACCGCGGCCAATGCTAACTTCTCCACAAGCGAGTATCAGGTTTCAGAATCAATGAGATTCTTACTGGCATAATATATCACGTGTTCCTGACCGTTGGGATACTCCTGGGATAGAACCATTCCAATGGTAGTAGTGGAGGCAGCAACATACAAGAGAAAGTGCTTTGAATAATCTAGGGGGTGTATCACAGGTGAATTAGTCAGAGCATGCTTGAGATTATCAAAGGCTCGCTGGGCCTGGTCATCCCAAAAGAATGGAGTGTTCTTCTTCAGAAGACGCATATAACCGTGCGTTTTCTCAGCGAAATTGTAAATGAAACGACGAAGAAAGTTTGCCTTCCCTTGCAAACTTTGGAGCTCAACAATGTTTGTTGGGATAGGTAGGGCCAATATAGTAGCAATCTTCAATGGATAAATCTGGATGTCATCCTTAGAAACCACAAAGCCAAGGAGATGTCCCATCTCAACGCAAAAAACACATTTGTGTGGATTGAGCCGTATGTTATAATGACAACATCTCAGAAAAAAATGTCTCTAAGATGCCTAGGGTGGTCTTCCCATTGCTGGGAATGCGCTGGGAGATCATCAAGGTACGGCTCCACGATGTTCTTAATATCCTAAAATGCATAGGACATGGCACGTTGGAACGTGGCTTCGGCGTTCTTGAGGACAAAAGGTAACTTCCTATAGGCAAAGGTTCCCCACGGGTATATAAATGTCATTTGGTGCTGATCGGCAGGCAATATCTCAATCTGATTGTAGCTAGAAAAGCCATCCATGAATGAGAAGATGACACTTCCAGCACAGTTGTCGATAATCTGATCAATATGCGGAGTTGGAAAATTGTCTTTAGGACAAGCTTTGTTCAGGTCTTGAAAATTGATATAGACTCTAATGGTGCCCTACTTTTTGTTCAAAGGGACAATGTTAGATACCCATTCTGTCAGGGGTACAGGATAAATAAATACTGCCTTCAGAAGCTTTTCGACTTCAGCTTTAATAGCCGCAGCCTTCCGAGGATGGACTTGACGTAATTTCTACCTGACAGGTTTTTCTGTGGGATAGGTTTTAATTTCATGAACCACGATAAACAGGTCTATCCCAGTAATTTCTTCATAAGTCTAAGCAAAAATATCTCGAAATTATTTGAATAATGCTCTATATGCTTCAGTTTCTTCCGTTGAGCAGTTCTTCCCTACGTGAACATGCTCAATGGTTCCAGGTTTGACTAATATGCAAATCGGGGTTGTTTTAGTAATGTTGCATAGATTTCCTTCGGATTCAGTATTTTGCAACAATACAGGTGTTTGCGGATGGGTGACAATATCAGTACTGATAAGTGATTCAAGGTCAAAACTCACCGAAGTGGCGTTGGGAAGAAAAGAAGATCGATGATGATGATCTTTCCATACGGGTTCACTCTCACTCATGATTTCCATGATGGACTAATCTGAAGGAAAATTATGTCTGAGATAATCTAGAGTGGGAAGGGAGGGTTCTAGCCAGTAAGGCAGGTGGTAAGGATCCGAAGCCACAAGGTGAAGGTCATCAACATGGTCATCGAAAATGGATTGGATAGCATCGTACATTTATTCATGTGGGCCAAGGGAGGATGACTTAACAATTTCTTTGCCCTTGGTGCTATAGCTAGTTGTGGAAATCATATTTACTGTTGCCACTTCTGGACTAGGAGGGGCTGACGGAAACACACCCATAAGGGTGGAGTCTTTCAGCATACCTATCCTAATTGACTGATATGGAGGAGGGGATTGACCTAACATAGGGATGTTATTGGTCATAGGGGTTGTAACATCAGGCGTACAATAGTCAAGTTGATCAATAGTCACAATCTTCCCCATATGTGGAAATTGGAGAGTTCTAAATACCATCAAAGAGACAATGGTCATAGCATAAAACCAATTTCTCCCTAGTAGAATATTGTAATCTAATGGGGCATCAACCACTTCCACATGAATGGAAATAGTCTTGCCCCCAAGCTCGACTGAAAGTGTTGGCAATAGACCATGGGGCTGAAAACCTCGTCCATCAAAAGCTTTTTAGGTAGTAGGTGATTTCATAACCTCAGGAGAACCAATGGCTCTCCAACAGGCTATAGACAAGACTAAAGTTGAAGCTCCCTCATCCAGGACGATCCGATGGACCTTTCTCCCCACTACTCTAGAGGCGATCAGAAATGCGAGTTGGTGAGGCAATCTGGATTTATAGTTCTCTACGTTGAAATGAATCAAGTTGGTATTATATGGGTCTAATGCCCCCACAGCTGTTAGCAGGTTTTTATGCTGTGTTGGACAACTTTGGAGTACCTCAAGAGTAGACATCGCGCAAGGTGCTTGAGCTAAATCTTCAACAACATTATAGAATTGTGCATCTCTGGCATTGGGATTGAAAACAGACTTCCTAAGGGTAGCCTTAGGTGGTCGTAAAATTAAATCAAGATTAGGTTTTTTGATCACAAGAGGGCCATTAGACGAACATGGAGGAGAACTAGTAGAAGGAACTTTCTCGGAAGAAGGATTTTCGTCCTTCTTCTCTGTTGGCTTGTCATATGAATGACTACGAGTATTCAAATTGATGGTCTCGGAAGACATCATTCTGATTTCTTCCATGGAATTAGAGGTCCCCTGACTAGACATATGGTCTATCAGTTGATGTTGAGAGGGAAAAGGATCAGTAAGAACTGCTGGTGTGGGGTTACTCTTCAAAATTTTGCTAATCTCGTCACGACGAGGACATTCTTTCGTGAAGTGATCTCCTCCACACAATAAGCATGGATATTTGGCTTTCCTCTTCCCTTTATCATTGGTCGTTGGTTTAGGATTCTCCTGTTGGTTTCCAGGTTTCTTGTTTTTACCTTTTCCCTTTTTCTTATTGTTGGGTGCTTGTGAACTTTGAATAGCATTCACCTCGGCGGAAACCGTAGGAGTTGAAGGAGCAGTGGTAGAAGCATTTGGTTGCTTGGTAGGTTTTGTTGTCGACAAGGGTTGGATTGAACCAACCACCCCATCAACGGGAGTTTCTACTCGTGGCTTAGCGGGATCTATGCTGGGGCGAGGAGCTTGCGGAATTAAGTCATAGAACGTTCTGGATTCCCTAGTGGAGCCGCCAGATTTATTGCTAAGAATTTTGCACCTCTTGTGGACAGGAGTTGTTCCTCTAGTCTGAATGGTTCAGATCTAGAGCAAATGGTACACGACAAGATTGGAAGACATTCCCTAGAATGGGTGGAGTTCTGGAATCAAGTCTATTTGATGTACTAGTATAGTTGTTTCCTGTAAAGATGATCCTTAATGGATGTACCTGCATAATCACAAGAACAANTATATTGATGACTAAGGAATTCAATAATAAAACATACGATAATGACACAATATATTTTATGGGAAGGGAACCAATTTTGCATTAGATAATAGAGAAGAACTTTACAACCTATGCCTTAGAGTCGATGCACTCCTTCACAAATCCAACATCTTGTCCCCAATATCTCCAACTTGCTCCCTCAAGCTCACTTAACTAATTTAGGCCAGAATATCAAAGCAACAACATAACTTTACTCTCTCCCTAACCATGGGGAATGATCTTGCTTTTATACGTTTGGAATGGATAGATATGGTTGAGGAATTGGTGGGTGAGGTGGTTAGGAGATCCTACAAGGATGGATCTCGAGCCCAACTGGACCTAGTAATCAAGGATAAGGGTGCCACGAAGCCTTCTTTCGAGAAGCTTCATGAGAACCTCTCTTTTTCACTTTTTACCAAGGGCACCGCTTCTTCCTCACTGAGATTGAACGGTGACAGGGAAGAAATGCACATTGCTCAAAGGGTAAAGGCAGTGCCACCGCTTACTATCAACACATTACAGGCGGTGCTGAAGAAGGTACCACTTTTTTACTAAAGGGACGTAGAGGTGGTGCTGGATTTTCATATTTAGATTTGATGTCTGGACCAATATTCTCACTTCACAATTTGGGATTAAGGGCAAACACTGAAGTTTGGGATCTCATCACATGTTGATGACGAGATTTAGGTGTAACAAAAATGATGGATTTACATGCAGTGCAGGACGGGCAGAAAGGTAGTGAACCTGAAGGAAGCAACACGTCATCTTCTAAAGGTACTAAACCTACCAATAACCCTATTTCTGTTAATTCAGGCACAAAAAGCGGTTGTTCATTAAATAAAGAAAAAGTCAATGACAACTCAAACCTAGTGGATAAAAGGGTCTTGAGACCGGAGGAAGAAAAATGGAACCTGTCGAAGTTATGTGAGAAAGATGACAGGAAAATTGGGGGGAAGGAACAAATACTGTCGAAAGTCAGTAAGGGATTTGTTCTAATCAGACCAGAAAAAGAAAAACAAGCAAGCTCGATAGGAGGGACCAGCTCTTGGTCAAGTTGCACAAACAGGAGTGAAGAAAAAAAGCAAATAATGGAAACTACCCAGAGCTCATTGAAGAATTGCAATATGGACAAGGAGATTTCTAAGGGGGCGATTCACAGTTTGGCAGAAAGTAGTAAGGGATATGATTTAAGGCCCAGAACGAGAAAGGAGAATCATGCAAGCTCTGTGGGGGGACTAGCCCTTATTCAAGCTCAAAAAATAGGAGTGGGAAGAAAGTCGTTTCTGAGCAAAGCCCAATTGAAGGCAACAAAGGAGATCCTGGAAGGGAAACAAAACACGATAGGAAGGGAACTTAAAGTAAGAAAATCCCCAAGCAAGGTTACGTTATGCTAATCCTATCCTACAATGTGAGGGGGTTAGGAGGGGCCCCTAAATTAGTAGCCCTATGTAGGATCCTAGATTTAAAAAGACCAAAAGCGGTAGATTTACAGGATACAATGACGGAAGGGGGAAAAGCTAAAGATACTTTGAAACCTTACCTGAGGGACTGGTAGATGGAAACCCTGGATGCAGATGGGAACTTGGGCGGGGGTGGGGGTTGGTGACAGCATGGAGCCCAAATATCCTTTGCCACAATAAGTCTTTCTTCAAGGATGCAATAGGAACGGAGTTGGAGGACCCGTAAACTGGGCTTTTGTTTTACTTCATTAACATTTATGCCCCCTTTTATGATAGGAGGAGTTTCTGGGAAACCCTAAGCAGAAGTGGTGCCTTAGATCATGAAAACCTGATTGTGGCAGGGGATCTAAACCTAACTTTAACAATGGAAGAAGTTTGGGGTAAAAATGCACGACAAGATGCATTAGCACCTTATTTCAACTCTCTGTTTGAACAGAAGCGGATCATAGATCTCCACCCTAATCAAATAGAACCTACTTGGAGAAACAAGAGAGTAGGAGAGCAAGCAATCTCTAAACGTCTGGATAGATTTTTACTGTCATAGGAGTTGATGCAAGATGAGCTGGTTTTTAAAATGGAGGTGGAATCAGGTGGTTTATCAGGCCATTGACCAATCACTCTTTCAATCACCAAACCTGAAGAAAACCCCCCTACTCCTTTAAGGTTTAATCCAAATTGGCTAGATGATGAAGAATACAGGGAGTCGGTAAAGAAAAAATGGAAACCAATAGAAATCTAGCCAACAGAAGGGTGTATGTTTCAGACGATGGAAAACTAATTAAAAATTAAGAAACTGTTAAAGGAATGGGGAAGAACTCAAAGAGTTTTAGATAAGAAAGAGTTGAAGGAGGTGGAGCAAAAGATACATAATATCTACTTTTCAAACAACATGGGAGTTTTCTCTGAAGAAGAGTTAGAAGAGCTAAGACTGGAAGAGAGGAAAAGGATCCTGCTCTTATTACAAGACGAGAAACTTAGTAGACTAAAGAGTAGAGCTTTATGCAAGATGAGAAACTTAGTAGACTAAAGAGTGGAGCTTTATGCCTGGAAGCTGGGGATAAGAACACAAAGTACTACCATAAGTTTGCCTCGCACAGGAAAAACACCAAAACCATTTTAGAAATAAAAGATGAGGCAGGAGGGACAACTCAGTTGTTTAAAGAAAAGGAAAAAACAATAGTAGATCATTTCCAAAAAAGATTCTTAGCCTCTCCAGGTTGCCCCATAAGTGAAATAATAGAGGTTATGAATCTGTTCCCCAGGCTAATTACAGAGGAAATGCAACAGGATATAATGAAGCAGGAAACATAAGAAGAACTGAACAAAATCTTATCCACCTTCCAAAGAGGAAAGAGCCTAGGGCCTGATGGATTCACACTGGAATTTTTCTTAGGGTTTTATGATTTGATAAAGGATGACCTTTTGAAGGTAGTCAGGGAATCACATAGGACAGGAAAGGTATTAGGATCCTTGAACCCCACTTTCATCACCTTAATCCCCAAAAAAAGGGGAGACCTTTGAGGATTTTAGACCTATCTCTTGCTGCAACATTGTGTATAAAATCATTGTGAAGGTCATTGCCTAGAGACTCAAGCCCATTTTGAGTCAGTTCATAACAGTGGAACAATTTGGCTTCCTGTTTAATAGACAGATACATGATGCAGTATCTTTAGCTCAGGAAGCTTTACACTCAATGAAGAAGGAAAAACAAACAACCTTTGCTTTAAAAATAGACTTATCTAAAGCCTATGACAGGGTAAGTTGGACCTTCCTTCATTTGTTGTTAATGAAAATAAGAATGCATATAGAGATGGTGGAGTGGATCATCGGTTGCATTCAGTCCGCTTCCTTTGTTGTATTGATGATGGATCCCCCTCCAATTTCTTCAGACCTAGCAAAGGACTGAGACAGGGTTGTCCCTTGTCTCCATTCTTGTCTCTGCTAATAGCATAAGCTCTGAGTAGATTGTTGCACAAGGCTAAGGAGGTAAGGCCGATAAAATGAGTCAAAGTTTCCAATCAAACATAGCTTACTCATGTATTATTCGTGGATGATGTTCTTATGTTTGGAGTTGGTACCTTCAACAATATCCAGAACCTGGAAAAGGTATGTAAAAACTACCAATTGGCAATAGGCATGGAGATAAACCAGGAAAAATAAAAATTACTACATAACAGTATGAATGAGGAGGTCATAACACAGGCAAGAGCTTTAATTATAGTCTCCACATCACTAGTGGACGAGGGCTTCAAATACCTAGGTTTTCATTTAAAACCTAATTCCTACTCTACACAAGATTGGATGTGGCTATACAAAAATATTGAGAGCAGAATAGCAATGTGGAAAAATCATTTTTTGTCAAGGGGTGGAAGATTAGTCCTGCTAAAATCTGTGCTTCAAAGCATCCCAGTTTACTGGGCATCCATTTCATACATTCCAAAGGGCATCTTAGCAAAAATCAGGAAAAAATGTTTATCATTTTTATGGACAACAAGCTCAAAAAAAGAAGGAATCTGTTGGAGCAGGGTCCCGCAGCTACAGGAAAAGCTGTCATTTTGGCGGATAGACAGTTTGGCGAAGATGAAGAGATAAGGTGAAGCTACGACGTCGTAGCATGTTTCTAGCTACAGAGCAGAGCCAGAAATTGTGACTGTTGGAACAGAGAAGTCAAGGAAGATGACAGTACCTGAGCGGCCAAGAAGAGAGAGCTCAACCACTGCATTGAAGGCAGCGACAAAGACAGGAGGGCTCAGCTACCCTCATAAAGGAAAAGGAGCAACGAGGCCGAGGTATTGAAGATGAAGGACAGAAGAAGGGAAGCGGTGCATAGTACCCATGGTCAGCACCGAGAAGCATGGAAGACTGCAGAGAGCAGTGGTGTGACGGAAAGCGGCTACGCCAAGTACAGATATGTCGACTGTCACTAGTTAGGGTTTGGGTTACTATTGGGACAGAACCACAGTGTTGTAATGGTGAGACCTTCGGGCCGCCTATAAAGGGATGTATTTTGTATTGTAAAACGTTGGCATTTTGAGCATTTTAGGCCATCCAGCTAGTCAGATTATCAAGTAGTCTGTTAGCTTACTGTATTTTGTATGGTAACAATCCGCAGGGATTGAGAGAGAGAGAGAGTGAGAGTATATTGTAAGAAGGCAATATAGAGATAGAGAAGAGATCTAAGAGAGAATGGCTCCAGGCTGTGTGCGGAGTTACCCAGAAGATCTCTAGCTGCATATGCGGTGCAGCAGAACTGTGTACCTCTCTCAAGTTATAATATAGAAACACAGTTCTGTGGACGTAACTTCCACCCTGGAAGTGAACCACGTAAAATCAGAGCGTTATGTGTTTAATTCATGTGATTGTATTTACTTGTTATATCTATCATTCATTACATGAACTTTGCTTACAATAAATGTATGTGTATGGTATTCAGTTCACAACATATTAAAAGGATAAATGCAAGTTGAAGTCTTTAAGTATTTTGTGTAAGAGTTTGTATAAGTTTTCCTCAAGACAGTTAAGAGTCGCAGTGTAAAACAGCCTCGTGTGTTGAGTCATGTAAGTTGAACACAAGTAACGCTAGGTACGCTGAGTTGTAGCAGTAGGATATCGCAGGGAGGCGATATCGCACCATCAGAGGAGCTGTGGTGCGCTGTGGTTAAGGATCAAGCGGAGGAAAGAGTTACGTGTTGCCCAGGACGCGGTGATGTGATAAGGGTTAGAGTCATCGCGAGTAAGAGGAAACTGCGCATCGCAGAGAGGAAAGAGCGGTCTCGCGAGCTAAGAAGAGCTGCGAGATGCACACAGGACGCCATACAGAACCTGGTCGAGACACGTGAGTCTTTGGACAACCCATTAGGATCACTTCGGGTGAGACTTCAGGCCGAGCTAAGAAGAGCTGCAAGATGCACACAGGACGCCATACAGAACCTGGTTGAGACACGTGAGTCTTTGGCCAACCCATTAGGATCACTTCGGGTGAGAGTTTAGGCCGCTCAGCGGTCTGTCGCCGAAAGGGCCAGTGAGCTAGGGGTGTTGTTGGTTCATTATAGTAAACCCGGGTCTGCCCAGACGACCAACAAATGGTTTCGTTGCCGGTTTTGAACAAACTGAGCACTGATGTTCTATTCGCATCCTACTAGAGATGAACTCAATGAGTGGGTTTGGTCTATGCAGAAAGAGTTTGCCGAACGAGAAAACCGGAATCCTAGATTGAGTACAGAGGACTGGTTACAAAAACATATCGTTACAGACCTGCACACGAAATTTTTTGCGAACTTTGGAAACGAGCTTTATGACTGGTTATCAAAGTTGACTGACAAGAACATATTCAAGAAGAAAAGAAGCATTGTCTGGACACCGGAGCTGATTCAGACCATGAAGAACCTTGATAATCCCATTACGAGGACAGTAGACTTCTGGCTTGCTAGTGTGCTAGAAGGCTTTGTCACAGAGTTTGCAGTTGACCAGAGAAAAAGCTTCAGCGAGGCTGAACGGTACTTCTTCAAAGGATATCACGGTAAGTACCTAAAATATTTAAACTTGTCCATTAAGATGTTATTACATGAAAAAGGAACAATGGATCTAGTTTCAGATGAATAAGTAAAGATAGTAATGTCACAAGAGTTTGAAATTGATTTTGATGACATTGGACGTACACGTAGTGGAAAGAAATATAAAGTAGATTTCAGCTCTCCCATATTTGAAGACAGTTCAGATAATACTAGACAATAGAGTCACAGTACCACAGAAAGAATAAAAGGCGGTATCCCTTACCACCCTTATACCCCACAGAAACAGATCGAGACTCAGAACAATCCCGTAGGAACTCCATCTAGTAGCTCGCAGACAGTACATACTACCACTACATCACCTCCACCTACACTGCCGAGTGGTAGTAACACAGCAAATCAACATCCACCACGTAGAAATAGAATGGGGGATGATATGAAGCTACCTATCTTCAAGGGTATAGGGGTAGAGGACCCAGAGCAGCACTGGTTTCTATGCGAAGCTGTGTGGACCATTAAAGAAATCAATGATGATAATAGTAAACTTGTACAGTTGGTCACTACACTGAGAGAATGAGCCTTAACATGGTATATGAAGTATACCTCAGCAGTACCCAGAACACTTGTCCAGGTCAGGACAGCCATGATCAAACAGTTTAAAAAACCTAAGTTTGAGTCACAGTGCATTACAGAGCTCAAAGACATCAAACAGTTACCTACAGAGTCAGTATGGGACTTCGATCAGAAATTTAAAGCCCTTATAGACCAAGTCAGCTTTGAGTTTGCACCGGAGCAGCATAAGGAATGGTTTATTGCAGCGCTGCTCCCTCATATTAGACTACCATTAATGCAACAGAAACTCCAGATGCAGGACGACGCGTTCGAGATGGCGATGAAACTAGCGGCTTCACCTCTAGCTGAAACTAGCACAGGTATGACAAACCTGCAAAACTAGTTGGCTAATCTCACGATACAGATGCATGAACTTAAGAAAGGGAAAGAGGTTGTGCAAGATATATGGTGCGTAAAGTGTAAATCACAAGGCCATACTAAAGATAATTGTCCAGTATTTGTAGAATATCTAGCAACCGAGGCTCCTAACCTCTTACCACAGACCCATGGGCCGTGGTGTGAAATATGCAAAACAAGAGGACATCTACCTCACCAGTGCCCTCTACTTCAGAAGTACGTGTAGACACCTAAGAACTTATACTACGTCTTCTGCAAGTCCGTATGCCATGACGAACACGATTGCCGAGCCTATGATCTCATGGTCGGGAGCAAGCAAGACCTATACAGAGTCCAATCAGAAACACAGGGTCCAGCAGCAGGACCACAACATGATTCGGCTTATGGTGGCCATGGAGGAGGATTCAGAGGACGAGGAGGATTCAAAGGCTTTGGCCGGGGAGAAGGATTTGGCCGTGGTCGCGGACCAGTCACTTGTTACAACTGTGGAGTTGTAGGACATTATGCTAGGGACTGTCAGAGCCCTACCACCACATGTAACTATTGCAAATCTTACGATCACGCTATAGAAGACTGTCCTACCTTGATAGCTAAGATCAGAGAACCTAAGCCAGCAGTACACCAGAACATCCAGTTTATTGCTGCTGAGCAGGAAGAACCAGAACTAAGAGTCAACATTGTGACTCACAGCGGTGCTTCCACCAATGGGAAATCGTAGGTTACTGAAAAGATCACAGGTCAGGAGTGGGTGCGTAAAGCTCCTAACAAAGCAACACCACTTGACCTACAGAAGAACAAACAAACATTTTAGGAAGCTAAGACTTTATTTGATGACTCTATGCAATCAGGATCGCAGGTACCGCCATCTAGGGGCATACCGCAGCAAGCACCTTGTGGCGTTAGTCCTTACCAGACATCACAGGCTACCACATCGGGCGCTTGCGATGAGGACGAGTTAGCAGGAAGTGTACAATCCTTCCTGCGCAGTTGTTTAAAACTCATGAGAAATGAGCAAGCTATTGGAGAACTTCAGCGCATCATAGATCGGTGTCAACCATCTTCTTCCGTGAGTAGTGCACAGCGTGCTGTTCATAGTATTAGCGGACATACAAGAACAGGAAGAGAGATGCAACTCACAGCACAGGTTGGAGAATTTGAAATGGACGAGGTCATCCTAGAACTAGGATCAGAGGTAAATGTTCTGACTAAGCAGACATGGGAACAGATGGGTAGCCCTAAGTTAGTCAGATCGCCTATCCACCTCAAATTAGCTAATCAACAGCGGGTATCAGCCCTGGGTCGATTATCGTATGTGCCAGTTGACATTGACGGAGTTCGCAGCTCTGCGGACTTTGAAGTTATAGAAATCATTGGCGATAGTAGACCATATCCAGCACTACTATGCATTGATTGGGCGATTGGTAACATGGCCGTTATCGACTTAAAGAGAAGACAAATGACCTTTGAGGACGCGCAGATCCGGGTCATCGCACCGCTAGATCCTCTTCAGGGTCCTAGATACATTGAACCTATCCGAGCAGAGGAAGAGGCACTTAACATGGACAATCTCTATCAGATGACTGCGAACCAGAGCGACTACATCAATCCAACCGCGGAAGGGAACATTAGTTGGTGATGCGACAGCTCATGCGCATCGAATTCGGATGTTGGTCTAGAGAACTGGCAGAACAGACTTTATGAAGTCTTAGCGCGCATATGTGCATACATGACTAAGTCACTGCGATGGATTGGCGTAGAGATCAACGAGATTCCATCATTTCATGGTCTAACAGATATCCAGGACTTTCTCACGCAGTTTGAACAACAAATTCCTCACGAGTAGAGGATCGCAGCTATGGACCTTGCAGTACGAGCCACACCTGCAAGATGGTGGTATGCACATAAAGAGAATATCGCATCATGGGATGATCTTAAGAGATTGATGGCGATCAGATTCTCTACCGACAGAGAATATCTCCAGCAGAGATACACAAGAGAAAGTGACCCTAGGTCACATATTCAGACATGTGAATAGAATTGGTCGGACATTCCCGAGGATGAATGGGCTCACCAATTCATTCACACTTTGGACACAGTTCCACGGAACTGGTACACAAAGACTGAATTGCACAAGGGAACGACTACATGGCCACTTCTAATAGACAGCTTTCTACTCACCTTCTCTTTTGAATCTGAGTATCCAAATGTTGATCAGGACCTAGATGTAATAAAGACTAAGATATTTGAGGATTGTACCCTATCAGTACATACTCAACCTGAGTGGGCCATCCAGTTAGAAGATGCGCTCGAGTGCTATAACTTCGAAGCAGAACCAGAGGAGGAGGATGAGGGTCCTTGCAACATCAACAATCCAGAGTCAGAAGGGACTCGCGATGTTGATGGACCAAAGCTACAGAGTCCAGAAATCACAGAGCCGCTCAAGATTAAAAATATCAACATTGGCACAGACACAGAACCAAAGTTTGCTTCTATTGGAGACTATTGGACCGATGAAACAGTTGGACAGATTGCAGACTTGTTACATGACTATCAGGACCTATTTCCCACCAAGTTCATAGAGATGAACGGAATAGTCAGAGACCTGGGAGTAATGAGGATACCATTGAAAGAGGATGCTAGACCAATCAAGCAGCGTCCATATAGATTAAATCCGGGCTACAAAGAAAAATTTAAGGATGAAATCGATAAGATGCTAGCAGTAGGCATCATCGAGCCCGTAGAAGAGAGTGAATGGGTTAGTCCCATGGTTGTGCAAGAGAAGAAAACCAAAGGAGACATCAGGATCTGTGTCGACCTGCGTAAACTCAACGACGCATCGCTTCATGATCCATTCCCAACACCTTTCACTTATGAAGTACTAGACAATGTGGGAGGACAGGAGGTCTACTCCTTCATTGATGGCTTTTCAGGCTATCACCAGATCAGAATCCACTCAGAAGATCGACATAAGACCACGTTTGCAACAGAATGGGGCTCATTCCAGTATACGGTAATGCCCTTTGGTCTTAAGAATGCACCAGCTATCTTTTCTAGAGTAGTAGTTGCTGTATTTAAAGAATACATCCATAAATCCTAAAAGTTTATTTTGATGATTGGACTGTATTTGGATTAATTGACAAGCACATAGGAGATTTAAGACTGATGTTAGAGAAATGTAGGCAGTACCAGATTTATTTGAACTTGAAAAAATGTATATTCTGTGCACCATTTGGTATTTTGTTGGGTCACATTGTTTGCAGGCAAGGCTTGATGGTAGATCCTGCAAAGATTGCCATCATTGTAAATCTTCCAGCACCCAACTCAGTCAAACAATTGAGAACAGTACTTGGTCATACCGGGTACTACAGAAAATTCATCAAGGGATACGCAAAGATTACAGCACCGATGGAAAAACTGTTAAAGAAAGATATAAAATTCCTATTGAATGAGGAATGCCAGCAGAGTCTAAACACACTTAAAGAGAAGATGGTTACAGCAGCCATCTTAGTATTCCCAGACTGGACTAAGTCGTTTCATGTACATGTGGATGCATCTGGCATTGCACTAGGGGTTATTTTAACGCAACCAGGAGAAGGAGGTATCGATCATCCTATCGCATACTCCAGCAGAAAAGAACTACACCACGACAGAAAGAGAAGGCTTAGCTATGGTGTATGCACTACAGAAGTTCAGGCACTACTTGTTGGGTGCCTCGTTCAATATGTTTACTGACCATTCCGCATTGAAGTATCTGGTCAATAAGCCAGTGTTAGGAGGAAGAATCTGCAGATGGTTACTCCTCTTTCAGGAGTATGATTTTGAAATCATTGTCAAACCAGGAAGATTGAATGCCGGACCTGATCATCTGTCGCGAATAGACTCAGGAGAAGAGCCAAGTAATCTAGAGGACAATTTGCCAGATGCGCAATTGTTTTCTATCCAGATCGCATATGACTACTATGCTGATATCATTCACTTTCTCACCACAGGAAGGGCACCTGAGGAGTTTACCAAGCATCAAAAGAGGCAGTTGGTTGTTAAAGCAGCAGACTTCACCCTGATCGCAGGACAACTATACAAGTTAGGTCCAGATGAAGTCCTGCGCAGATGTGTGATGCCGCATGAAAAAGAGGCTATTATCAGAGAAGCACATTCAGGTACCGCAGGAGGTCATTTCGCAGGAAAGCCGACTGCGCAGAAAATCCTAACCACAAGATTATGGTGGCCCACGTTACACAAAGACACTAAGGACTTTTGCAGAGGCTGCAATATCTGCCAGAGGGTAGGAAAACCTTCACGACGAGATGAATTACCGCTGCGACCGCAAGTTACGTTGCACGCATTTGACAAGCGGGCTATAGACTTTGTGGGTCCTATCAACCCACTAGGAAAACGAACTGGTGTGAGATATATCATCACTGGAACAGAGTACCTCACCAGGTGGGCAGAGGCCAAAGCAGTAAGAAATTGTGATGCTGCTACAGCCGCACAGTTCATTTTTGAAAACATCATCACTAGATTTGGATTCCCAGTAATTTTGATGAGCGATCAAGGCACACACTTCTTGAATCGCAACATTGAGGCCTTGATGGAAGAATTCCAGACACAACACCATAAGAGCACTCCCTACCACCCACAAGCTAATGGTACAGTGGACGCCTTTAACAAGATTTTAGAAAATGCTCTTACTAAGATATGCAACAGCCAAAGGAATGATTGGGACCTCAGAGTTAACGCTGTATTATGGGCATATAGGACTACATGCAAGAAACTTACAGGACACACAGCTTTCAACTTGGTGTATGGACAGGAGGATGTTATGCCTATGGAGTATATCCTTCCCAGTTTAAGAATTGCTCAGATCACTGAAATGGCTAATACGGACACGGTGCAGGAGAGGCTAGCGCAGCTGCTTGCCTTAGAGGAAGACAGATTCATCGCCGGATTCCATCAGAAAGTGCAAAAGGCACGAGAAAAATCTTGGCATGACAGGCACATTAAGAGTAAGACTCTTCAGATTGGAGACCTAGTACTCCTCTATGACAGTAAATTTATTAAGTTTCCAGGGAAGTTCAAGACACATTGGTTGAGGCCGTATCAGATACAGCAAGTCATAGAGGGAGGAGTCGTTCAGCTCAGCAAACTGAATGGGGAGCTTCTTCCCATGATGATCAATGGCAGTAGGCTTAATCTTTATAGTGACAGCCACTCCACCTATCATCCCTAACTCATAATTGGAACGGTGCAGATGTCCAGTGTAGTTGAAAGGAGGCATCGCACCGGGAATTAGTCTACACCGGCAGGTATTCTAAGTATAAGGAATCGCATAAGGATGGTTCATTTTGTAACTAAAAAAAAAACCGCGTAAGTTTGTGTTGAGCAAGTAATGCGGTGTGGCATCGCATCAGCGTGATGTTTCTCCGTGCCACGTACCCAGCTTTTGTAACGAGACAGAGGGCTAGTCAAGTCGCCTTCTGACAGGAAGTTAATGAAGAAATGACCGATATACCTTACCGTAGATTTGGGCAGCAGCATAATAAATTATCCAGATTTGGCAAATCTTCGACGAGACTGGCGCCTGCATACACACGCTTTAAGGGAAATTGATCGGATTTCAGCATTTATTGAGGATTGGGATGATGGGTGTGGTCTCGTCCAAGCAATTAATACGACCGACGGGTTCAGTCTAGATGACCGTTGCGTTCGGGATTATTGCCTTCGGCATAAAACCAGAAATTATTCATTCGGGAGGGTTACATTTGCAAAGAGCCGAGAGCTATAGAGTGTAGTGTTAAGTTTCCCCTGTCCAGAGCTAATTCCGTTACAGAGTGCTGTGATTTCCAGAGTTTGCAGCCATTGCCAATCCAAAGTATAATACAGAGTGGGTTCTACCCGAGGAGGAACCTTTGGAAGACAGTCTAAGATGCTTCGAGCATGGTGGTCGTATGTCCGCTATGGCGACGCCGCCTAGGGTTGTGAAATTAGGAATATCACATGTAAGACAATTTCCAAGGATGAGGAATCAAGTGCAGGATGTAGAAGATGTCATCAAAGTCTCTGCTGAAGAGAAGAAGAAAGCCGAGCCGATCACTGAAGATAAGAAAGCAGAGCAACGGAATGATGAGAAGAAATCTCCCGCTAGGAAGAAAGTAAAAATGAGAAAAAGAAAGCAACGGGAGAAGGGAGATGACCTATCTCATCAGCTAAGAGAAGAACAAGCGGTTCCAAAGGTCAAGAATGAAAGTATGCGGAACCCAAGCAGCGTGAATACCTGGAGTGAGTTGCTGAGAAGAAAAGTGAAAGGGAAAACAAATCGAACAAGCAGAACTTCAAGATGTAGACAGAGGCTTGTTCTCGAAAGGGAATTCCTGGTTTGTATACCTTTCGTATAAGTAGGTTCCAGATTGAATGAAATGTTGAGAAGGCTGGAAGATACAGATTTTCCTTGTGATAAAAGTTCTAACCCAGATAAAGAGGAAAGGATATCTATGGAAGACTTCTCAAGACCTGGAGATCCTTGAAAGGTCTTGCAAGCGACGAGAGCGAGAGCATGACTGAGGGCAGGAAAGATAAGAGAACCCAACGAACTAAGTTACAAAAACTATAAAGAGCGTGTTGCATCTATGGAGAACGAAGTCGCAGGACTTCTGGACAAGCTTCAGCACGCTTCGCAGGAAGCCAAGGAGAAGCTACAGTAGGAGAATCCTGTTGGTAGTGGCTCGGGGGCGAGCCACAAGTAAGTGTTAGGGGACTGTTGGAGTAGGGTCCTGCAGCTACAGGAAAAGTTGCCATTTTGGTGGATAGACAGTTTGGCGAAGATGAAGAGATAAGGTGAAGCTATGACACCGTAGCATGTTTATAGCTGCAGAGCAGAGCCGGAAACCGTGACTGTTGGAACCGAGAAGTCAAGGAAGACGACAGTACCTGAGTGGCCAAGAAGAGAGAGCTCAACCACTGCATTGAAGGCAGCGGAAAAGACAGGAGGGCTCAGCTACCCTCATAAAGGAAAAGGAGCAATGAGGCCGAGGTATTGAAGACGAAGGACAGAAGAAGGGAAGCGGTGCATAGTACCCATGGTCAGCGCCGGGAAGCATGGAAGACTGCAGAGAGCACTGGTGTGACGAAAAGTAGCTACCCCAAGTACAGATATGCCGACTGTCACTAGTTAGGGTTTGGGTTACTGTTGGGATAGGCCCACACTGTTGTAATGACGAGACCTTCGGGCCGCCTATAAAGGGATGTATTTTGTATTGTAAAACGTTGGCATTTTGAGCATTTTAGGCCATCTAGCTAGTCAGATTATCAAGTAGTCTATTAGCTTACTGTATTTTGTATGGTAACAATCCGCAGGGATTGACAGAGAGAGAGAGTGAGAGTATATTGTAAGAAGGCAATATAGAGATAGAGAAGATATCTAAGAGATAAGGGCTCCAGGCCGTGTGCGGAGTTACCCAGAAGATCTCTAGTTGCATATGCGGTGCAGCAGAACTATGTACCTCTCTCAAGTTATAATATAGAAACACAGTTCTGTGGACGTAACTTCCACCCTGGAAGTGAACCACGTAAAATCAGAGCGTTATGTGTTTGATTCATGTGATTGTATTTACTTGTTATATCTATCATTCATTACATGAACTTTGCTTACAGTAAATGTATGTGTATGGTATTCAGTTCACAGCATATTAAAAGGATAAATGCAAGTTGAAGTCTTTAAGTATTCCGTGTAAGAGTTTGCATAAGTTTCCCTCAAGACAGTTAAGAGTCGCAGTGTAAAACAACCTCATGTGTTAAGTCCTGTAAGTTGAACACAAGTAACGCTAGGTACGCTGAGTCGCAGCGGTAGGATATCACAGGGAGGCGATATCGCACCATCAGAGGAGCTGTGGTGCGCTGCGGTTAAGGATCAAGCGGAGGAAAGAGTTACGTGTTTCCCAGGACGTGGTGATGCGATAAGGATTAGAGTCATCGCAAGTAAGAGGAAACTGCGCATTGCAGAGAGGAAAGAGTGGTCTCGCGAGCTAAGAAGAGCTGCGAGACGCACACAGGATGCCATACAGAACATGGTCGAGACACTTGAGTCTTTGGCCAACCCATTAGGATCACTTCGGGTGAGACTTCAGGCCGCTCCGCGGTTTGTCGCCGAAAGGGCCAGTGAGCTAGGGGTGTTGTTGGTTCATCATAGTAAACCTGGGTCTGCCCAGACGACCAACAGAATCCCCTTGGTCAAGTGGACGAAATTATTTCTCCCAAAATCCAGAGGAGGATAGGGGATTAAGAATCCAGACCTTTTTTGCAAAGCATTGGCAGTGAAATCACTATGGAAGTTGGCGGAAAACCATACAACTTTGTGGGGAAGAACGTTGAGAGAAAAATATTGTCCAAATGCCTCAATAGAAGAATGGTTTCGTCAACCAACAAAAACTCATAAAGGAGGGTCAATGTGTTGGAAGGAATTTGTTGAAGCTTTCCCTCTTGTGGGAAATTGGGTTGCTTGGAAGGTAGGTGATGGAGGAAGAATTAGAATAGGGCAGGACCCTTGGGTAGGATCAGGTAATAATTATAGATTACCAGATAATCTCATTTCCCTTCTAAAGGATAGAGGAATTACATTGTTAGCATATGAAGCTCGTACACAAATCGAAATCAGAGAGGCATGATTTGGAAGCCAGCACAAGAGTTGGACCTTTCTGAAATGGATGCACCACTTTGGAATGCATTTATAAAATAGTTGAGAGCCAATTTTATACACCTGATATAGGAGAAAGACAAGTTAAAGTGGACTTGGAATACTAGAGATGGGAAGTTCTCAGCGAAAATGGGTTATGAAGCAGCGTTCTAGTTGGACCAACATGTTACAGACTGTTGGTGGTGGTCCATAATTTGGAAATCAAACACCCCACTTAAAACAACAATAACTCTTTGGTTGGCTTTAAACAACATATTACTGACTTGGGAAATGCTTCTCAAGCATGGTTTCAAAGGGCCTGGATATTGCAGTCTATGCAAAGCAGAGAATGAAACACATTCTCATCTCTTTTTCCATTGTGTTTATGCAGGAATAGTATGGAAACAAGTAGTGAACAAATTGGATCCCTCTCCAAGCATAGAAGTTGAAGAATCGTTGGAGCATCGAATGAAAAAATGGCGGAACAATGAAAGGGTAGGTCAATATGAAGCATTGCCTGCCCTTTTTGTTTTCACTATTTGGGAAACAAGGAATAGAGCAATATTCAAAGACATTTTGACTACACCAGAATTAACCGTTAATGTTCTTTTGCAGAAGGCAATGGAACATCAAACGAAAAGAAAAAAGAAAAAAAACCAAAGAGAGTGCTCAAACCACTGAGCTTGGATAAAAACACTCCATCAACAGTTTTTTATGGAGCTAGCCAAGGGGAGCCGCCATTAGGAGGAGCATGAGGTGTTTCATTCCTGAACGTCTTATCAAATTACATAAATCACCTTTTCTCCAGGACAAGGCACCGATAACAAGGCAGAGTTATCAGCCTTATGGTCAGTTCTGAAAATCGCTTAGGAAAAGAATGTTCGAGACCTACAACTCTGTGGTGATTCAAAACTGACCATCTACTGGGAAAATGGTCAGCTGCAAATTAATCCACCACATCTACAACACCTACTAAGAGCAATAAGAAGCCAAATGGAAAATTTTGAGTCAATTTCCTTTCATCACATCTACAAGGAATTGCATGAAGAAGCAGGCAATCTGTCCAAAGAAGCCTTAATGCTCCCACCAGGATTAATGATGATAAAATATTATGAAAATAATCTTTTGGTAAATCAATATGTAAGGGTATGAACGAAAAACATGGTTATTTTTGTTTATCTCTAATCCATGGGTGATCTTGATGGATGCCGCATGGCAACTTTTGTAAGCTTTGATGCATGCCTATGGCAATTTTTGTAAGCCTTTTATGGCGTGACGATCTTTATGTATGCCTCAAAAGGGCAGTCAATGTTATTGAGTGAGAATAAAGTGATGTTTTTCCTTGGAATATATATATTCGATTCTTGGAGTTTCTTGTCTTCCCTTGGCCAAGGTTGGTGTTCTTCGTCATTTGCTCCAATGTCAAGATTTTATTTTTTTATTTTTTTCGATTCTTGGAATTTCTTGTCTTTTGTGTGTTTTCTTCTAGTGAAGATCAAATTTGACAGTAGTGTTTTTTTAGTGAGTCACTCCTATGGTTTTTGTGGGTCGCTCCTAAGGCTTTAACTTTGAGAACAATCATTTCTAGGCCTCAATACTTATTACATTCAATTTTTTTATATATTTATCATGATTTCTATCCTAAGTTCTTGTGGCCCAGTGGAGGTGATTTAATGTTTGATATGATTATGAAATGAATCTTCAACATCCACTTAGCTTTTTGGAGACTTATCCTTCGATTAATCACAAGGAAGGAAAAATCTCGAGGCCCTCCCCTAGTTTGTCGAGACCGCCTTGCATTTTGACTTCCTCATCGGACTTTTCTCCCCTGGTGCTGTGTTTTATTCCCTTCCCCAAGAGACCTTGGTTCCACATTCTTCAATAGGTCCGGTTTTCAACAATGGTTTTATAGAAGGGATTCTCCAAAAGGTTTTAGAGTTTATTTGTGAGGATTTTCCTCATGGTGTTGCTAAAAATATGTCAGATGAATAATCAATATGGGTTAATAACAGGTTTAAAGGTAAGAAGTCACCCCCAAAGGTTAAGTCTTATAGGGTTTTTCCCCAGTTACATGATATTTCTTTTTCAAAGCGATTGAATGCTTCTTAGGATGATCCTGGTGGTTCTCAAGAGAGAGAATATTTGAGACATAAGCCAATATAATGTGTCAAACAAAAGGCTTCTCATCTTGGTATTACTTTAGAGATTACATCCGAATGAGCAAAGTTCTTTCGTATTTGGACCTTACTCTAGTCAGCAAGTTCGTGGTGATAATATGGGGATGGTGACCTTCAAAGCGTGGGTCAATAAGAATTGGATACCTATTTTGGGTTACCCCCCCAAATGCTTCACGCTAGCCAAGAGTTGTCTAGGTGTCATTTTGAGAAAACCTGAGGATGCCTCTAAGCTGTTGGTTGGTTGGAGTCTGGTACTGGCAATCAAAGTCCACAACCCTCAGAAGATGATCCCCCCTTTTCAATGCTCGTTGAGAAAATCTTTTCAAACAAAGTATTTTGTTGAAGCTTTGTGGTTTACCAGTGGAATTGGTATCCATAGATTTTTAAAAATATTGGTGATGTCTTGGGGGTTTACAAATCTATAGATTTCAGTATTTTATCCATGGGCATCATGCCTATAGAAAAAATCCTTGTGGAACTCGACTTATGAGAGGCCTTCATGAGAATCTATCGATTTCCATGGGTTCTCCTTCTTACTCTTAGGTTTTGGACTACTTTGGAATTCCTTTTAAATGCAACATATGTCATTGTTATGGACATTTGGTGAGGGACTGTCCACAATCTTTTGCCTGTATAGTTTGGAAGGGAAAATATCTCATAGTTCTCTCTTATTTTCATGAATCACAAGTGATGGAGGTGGTGTCCTTGTCGAAAGATATTATGGATTCTTAGACTTCTTAGAGGTGGACTAGGTTCCTGAAGACCACTAGGTGGTTTTGGTGCATTCCTATGGGGACCCTCCAAAAGCCTCTTGTGGTATTAACGTCTTGAGTCAAGACAATATTGAGAATCCTGTCAAAGTTTTGGCAGTGGATACTCCTTCCTCTTCGATAAATATATCTAATGGTGGTGAACATGACCTACAATATTCTGGGTAATATTATGCCTCCTTCTCTCGAAACTCGGTTACCTTCATGTACTATTTCATCTAGCGGCAAGGTCAAATCATTTGAAGATATGGACATGATTTTTTATGTGGTATGGCGTGAGGATTTCTCTTTGGATTCTATTATGAATGATGGTCCCAAAGTCCCCAAAGGTCCTAAGTCTCATTTCTTGAGCTCTTCAGGTATTAAAGTTGATTTGTTTGGTCCCTCTTATCTTCCCTTATATGTTTTCATCTCTGCTCCTAACACCTATGTTTCTAAGTTTGTAGGAGTTCATGTCGTGGGAGATACGGATATTTTTTATTCGTGTGGATCTAGGTTTTTTTGTGGTCTAGGCTCTTCATAAATTGTGGTTAATTCTTTATTTGGTTCCAGTGCTTCTGTTAGTGGAATCTCGTATCTTGTGGTCATCCCTAAGGTGCGATAAAGCTTCAAGGTTCGTTCAAGAGAAAAGTTATGATGATTAGCTTAAGGACTCACGGGAAGATCTTTCTCCTCCTAAGAATTTCTTAGAGGAAATCAATCTTCTGTTTAATGCTTTGACAACTCTTTTTACCTCTCTCTCTTCTTAGTTTACCATTTCCTCGTTCTAGAGTCGAATGTCTCCTCCCTTTTGCCTCTGATGTTTCGTGACTCATCGATGTCTTTTGCCTCTAAGGGCTTGTATAAGCTTTTTTGAGAGCCATATCCTCTTATCAGAAGTCAAGTTTGCTTAATGAGTTTATTTTTGGTGAGCATGGCCAAATCTCAGAGCCTAGGGGATCCAAATACTTTATCAAGCCCCACAAACCATTTATGACCTTTACGAAGTTGGGTTTGTGAGGTAGCTCTCCTTAGGAGTCCTCTAGGGGATCTCCTAGACTTAGAGGTCAGAGATCTACCATGGTGTCTACCCGTGATCAGGCAGTTTTGGTTGTTTCTGTAGGAAGGCAAAAACTATCAAAGGAATCCTTAGAGCAAGAAATCCCATGTTTAGGGTTGTCTAATGTTAGTTTTTTCCCTCAACTATAGGGGATTGGGGCATCCCTCTAAAAACTTATCCCTCGATCATTTAGTCGCGTCTCACAAGGAGAAAGTTTTGTATTTTCAAGAATCCATAGCCCGTGGGGATACCCTTTTGATTTATTTGAATATAATTTTGCCTAGATGGGATTTTGTCTATTAAGATGCAATAAGTAGATTAGGTGGAATCATTACAGGGTGGCTGACCATATCCTTTTTATGCACAAACTATTGGGCTTGTTCATTTGTTTTGGGTGTTGCATTATTTTCTATAGAATTCAGCTAGGCTATATCATTCATAGATATATATGGCCCCATAATTAATGTATGTTCTTTTGGGAAAAGTTGTTTAAGTCCAGTCTGCTCGTTGTGGATAATGTTTTTTTACGTGGTGATTTAAATTTCTCTATTGGGGATGTTGAATCTTGGGGTCCAAGCTCCCAAAAATATTCTCTTTCAAACTATTTTGTCAAGCATCTAGATGATAATTCCCTTTATGATATTCCACCTATGATTTTTAGACCTACTTGGAGAAATATGAGAAGTGGTATGGACAAGATAGCTAAACATCTTATAGATTTTTAGTAAATCATGGCATCCTCCATTTAGCTTTGATCATAAATAAATGGGTTGGCGAAGGCGGTTAATTTGACCACTTTCCGATCTTCTTGGAGGTAAAGTTATCACGATCGAAGCCCCCCCCATCCTATTCAAGTTCAATGTAGAATGGTTAGATGTTGAAGGTTATAAGCATATGGTGAAGGTAATGTGGATCCCTTATGATCCTTCCATCCCATTTCCACTGATATACAATTTCTCAATAACTTGAAAAAGGATCAAGGCACATTCTATTTCATGGGAAATCATTAAGAGAAAGACTCGACATGATGAGTTATTACACATAATTGAAGTAAGGCTACTATCTTTTCACTGAATCGATCCAACAAGTTTTCTTTCTAAAGAGAAGAAGAGGGAGATTGTGGACCTTGAAGACAAGTAGGGGAATATTTTGGTAGATAAAGAAGTTATGTGGCATATCAAAAGTAGGACAATTTGGTTACAAAAGGGGGATGATAATGCTAAATATTTACATAAGTTTATGAAGAACAAAATGCATGCAAATTCCCTTTGGCAACTTGAAGAAGATAATGACAGTAGATCTAATAGAGGCAATAAATTCCCTCTTTCCATTAATGATTGGTTAAATAGATTTAAGTCTACTAGGAAAAATGTAATTCATGCCTTTTATGTGATTGGGGACTGGTTGTTTGGCATGTTGGGAATGGACTAAACGTTATAATTGGTAAAGATTAATTGGGTGTTTGGGTACCCATAGTTTACCTCAACACATGGCTGTTTGTTTATGTGATAAGGGATTTGTCTATTTGGGACACATTGGGGATGCGGTTAACTCCACTTCTTGTAGGTGAGCATGGTTAAAAGCTAAAGAGCTTGGACTTGTGGACAACGATAAACAATTGTGGGATTCATATGTTAAGGCTTTGCAATTCAACAATATTAGATTGGTAAATAGAGATGATGAACTTTTATGGGACATGAATGTTGTATGAGGCATTAATTCTCCAAAAATTGGTTGCTGTGTCATTCAAGAGGAGAAGGATCTTTGAGAACCTCCCTGGTGGACAAAAGCAATATGGAATTTTAATTGCCCCCTGGAATTTAAACTTTTTATTTGGTTGACTCTTTCGGATAAGGTCCCTGTTTGGGATACAATGACGAGAATATTTTGGGTGGGTCCAAGGAGATGTTTTATATGCAAAAACCATAATGAGTATATTGACCACTTGTTTATCTCTTTCCCATACTTTTCTAAGACGTGGGATTTTGCATCAATGGTTTTGAACATCCAATTTGCTTGGGTAGGTCAGGATTTGGCTGAAGCACTACATATATGGTTAAATATTGCAATATTCAAATCATTTACTACTTGTTGGTTATCTTCATTTGGGGTGCATGGATTGTTATAAATCATGTAATATTTGAAGATATCTATATTCCTCCAGTTGTTTTTGCCTCCAAAGGCCTGGCTATTCTCATAAATTTTCCCCAGAATGTTGTTCCTCTCAAAATCAGAAGGGTTATTGAGGAAATCATTGACACAAGTTATTGTTGGTCTTTTTTCTTTGGTGCCTCACAAGGCACCCCTACCATGGGAGGGTATGGAGAAATTTTGCACTTTTCTGAAGCTCACTGGATAAAGTTCTCTGCTGCCATAGGTCCCAGTTCCAACAACAAAGCTGAGATGCCTGCTTTGAAGCTCATGTTGATGATTGCTTTGGAAAAATGATTCCAAGGACTTCAAGAGCTCAGGGATTCAAAACTTGTGATAGAATGGATACAACTAAAGTGACCTCCTAAAATTATTTTCCTTTGACCTAATTATGAGGAGCTAGCTCATATTATTGGACTCTTTCAGGACATATATTTCCAACATATCTAAAGAGAAAGAAATATGCTCGCAGAGCACTTGTCTAAAGAAGGCGTGCAACTAGATGAAGGCGTGTGGAAACACTGGGAGCTGGAAAATGATAACCTTATGGAATTACATCCAGGACCCTTTCCAGGATGATTTCTTGGTTTCTTGTGGAAAATAAGTCTACTTCTGTCTTTTTTTGGAGAAGTAGTCTTTTCAAATGGTAATATGCTATTACCTCTTAATCTTTGGTGCATCACTCAGTTTATATTTGCACAGTTTTGTGAACTTCTAACTCTTTGTATGGTTTGTCTACAATTTGAAAATAGTCTTTTAGAGACCTATATACAAACTATATTTTGTAATGACCCTTGTGGTTTGTGAACAATGTGGTTGTTTTAAATAAAATAGCTCCGTTTTTTTTGTTCGATGACAAAAAAAACAATTACGTTATCCACTTGAAAGATCATCTTATTTTTGCACAACCACAATCCCCGTATGACATATCAAGGTAATTCTCTTGAGTCCCTTTAAGTGCTTGTTTTCTGTTCTTGGATGTATTTTTTTCTCATTCTCATTAATTAAATTTGATGACTTGTAAATATGAATTAACATTAAATTAAAAAGTTTAACCTTTTGTAAGAGAAAAATTATTGTTAATTTTTGGAATAAGTGTAAGGTTCAAGTCAAGTGGATTTAGCTTGAGGGGTTGTAAGGAAAATTGTTATCCTCCCCACTTAAGTTCAAATTTCGTGTTGTACATGATGCTTTCCATGAGTTCGCTTGTTGGATACAATTATCATCGTGAGATTTTTACAAATACTATAATTTGTACAAGAATTTTGCTTACCTTAGGTACCATCCTCAAAATAGGGAGAAGTGTCTAATAAGTTTCCCTGAGATATATATTTTAAGTAGTAATAATAATAATAATAATAATTGGCAATAAGAAAGCCAACATTAAGGTGCAAGTACTAACATCGCTAATGGTTTGAGCTCATGCCTTGTGGATTGCCATTAACAAGAAAATTATATGAGGTTACAAGTTATCTTGTTACAACTAACATTTGGTTCCTCATCATTCTACCTTTTTTTTTCTTCTCATTGTATATTTTAATGCTTCAATTCAAATCTTTAACTGTTCAATTCCCTAGTTTTTTTTTGGAAAGATTCAATTATTTTTCCTTTTCCCTTTAAGTGCTCCTTTTCTTTTATTAGATCTATTTTTTCCTATTATTTGTTTGATCACTCGTAAACATTTTATAAATTAAATTAAAGTATAGTTTTTTATATGAAAATGTATGGTTAGTTTATTAAATCTATTTTTTCTTATTTTTATTTATTTGATCACTTTGTAAACATCAATATAGTTTTTATAAGAAGAAATATATGGTTAATGTATGAAACAAGTTTGAAGAAATATATAGTTAATGTATGAAACAAATTTAAGGTTTATACAAGTTGATTTAATTTAATTACGAGGAAAAATATTATCTTTTTTACTTGAATTCAAATCTCATGATGTTTTTTTTCTTTATTTACTACATATCATAATTATTAAAAAATTGTTGACAAATTCTAGAGAAAAAACTAATTTATCGTAAATACCATTTTTAAAATGACGAAAAATGTATAGCAAAATTCTTAAAATATTATAATAATAATAATAACCATTTTTAAAATAATGAAAAAATGTAGAGCAAAATTCTTAAAATATCTCATCATCAATAATAATAATAATAAACTTTATTCTTTTCCAACTTTAAATTATAATATTTATATTTTTTAAATTTAATTCTCTTAGAGATATAACTTCTCAAAAAAAGTTATTAAATAAAAAAATCACAATTATTAAGTTAGCCAAACAAATACACTTCACTTAAAACTATATAAAAACACCCACCTTTTCGTAAAAAATTCGCAGTTGGAAAGTTTTGTTTAAAACTCCTTCAAATTCCCCAAAAAAACATATAGGAACAAAACTTTGTCGCAATATATCATTCTCTTACTGCTAAACACATCAAACGAAGCGTGTCATATACTTTGTGATACAAGATATTTTTAGGTACTATATATGAAGATACCAATGTTGACCGCTAGTTCGGTATACAGTTCAAATGATCACATCATATACAAATGTTCCATCATAGCCTATGAGTACATGTTTAATGGCAAGGTCCTACCTTCGACTTAAATAAATAAAAATAAAGTATTTTAATATATAATACAATAAAATATATTTTAATATATATATTAAAATATTTTAATATATTTTAATATATTTTAATTATACTTTGGTGTGATTTTTGGAATTCATCCTTTAAGACGTTTTTTAGGCTTCTTAAAGACTCTTCGTTTTCTTAATAATTATTTACATGGAACGACACTTTTTGGATTAAGTTCCTAACGTTCTTCTCTTAATCAAAGCGGTTTTTGTGAATCCAAGCATCTTTATGAATTTTTTAAGCTTTTCTCTTTCAAGTGCTTTAGTGAAGATGCCTGCAATTCGCTCATTCATGGAACAATGTCTGAAATGAACTATCTTGGCCTTTACATGATGTCGAATCATATGGTGCTTTGCGTTGATGCGCTTGGTTTGATCATGAAATCTAGAATTTTTCGCCAACTTGATTGAAGAAGTACAATCTATTAGTGGGGGAGTGGAATACTCTTGTTTTTTTTTTTTTTACAGAAACGGTTATGGGACTCTTGTATTACTTCTTCTGGCGAACCAGAATCCAAGGTTACAGAAATATGGAAGGCTGATGACCTCTAACAGTTCTGTCAGCCTTCTTAAGAAATTCTTGGGATAAAGATCCCATTTACTTCGACAGCTATTCTTCAAGGAATTCAAATAATGCTTAACAGGATAGACCCTCACAAATTGTGAACATAGAAATATGCAGAAAAACATCAGAGATTTCGTAAAATGAACTTATCCAACTGTTTCTGGGAACCCTCGGCAATGTTGGAGGCTGCTTCGAGATCCCTTCGTTCTTTGTTGGATCTTCTCCCTCTGGTACGAGGAGGAGAGGGGGCTGTAGTGGAAGTTCTCTCTGACTCGGAATCATTGGAAGACCGTGAAGAGGAGCAAGCCCTCCTTACTGCGGATTTTGAGGGAGAGGTTGCCACTTTGGAAAGTCCATCGGTTGCCCTATCTGGAGGAGGGCCTCCCGTCTGTACAGCTGCCTCAGGCGTAGGGCCTTCCTCGGGACCAAGGGGGGCACGCACCTCTGGAACCTCTTCTGCTGCTGGTGCTTCAGGTTCCCGGCTTGGCTCCAGTGTCTCTTCAGCTGCTGCTGCTGCTTCTGGTTCCTGATCATCGAGTTCTTGTAGAGCTTCAAATCTGTTTTTATTTGCCGGGGGAGATTCTTCTGCGGAGGGCACCTCTGATTTGGAGTCCTTTCTACGGGGAGCCCTTCGCCGATTAGTAACAGGCTGGAAGTCTACCCCTTTGGCCGGGGGAGGAGCCACCGTCTCCGAGGTTTTGGGGCAGTTTTTCGCGAAATGACCGTAAACATGGCAGCGAAGGCATTTGAAGGGAATATGCTCATAGTCCAGCTCTTGAAAGTGACTCCAACCTCCCAAGGTGAGCTGAAGGGCTTCCGGGAGCCCTTTCTCTAGATTGACCTCTACACAGATGAGCACACAGGTGTACTGATCCCCTTTAGGCTCCGCACTATCTAGCAAGCGGCCGAGCTTGTTTCCTATATCAGCTAGGGAGCTTTTCCCCCAAAGGTGAAGGGGAAGGTGAGGGAGCCGGACCCAAACCGGGGCAGCAGAAATCTCTGCTTCAGGATTGAAGTCCAAAGACCACGGAGCTAAGCACAGCCCCCTCGATCCCATGAAGTATGGTCCAGATCTGAAGATTAGATCCCGCTCTTCTTTGTTCTCAAAGATAAACACAAAATACCCTCTTCCTGCAGCACATAAAGAGATATGGGAGGGTGCCAGGGAGCTCCAACGTTCTGCTATCCATTGTTCCACTACTTTGGGGCTAGGCCACAGACCAGTGAACTTGCCTATGAGGGATTTTTCTGAGAGCATAAGGGCCATGCGGCATGGATCAGAAGGGGAGAACTCCAGAGAAGGGATCTCTTCCGATCTTTTAACAAACTTGTCAGGAGGGGCGGCCTTTGCCCTAGGGCCTGCAGATCTAACAAGAGCTCTGAAAGCCTCCAGCGAATCCGTGGCCATTGGGCGTCCATCAGAGGGAGAGGAATTCATGGCTGCGGCGGAGGAGGGCGCAGCTTCAACCATTGCTCCAAAACGAAACCCCAGAATGCAGCTAACGCGATTCCTGGGCGAAGCTTCAGCTGGCATGGGAGGCAGCTTGGAGGAAAATGGCGAGGCAGCTTCAGCAGGCGCCGGAGGCAGCTTGGAGGAGAACACAGGGCGGCTAGGGTTTTGGCCCTAGCCGCTGGAGAGACCGTCTTGACTCATCAAAAAAAGAAGAATAGTGGAATACTCTTGTTTCTCCTGCAAATATTCAAGTATTTTTTTGAACCACACATTCTCCTTTGTTGGTTCTACATCAACCACATATTCTTCCTCTATTGCAAAATCTACCGGAACTGACTGTTTGTGTGATCTTCAAGAGACAACTGTTGATCCAAGACTCATGAGGTGGCCTGAAGTTAACACTCTCATCTCTTTGTCGCCATCAAAGTCTAAATCATAATAGCTAATAAGTTTGAAGTCATCCACCTTATATTATTTGAGTTCAAAGTCTCGAGTCCCCTTCAAGTATATTAGAACTCTTTTGGCAACAAACCAATGTCCTTCACAAGGTTTTTGTATGAACTTGAAAAGGATCCCAATAACAAATTAAATATTTGGTCTGGTGGTGGTAAGGTAGATAAGGATTCCCACAGCGTGTTTATACTTGGTTGCATCCTCAAATTCATTCCCTTCTTTTGATGTGAGCTTCAAGTTATGTTCCATTGGAGTGGAGAGAGGATTACATTTTGTCATGCCGAACGTGTTAACAATCCTACAATGTATTTCTTATGGGAGATAAACATGTACTTAGGATTTTGAGTCACTTTAATTCCCAAGTAGTAGAGAAGGTGTCCCAAATTTGTCATCTTGAAGACCTTCTTCAATTTTTTCTTTAAGCATGGAATACAACTTTCATTGTTCCTTGTCATCAAAAGGTAATCTACATACACCACAAGATATACAACAAATCTTCCAACTTTCTTTACAAACAATGTTGCATCATCAAGATTAAAATGTTTGAAATTTAAGTTTAGAATATGCTTAGTTAACTTTTCATACCACGCGTGAGGTGCTTGTTTCAAGCCATGACTTGATGAGTGTGCATACCTTTCGTTCTTTCCCTTTCACACAAATCCTCTTGGCTAAGACATGAAGACATTCTCTTTCAATTCCACATTCAAGGAAGCAGTATTCACATCCATCTGATTAACTTTCCACCCATTTTTTGCAGCCAAAGGCAATAAAGTGCAAATGGTAGCCCATTTTGGAGTGGGGGAGAAAATATCCTCATAGTTAATGCCTTCCTTCTGTGCAAAACCTTTCACCACAATCCTCACCTTGTGCTTGTCAAGTGAGCCCTCTGATTAGTACTTGTTCTTATATACCCACTTGCAACCAATTGGTTTTATTCCAAATGGAGGATCCACCAACTTCAGATTCCATTTTAATGAGAGCATCATACTTATTTTGCATGGCTTTGTTCCACTCATAACAAGCAACAACTTCTTCAAAGGAAGTTAGTCCAAGCTTAGCAGATAAATTCAATTCACAATAATATGAGACATCCATATCTTCTGCATTACTTGAATTTGAATTATCTGCATCTCCTCCATCATGTTATCTGGTCAAACTTCTTGTTCTCCTCTTTCCAACTTCATCGGGATGGATACTTTCAAGTGTCTTTGTGACCCATTTCATAACTTTTTGCAAAGGTCCAGGTTGCTCAGCGAGTGGTGCTTCATTCTCTTCAAGATTAAGTCTTCTAATCTTGTCAATCATATCATCCAATTGAACCTCATGTTATGGTGAAATGGTAAGAACTTCTTGATCACAGGGAGATGGTTCTACAAAATGAGATTCCAAAGATTGACCCAAAATAGGGATCCCCCCTTCAAGATGCAAAATCTCATTATTGTTGATGAAATTGTCAGTGATTCCAACATGGACTTGCAGTGGCCCCACAGGTTTTCATTGATACCACCAAGTCCCTCTTACAGTGCACATGTATGGATGATCCCAATACCCTCACATCTAGTACCTTGGATCCCACACATAGATGGTTTGTGCTTTGAAGCACCTTGTACCCACAAGGATGGATATTGTAGCCACCACCTTGTTGAAGATGCTGAAGACCCTATTGATGGTGCTGAAGACGTTGGAAATGGTGTTGAAGCTGTTGTGGATGATGGTGAAGCCCTAGATGGATTGGAGAAGCATTAATGACCCATTTTGTGGTCATTTATGCTATGATGGTGTCATGGTAACCCAAGAGAAGGTCTAGCAATCCCACAGGTGATGTCATGATGGATATTAACCCTTGGAGGTCTCCTGGTGTGGTTAAGGTGGTTGAAGAAGCCTACGAAGCCCCTTGCTTGATGAAGAAGCCCTCAAGAATCTCTTGGACCCAGATTTGATGGCTTAATGGTCCTTAAAGGTGACGATGTGGTCATTAATGACTCGATGAAGACTTGGAACCCTTGATGAAGATCTTGATGCCCATGGAGCCCTTGTTGGTTCATGGAACCCTTGGATATGGTTATTATGCATGCGAAGATTCGACACCCACATAAATGGCGACATGATGACCCTTGGACACTATATGATCATTGACGGTTCATTTGGAAATGATTTGGGTCTTGGAATCCATACATATGGTGGTTTGTAAGCCCATGATTGTTGGAGCCTTTGATATGCTGAAATATTTGGTCATGATGCCCTCATCACTTGGCGATGGAGTCTTATGTGATGGGCTTGAAGTCCATGAAAAGTATCTTGCTTAAATATTATATGATATCTTTGAAAAATTCCTTGAAACCCTTGCATGTGGTGCCTTGGGTCTTGAACCCACACACTTGGTAGCTTGTTGATGGTGATGTATGGTCCTCTTTGTGGTTATATGGCTATTGGGATGTAGAGGGAGGTAGAGCCCATGGAAGTGCCTTGATATGTTGAAGAAGACTTTGAAACTCTTGTAGTTGGTAGTATGGTCTTTGGCACCCTCATGTGTGGGGTCTTTGATGTTCTGAACATATTGAAGAATTTAAGGGTATTAGACCAAGAATTTGAAAATAAACAAATCATAGGGAGATAGTACTCATCATCCATTTCCGTTGATATGTGTAGCATCTTGTAACTCCTTACGGTTGAAGAGATATGATTTTTTGAAGTTGGTGCACCCCACCTTTTTGGGTTAGCCGAGCAAACAAAAGAGAATTTCATTATTTGTAATTTTGAATTGCATGTCGGCTTAGTTTGAGGTACTAAATTTCCTCCACAACCTATATAAATAGAATATCAAACATTTCATTTGTTCATCATCAATTCTCTGAGTATTT
Source organism: Pseudotsuga menziesii (assembly GCA_001517045.1). Lineage (NCBI taxonomy): Eukaryota > Viridiplantae > Streptophyta > Pinopsida > Pinales > Pinaceae > Pseudotsuga > Pseudotsuga menziesii. The sequence goes on along the minus strand of LPNX011033294.1, from coordinate 704,448 downwards.
TCGTAACTCTTGGAGAAAAGTGCGAAACTTTGTGGAGGAGAAATTTATGGGCATCTTCACTAAAATTGACATAACTTTTTCATATGAAATGAGAATTACAAAATTCTTGGCTCGTTGGAAAGCTTGTTACGAAGGATATGTGGTGACAAGATCTAGAGATTATTTTTGTTTTTCTACTATTTCTTCATCTTGTGATCTTCAAAAAGGTATGGTTCAAGCTTTTGGGTTTATCTTGTGTTGACACATGTCTCTCATGGATAGAGTTCATCTTTGATCTTAGTATGTGAGCCTCTATATTGGTATATATATTTGGAGTCATTATGGAGGATATGATGATGATGTTCTATACCTTTATGCTATGATATGATACACTTTATGATGATAATGCATGTGATAATGATGTACACTTTATGATGATGATGCACTCCTATACAATATGATGTACATGCATATCATAGTGTGATGCACTCCTATACAATGTGATGTACATGCATACCATAGTGTGATGCACTCCTATACAATGTGATGTACATGCATACCATAATTTGATGATTATGTCCTATGCACTATGATGTATATTTCACGATGAGGATGCATACCCTATGACGATGATGCATACCTATGATGATGATGCATGCTTTATGATCAATGAAAGCAGAGCATAACTACTTAATGAGTGACTGGGTATGATGAGGTGTATAAGGATGTAGATGAGCAGACTTGGAAGTGTTGCAGCAATGATGAGCAGAAGACTAGCAGGATTGACCAAAGATTGATGAGCAGATTGACCAGAGATTGATGTGCATATTAACTAGAGATTGATGAGCAGATTGACCAGAGATTGATGAGTACTGTTGACCAACAAAGTGATGAGCAAATATTGATGTGCAGAGTAGAGGTTGGTTGTGCAGCAGAGCCACATGTTTTCTTGTAAGAAGAATCTTACACTTGAGGATTGGGCTCCTCAAACCCTTCTTAGTTGGAGCTAAGAAAACTAGGTAGGGTCCTGTTATGAGAGTTGGTGTTATTTTCATCAATTGGTGTTGATTTGGAATATACCTTAATCATATTTCAAAGATACTAAATCTAGACAAAGACTTGATGCATAAAATTGTCAAACTAGGTGCTAGGAAATTACTAGTTTTGACTGGAAGGACTCAAAATGGAGGGATTCTTCACAAAAGGAACTCAAAGATCTGATAACAATGTAATGTTCCAGATATTATATACAAATCTGAACACTAATACTACTACAAATTTAATTATTAATTTATGATTCAACTGTGCACTCAATCAAATAATTCTTTTACTAGACAAATTGAGGTATTTTACTGAGAAATTTAGGAATAGGGAAGTGCGCAGAGGGAAAAAACCAAGTAAAATTTCACGACAGTAAGATCATATTCCCTAACACATTTATATTGGAGACCATTTAGGTTTCAGAGCCAGCTATGCTGAAACTAACTCCCATGCTTCTGGGTCATCCAACCGTGAGACTAGGAAGGTTCCTTCACATCCCTTCAACCATAGGCTTGGTATAATGCAAAGAGATGATATCAGACATTTAGACAATAGTAAATAAGGTTTGGAATAGTTTGGAACAATTATGGATTGGTTCGGGAAGTTTAGGAGTGAATTTGGAGAATTTGACATTTTTGGCTTGGTGAGGCCCTGTGCAATGGAGGCTGCTCAAACCTTGTACGAATCCAAAAGATTTTCTATTTGAGGGTTTGGATGGATAGAGGGGTCAATTATTGACGTACAACAACTTTCAGAATGTAATTGTAGTGCACAGAATTCTTTGAATTTAAAAAAAAGTGAGACTAGTCAATTTTAACTAACTATCTAGCTAGGATGTATAATTAAGCTTGAAATTCGTATCAAATTGACTTCAGTACAGAGAATGGAATTTATCAAAGCCTAATACATATTTAGTGAACATATTACATCACTCATACTCAAGATCAAGGCCATTACACCATTTACTAAGCAATAAACTGATCAAAACCCCTCATTTTAATGACAAATCAAGCTCATACATGGAAGGATTGATATTTGAGATTATTGGACAACAAGATTACAATTTATCAGAGATTTTAACAGATTTTTATTGGCTGATTCACATCAAAGAGAAATGGATAACTAACCACTCCAAATGGGGCTTAAAATAGTGGGCAGGAGGCCCATATCTGACATCAGAATGGGATGGGAGTGTAAGTGAAGCTTCCACTTCACTGGAGCTTGACTTCACTGAGGAGAATGGATGAAAAATAAATATGATCTGATATCATACTTTTGTACATTAGCACTCCAACACCTGCAAAGAAAATGAATGGGAGGAAGAAGAATGGGGAAGGAGGGAATTGGGGCACATCTCCCAAAGGCTGAGGCACATCTCTTAGTAGAAGCAATGCTTCACATAAAATCGAAACAATCATTAGCCAAAACTGAGTAATAAAGCTCCCCTTGTATTTTTATAATCTTCTGGTGACTTGTTGAGCAGGTTGGTGACCCGTGAGAGCAAGTCACCCACATAAAACCCTAACCCTACCCACATATGCACCCTCTTGAGTAATTGACAAGTATGGACCCTTGTGAGTTGTTTCCCTGTCCATGTCATTCATCAAACTTAGCAACTGCACCCTCCTTAGGCCAATAGTTGTTGCTTTTATCTATGAAAATTTTTATGTGTTCCCCTACTTTTGAGACCGAGTCTCCAAAAGGAAACTGTGCCCTCCTTGTCAATTGTTTCCTACTTTTCCCTATGACAACTTTTTTGTCTTTCCTGCTTTTGTCTCTGAGTCTCCAAAAGAAAACTGTGCCCTCCTTGTCAAATGTTTCCTGCTTTTTTCTGTGAACTGCTTTTCTATGGCTTTTGGGCACTTTCCCTTTTCTTCCCTGACTGCTTTTCTCATAAGGTTTCCAATTCTTCCTTCTTGGAAATTTGGCTTGCCAATTGCGCCTTCTTGACATGGAAAGCTCAATTCCAAATATTATTTGCACAACAATTAATTAATAACAATAATTAAAATCAAGTACATACCTTAATAATAATCATTTAGCAAAATTTCCCTAGGATAATTAATTAATGCCACTCTTTCCCCTTAGGTGTTTTAGCAAGGTCCACACATTTGGTGGTCAAAATGTCGGGACATGATAGTCCTCCCCTCCCAAATCTACTTGTTCTCAAGAAGAAGCACTTCAGAGTGCTGCAAATTGCTCCATCAAGTTTCTGTTGCACCAATCTCATCCTAGTCATTTCCCAAATGACCACCTATAACAACAAAATTTTCCACCCAGTAGAGGTAACTAACTAGAATGCCTGGATCCCATTGCCTCCTTTGTGAGGATCCAAATACTACTGCTCCCTTTGGAAATCTCCCCTTTCCAATAATGCCAGGGTCCCATGGTATCATCTACCTCCTTCTAATCATCAGGAGCAACAACAAAATTCCATCATCATAGAGGATTAAAATCATGACATGGAAATCATACCACCATACTGAAAGTTAAAAACTATCAATGAAAAATTGGAAATCTATGAGACTTCCCCACCCAACATAGAATTTTTTATGTGCCTGATGCACACTAGCATTGAAGCTCACAATTTTGTTGTTGTAATGACATATGTGTGAGTCCCATGTCCGACCCCAATGAGTATAGTCATCATCTAACCAACAAGGATTCCCAAACTGCTCATAATAAGATGATGCATCACAATTATCTCAAAAAATGCAAGCAAGAAAAACAAATAAGTGTCCCCTCATCCAACTTGGGAAAGTACTGACACTCCAACCAAAAGGTCCATGTAAACACTTCTAATGGCTCAACTCTTTGCCACTGGTCAAGGGTGCAAGTATCCATCCAACTATGTGGATTTCCTCCACAAAGACCATCTTATGCAAAATATTTTCCTCATCAACCTCTCTTGGTAGTTTGCTTGCTCAACTACCTTCCACTGATCATGTGCAGAATTTTTTCTACAAGAAGACTCCATGTGGGACATGTAATCTTCCACCGAATCCATATGTGGCTGAATGGAATCAAGCGACAACAATATGTGCCAGTGTGGCTACTGGGAGGGTAATGGTGCATTCAACAAGTCATTATGAATACTTAGGAAAGTCTCCAACTCTTCATGTTGCACCAAAAAGGAAAATTCCTTCTCCCAATTTTCATCCCCACTTGATGAAGCTAAAGTAGAGGTGTGGGTAGAACTATGAATCAGATCTCCGCAATACTTATTCACCCAACTTATGTCTTCCTTTTCTTCCTCGATGGCTGATTTAACTGAGGTGAGCTCATCTGACTCTTCCATGGAGAAGATACTCTTTCAATAAAACAACTCCAATTTTCTCTGGAAAAGGTCAAGTGCTTGGTTCTCCTCAAACTTGTCTGCACAGTCCTCAAGCACATGCAAAAACAAGTGCATCTCATGAGATTCATCCATATGTTCAAGAATGCAATCAACCTTGTGAAGATGGTTGAATGGTGTGTAGGAGGGTAGGTGAGATCTTTGGAACTTCTCATGAAGTTGCTCTATCTCCATATTGGACTCTTGAAGTGCACCTTGAGTGCTCTTCAAGGATCTTGGGTGGTTAATAATTCTTGTGTGAGCTTTCACATATGCTCTTCATCCTTCAAGGATGCTCCATACAATAACTCTAGAAACTCAAGCAAGTTGTCTCTATCAGCAAGCAACTGTAGAAAATTACCTTTGGTGCTTGTCATGGCCTTCTGAAACTTATCTATGTCTTCAATGGAATATTTCTCCTCCAACTTCCAACAAAGTTTTGTCATCAATGCATAGGTTCCATGGAGAGTGTGTAAATCCTATTTGATTTTTCACTCACTCATCTTTAGTGACCCTACAAGAAAATGAGGTTCTTGCAGATGAACCTCTTTTTCTTCCCTCTGTCTAGGATCAACTTCATGAAACTCTAGTGGTGATGTAGAAGTTGATTTTGGAACCTTTTCTTCCAGTGAAATATCTATGTCACCAACATAGAGAGATGGACATCCTTCAGTACATGTCTCAGTGAATTTTGAGCACCCATCAGTAGGTACTCTTTCAATCATGTCCAGAGTGTTTCTTATCCCTTTGGATTGTTCTTTTAAAACACTGGTGGTAGGGTCAAGTGAATGAACACCCTGATCTTTTCTTGAACAATCTTCATCAGTAAGAATTTCAGTTATGTCTTCCATGGCTGCAACATATTTCTCTTTATGGTTATGGGAAACTTCACCATGCTGCAAGAGAGTACAAAAGTCAGAACTGTGTGCATCCCTTTGCACAAGATTTTTCTCCTTCAGATTTCCTAGTTCACACCCAGTTGGTGAGGGCTTGTCTTCCACTTCACTAGGAAATTCAAATGATGAATTCAGATCTGCTATTCCTTATTCTTTTTTATCTGATCCAAAATATTCTTTCACCATATTATCACCATTGACACCCTCACCCTTCTTTTCACTGATTGTGTGATCACCAACAGAGAAAATAGGAGTGAATTTATCTCCCTCACAATTGGCCTTCCTTTTGCAGTCCTCGGATGCAAGTGAAGACTTTTTATATTTCCATGGACTAGATGGTTGTAATTCAACATGACTGCTGCAAAAATCAGAACCTTTATCATACATGTTCTTCACCTTATCCTCTTCCCATATAGATACTTTGGTGGCCTGCTCCTCCACCAATTTTCTGGTTCACACCCAAGCGGCGTAGCCTTGTTTTCTTCTTCCTTATGTGGCTCCAAAGGTGACTGTAATTCTGATTTGTAATCTCCTTTTGGATCTGATACAAAAGGTGTATCTCCACCCATACATGATCCCACATCTCTATTAGTGATCTGCAGATCATCCACCAAGAACCTTGCAGTGCATTCAACCTCAACTTCTCCTCTTATACAACAAGATGGAAACCTTCTAATCTCCACTTACTTGAACACTTCATCAACCATGTGTGCAATCATTCTCATGTTTGTCCCATAGCAGGGATCTATAAACATCTTCTGTATCTCAAGAGTGCAGTATTTTTGGAGAGATAAGACCTCCCTTATCTCTTCCTTCAAGGCATAGTATTCCATGGAACACTGGAAGGGTTCCTTAGAGTTCCTTCCATTGAACATTTGGCCATGGATGCTTGTAGATTTCTGCCAAAGAGTTTGATCATAAGCTGAGAGCCATAAATAACAAACATCATTCCAACTACCTTTACCTAAGGTACTACATGAGGGATCTTCATATCCTTCCTCTTCAGACTGCTCAAGGTCTTTTTATTCTTCATACCTTCTGCAGTATTCTTCATACTTCTCATCGAAGTATTCTTCAATCGTTGGTAGGAGCCTCATGGCTACAACTTGACTTAATGATCTGGAATGTTAGTTAGCAGAGAGCCTTCTTTTCATAGAATGAGCCAAGGAAAGTGCTCTGATACCACTGTAATATCCCTGAACAAGACTTCATAGATACTAAATCTAAACAAAGACTTGATGCATAAAATTGTTAAACTAGGTGCTAGGAAATTACTAGTTTTTACTGGAAAGACTCAAACTGGAGGGATTCTTCACAAAAGGAAATAGGAGCTCTAATATCACTGTAATATTCCAAATCTGATATACAGATCTGATCACTAATACTGCTGCAAATTTAGGTATTAATTTATGACTCAACTGTGAACTCAATCAAATAATTCTTTTACTAGGCAAATGGAGGTATTTTGTTGAGAAATTTAGGAATAGAGAAGCAGGCATAGGGAAACAACCAAGGAAACTTGTAGGACAATGAGATCATCTTCCATAACACATTTATATCAGAGACCATTTAGGTTTCAGAGTCAGCTATGCTGAAACTTACTCCCACGCTTCTGGGTCATTCAACCGTGAAACTAGGAAGATTCCTTCAGATCCCTTCAACCAAAGGCTTGGGATAATGCAAAGAGATGATATCAGACATTTAGACAACATCAAATAATCTTTGGAATAGTTTGTAATATTTATGGATTGGTTCAGGAAGTTTAGGAGTGAATTGGGAGAATTTGTTAATTTTGGCTTGGTGAGACCCTGCGCAATGGAGGTTGCTCAAACCTTGTACGAATCTACCGGATTTTCTGTTTGAGGTTTTGGATGGATTTAGGGGTCATTTATTGACATACAAAACTTCTGGAATGTAATTTTGATGCACATAACTCTCTGAATTTAAAAAACTGTGAGACTAGTCAATTTTAACTAGCTATCTAGCTAGGGTGTACAATAAAGCTTGAAATTTGTATCAGATTGAATTCAGTACAGAGAATGGAATTTATCAGAGACTAATAAATATTTACTTAACATATTAAATCACTCATACTCAGACTCAAGGCCATTACATCATTTACTAAACAATAAACTGATTAAAACCCCTCGTTTTAATGACAAATCAAGCTCATGCATGAAAGATTTGATATTTGAGCTTATTGGATAGCAAGATTACAATTTTTCAGATATTTTAGCAGATTTTTATTGTATGATTCACATCAAAGAGAAATGAATAACTAACCACTCCAAATGGGGCTTAAAATAATGGGTAGGATGCCCATATCTGACATCAGAATGGGATGGGAGTGTAATTGAAGCTTCCACTTCACTGGAGCTTGACTTTACTGAGGTGAATAGTTGCAAAATACACCTGATCTGATCTCATATTTATGTACATGAGCACTCCAATACCTGCAAAGAAAATGAATGGGAGGAATAAGAATGGGGAAGGAAGGAATTGGGGCACATCTCCCAAAGGCGGAGGCACATCTCTCGGTAGAAGTAATGCTTCACATAAACATAAAACAATCATTAGACAAAACTGAGTAATATACCTCCCCTTGTCTTTTTATAATCTTCTGGTGACTTGTTGAGCAGGTTGGTGACCTGTGAGAGAAAGTCATCCACATGGAACCCTAACCGTAGCCACATATGCACCCTCCTTGAGTAATTAACAAGTAGGGACCCTTGTGAGTTGTTTCCCTGTCCATGTCATTCATAAAACTTAGCAACTGCACCCTTCTTAGGTCAATAGTTGCTGCTTTTATCTATGACATCTTTTATGATTTCCCCTGCTTTTGAGACCGAGTCTCCAAAAGGAGACTGCGCCCTCCTTATAAATTGTTTCCTGCTTTTCCCTATGACAACTTTTCTGTCTTTCCTTCTTTTGTATCTAAGTCTCCAAAAGGAAACTGTACCCTCCTTGTCAAATGTTTCTTGCTTTTGTCGCCAACTGCTTTTTTGTGGCTTTTGGGCACTTTCCCTTTTCCTCCTTGACTGCTTTTGTCATAAGGTTTCCAATTCTTCCTTCTTGGCAAGTTGGCTTGCCAATTGCACCCTCTTGACATGGCAAGCTCAATTCCACATATTATTTGCACAATAATTAAAATCAAGTACATGCCTTAATAATAATTATTTAGCAAAATTTCCCTAGGCTAATTAATTAATGCCACTTTGTCACCGTAAGTGTTTTAGCAAGGTCCACACATTTGGTGGTCAAAATGTGGGGACATGACATGATTGCAACTGAGAAGATTGATGTCTTCCATGTACAATAAATAAAGATCAAAATTACATCTATTCTTGTGTCTCTTTTGATGTGATGTTGTTCTTATGACTCATGATGAATTTGATTATGGAATTGATGACATAATGATTGATATACTCTGATTGATTAAAAGAAGGTAAAATGTTTATAATTTCTCTCACACTGATTCACCCCCTCTCTCAGTGTGGCCATTGTGTCCAACAATTATCAACTTTATGAAAGATACATTGGAAATGTTTTCCAGATGATTAAGTTTCCTCTCAATAGACTCGTTATTTTTATTCATTTCAAGAAAAATGACATTTCTATAAAGAATAAAGTTTTTGCTTACCTCATCATAAAGACAATATGCATTGGTGGTGTTTGAGTACCCTAAGAAGATGCACTTTTGACTCCTTGCATTGAGCTTTTTTTTTGTTCCTTTGGAATTAAGGCATAACCGATGGAACCAAAAACCCTAAGATGCATCCATACCACATTTCCTATGGATTCTTGTTTCCAATAGCATGAGTCGAACTTCTGTTTCTCAAATAGACTGCAAATCACACTGCATCAACCCAAAACATCAACTCTACATTCTTGAGAAATAACATAAGCGTACCATATTCAAGGGTTTCTTGTTCCTAGATGGGGTGATTAATCGATGGAGAGTCATCATTCGTGACGATATGATAGGGGTGAATGTGCAAGATGGGACAACTGAAGAGGTGTCTATGGCGACAATGTTGGTGGTGATGTAGCATTAATATGTTGGATTTTGTAAAAATATGTTGAGATTTTGATCTTTAATTCCTTAAGTGTGGAAATACTGAATACTTGAAATCAATGAACCATTCATACACGTAAAAAATCAACCATAACACAGGATGTACCTTGGGGAAAATCCTCAGAACAATGAGGATGAAAAACCCCAACAATTATTCAGAGTATAATTATGATAGATAGCATACAATGTCCTTTACAATAACAGATTTCTTTCGGTGCCCTAGGTGCAAGATAAGAGAGAACAAACACCCCAGGTGTAGATACTAAGCAATAAAGAAGAGATATCTCCCATATGAACTTCGCAATGTGTCCAACACATTAATAACTTACCAAAATCAGACTCATGCAAGAAGTAGTGAATCACTACATGGGGAATTAGGATCCCATGCAAACTATAGTGAATGTTCTTCTTGGAGAATTGCTCAGCACCTCGGTTTCTTCAATCTTTCTTACACAATGTGCAATGCCTTTCATCTTTGACATTAAATCGTGCGCTACTAACTTAAGGATGAACTCATTTCAAACTAAATGTAGGATCACTTAGTTAGGGTTCTAAGTCAAGTGTCATCATGCAAGTGTTGTAACTTAACTGCCATAACTTAGGTTTCGTCTTTTAGTTTAACTAAAGTGTCATCATGCAAAACACTTTAGTTAACTAGTTCTTCTTATTAACACTTTAGTTAACTATTCTTAACTGAAATCATGCTGATTGATTTACTGAAGTGACCAATGCGAGTTCTCCTTTAATTAAATGAGGCATACATTGTTAATTGAACTGAAGCTTAACAAATCAAGTTATCTTTAGTCAATTGAAGTTTTCTCATGAGCAATTTGAATTCTCTTTGTTCTCTATGCATTTTATCTTTATATATTATACTATCTATATGGTCAATATGTGCTAACTTTAATTTATCTATCATATCAGACTATACTAAGAAGGTTTGTCAGATGTTGTGGTCATATTATATTACTCTTGGAACAAGTGATCATATGCTAAAGTAATTCACTCTAGAGGTGGCCAGTCTCTAAAAGAGACTTAATAGCATCCAATGACCATGGTTAGTAATATATCACACAAAATTAATGCTTCAATATACAAATCATCACCTCTACATTGGAGGTCCACCTCAACAAATGAGGATCCGACTTGATATACAAGTCCTTAGCCTTATCCAACAAGACTTTACAACATCGTCTCTTTGACATATCAAAGTATTCACCTCAACACATGAGGAATAACCTTTTATACTAAAGAATTAATCATTCTTTAGTCCAACCCAACAACTATACTTCAAGTTTCTAAGTCCAACTCAAGATCCCTACCTTAACACATGAGGCCCAATATTTCCGGCTACACAAGTTTGGCTTGGATAATGAATCATGATGATGTAACTTTAACACTCCCTCTAAATGAGGGAGGCATTGTCTACCAGGCCAAGCTTGTCTACGAAGTACCTATACTTCGTCACTTACATAGGCTTTTTCAACACAGATGCAACATGCTCATCAATTGTAATGTACTAAAGTTTTACTACACCTCTATGAACCGTGTCTTTGATGAAGTGATTCTTCATTTCAATGTGTTTCAACTTGTCACGAAACACACGGTTCTTAGAAATCTTGATGCAACTTTGTTTGTCATAATGACTCAAGCTTCCTATCCAACAACCCAAAAAGTAGCTTCCTAAGCCACATTGCTTCTCGGCAGGTAGTACTAGCTGCAATATACTCGACTTTTGTAGTACTCTAGGCTACAGAGCCTTGCTTCCTATTGGACCAAGAGATCATAGTTGAACCCAAGCTAAAACAATAGCTGGATGTATTCTTTTGGTCCAAAAGACTTCCACCCCAGTTAGATTCTGCATAATCAAGTATCATAACTCCACTGTTGGAGACATGTATGAGTCCATAAGAAATCATACCTCGAAGGCATCTAAGCACATGCTTAGCATGATCCAGATTTATTTGTGAATGAAATGAAATAACATATAAATAATCATAAGCACAACCATAATGCAAAGATAGCATAGATACAATAAACACATATTCTATTAAATGGCAGAAATAAAACAAACTGTAAATTCAATAGCTAGAATGGTGGTAGCTATCTCTGAGGGGATATGTGGCTGCTACGCTCATTCGTGCCAAGATGAATACAAAATTAGGCCCAAATGGACTATTTATAATAAGCATGAGGGCGAGAAACCCAAAAGTCCAAAACATAACCCTTGAAGATGAACCATCATAAAGTTTGCAGCCTCGAGTTGGTTAGTTGAACAATCAACTTCGTGGGGTCATAACATTTGCATACTATCTCCGATTTGGGTGCTCGATATCCCATTGGAAAGGTATATCCGAGATTTACATCTTTCAACTAGGGCCATTTACCCCCTCGAATCGCCAAAAAACGTCATTTAGGGCCTAAAAAAGGCCCCATAATTTTGGGGCCCAAAAAACCATAGAAAAATAACTAGGAAACTGCCACAACAAACAATTGTTTTGAGCCACTTGAATAGGTGGGTGGCCACCAATATCCATATGGATCATAGAAAAATATCAATGTATGTGTCTTAGATCAAATATAAACTGACTCATGATACTCACAACATAACATATAACAGGTCTACTATGTATCAAGTAGATCAAGGGGTGAATGACCTGACTTTACTTGGTAGAATCCACTAGATCTGATCAAGAATCTGACTCATGTAGTTTCCTCAAACTAGAAACTAACTGTGTGTTCATGGATTTGCAATCCATCATACCAAACCTTCACAACACAAGAATTGTGTGCTTTCTTTGCAAACAGAAAATATCATATTCCCTTTGCCAAACTTCAATACCAAGAAGGTAGGGCATAAGAATAAAGTCTTTGAACTCGAAAGTGAGATCCCTCTTGCACCAAGCTATTAGACATTCCTCCCTAGTAAGGAACAAATCATCACTCTCAAAGAATACCAATCTTTGAAGATAGTTGTTAATTATCGAATACCAAGCCCTGGGGGCTTGCTTAAGCCCATACACGGATTTATTCAGTTTGCAAACATGGGGATCCTTCGCATGAACTAAAACCCCTTAGGTTGTTGTATGTAAACCTCTTGCTTAACCTCACCATTGAGGAAGGCAGTCTTCCAATCCATCTAGTGAAGCTTCCATCCTATAACAAATGCAAGTGAGATCATAGCTTGAATATTAGTGGTGTACCTAGCCATAGGAGTGAATGTATCATTATAGTACATTCCTTCTTTCTATGAGAAACCTCAAGCAACAAATATAGCTTATACTTTTCAATACCACCATCAACAACATGCTTGATCTTATAAATCCATTTGGAAGTTACTATGGACTTCCCTTCAGGTTTAGGAACAACCTCCCAAACATAATTCTTCTTAACAGATTTGTATTCCTCTACCATTGCATCTTTCTAGACTTGATGCTTAGTATATTTTTCATAGGTAGAAGATTCTGAATCACTAATGTGACTCATCTGTGCCACATACCTTGAATATCTGTTAGAGTTCTTTCACTCTATGGATGAGTCTAATGGTGCTCCATGCCTTTCTGCATCTTGTAGAATGTCTCAACACCATGTAGATTTTCTCTTAGCATGAGGTTGATTAAGTGACCTCTCAACCAGTTCTATGGTTCTTCAAGATCTAGCAAATACAAGAGCTCTTATGGCTTCTCCCTCTCAACATTTGAACGTGGAGAACCAAAATCTAGGTCCTCCATCATGGGATTCTCATGCTCCTCCATGTCTGTATCATATTGAAGCACTTTTGAATGCTTGAATGCAACCTCTTCATGGAATGCCACATCTATGTTGATTTCAATATGCCTTTCACCTGGTACATATGTTATGTAGGCTTTGGATGATTTACTATAACCAACAAAGGTCCCTTTCTTCCCATATGGCTCCATATTTGTCCTCTTTTATTTTGGTACGTGGATGCATATAGGATTCTCAAAGATCCTCAAGTGTGAGAAATCTGGTTTTTCACCAGTGAACACTTCTTTAGGGGTCTTCTCTTCCAAAATAGCATGATGTCTTCTATTTGGATACACACAGTTATATTGGTGGCTTCTTCCCATAAGGAGGTATATAGATCTTTATCATGCATCATGGATTTTGCAGCCTCATATATGGTTATGTTCTTCCTTTTGGAAACCCCATTCTGTTGGGGGTTGTAGGGTACCATCAACTATTTACACATTCCTGCATCACTACATAATTCATTAAATGCATGTGACCTAAATTCACCTCCATTGTCAGATATTAAAGCACATATGTGCTTTCCAGTATGATTCTTAACTAGGGCTTTCAATTCTTGAAACTTTTTGAAGGTTTCACTATTATCCTTTAGGAAATAAATCCAAAACTTTCTAGAGATGCCATCTATAAACAACACATAATATAAGTAGCCACTCAGGGGAGGGGTTGTTATAGCCCAAAATGACACATCTCTGCCTGTGACCACTTTCCCATGATTTTGTCGCATGTCGGCACCTCATGGAAGTCACTGTAAAAACACCTATATTGGAGGACCCATATCTTGAGTTCTGTAACTCTGTTTGACCTCATTTCTACACCGTTGGAAAGGTATTTCAGTTAGATAAAACTCTCTAGAAGACACCAAAGTCTGAAAATGCCCTGAAATACCCTAAAAATGCGTTTTTTGTACATTCATGATTTTCCGTAAGGCAAACCCACGAATGTGCCTCTTAGCATTTAAAAAATTAAAACATGAGTTAATTGGAGATTAGTTAAGTCTTTTTAACTTAATTTCCTTAACTGCTGTAACTTCTTCAACCTTCAAAACTACCTTATTTCACCCATATAAATAGAGGTAGGGAGGTCCATGAAAGAGGACTTGAATTTTTGCACTGTTATGCTGGAGGAATTGGAACTCTCTTTGTC
>LPNX011033294.1:463449-673448 GCA_001517045.1 Pseudotsuga menziesii | reverse complement strand
GGGATGATGGTAATTAATGCTCCTTGATGTCAATTAAACTTAGGATAGTGGTTTAACTAGGCCAATTTGACTGAAAGAGTGTGTATGATGGGAGATGTCTCCAACACATAACGGCGAATGGTGACTGAATATAGGCAGCATAGACTCGATATGCAAAACTGGGACATCTCTGCGACACAGGAGGCATCGACAGAGGCTCCATAGGGACTGGAAGCTTAACCAGTCGGTGGAGATAAATTCAGATAGATGAGTACAACTCCTAAAGTCAAACTATTAACCCAACCAATGGATATGATATACAGTGCTCTGTTCGAAGGTGACACGACTCGACTGCTGCCAAAGATAACATCTTTCCTTGTCCGGATTTTTGGTTTTTTAATTTTTTTTGGACCTTTTCAAATATTTGAAAAGCTTGAAAAAGAATAAAACTGCTTTAAAGTTACAGACTAGGAGGAGACGAGTGTCAAATGGGAAAACAAACTAGTTCCAAGCAGTGGAACATACCTATGCTCAATGCAAGAACACGTGTAGGATAGCGACACTCGGGGGAAAGTCCCCTCCTGGTAGAAATAAGGAATCAAGCTGCAAAGGATATATAAAATGGCTCTGCATGGCTAGACATGAGACAAGCTCGGGCTATATGGCTAATACTCAAAGTCATGGAAGCCGGCATAAGGCTCAATGAGGTAGGCAAAGCTCATGATAATGCAATTACAACTAGACATATGCAAAGGAGTCCTAGGGAAATTCTAGCATAAAGTTCAAGAGGAGTATGAGGATCTTGCTCAAGGACATGGCGGGACTAAAAGGGACTCCTAGACCTAAGAGAGGACTCACAGCATGGGTAGCAAATGCAAAGGGGAGCTAACTAGGACACCCATGTATAGGAAAGCTCTACCATTCACATAGTACCACTTCTAACAACAGCATGAAGATTCTGTGATACCATGGAATGGGTTCGTACCTAAGGTTAAGATGGAATGGTCATAAGGCAATGCATAAGTGCAAGCGGATGTGAAATCCTAACCTATATGCCAGTTCAAACATAATACCTGTGATAGGCACGAATGGGTCAAGACCTCGGAGAGAGTGTACAAAAACTGGACCCTACATGACAACCATATTAGTCCAAAACAACCCAAAATAGTCAATAAAGAATCTGAACTATAGGGAATAGGGAGGAATGATCATAACCACTACACCCAAAGGAAACAATGCGGTGAACGATGGGACATAAAAAGGAAAGTAAAGTGTAGACCCAAAATTCACATATACACTACCACCCCCGTGAGGGTGACCACTGGTGTAAAGACTGAGCGAAGGGAATAAAAATCCTCCACAAATGGAGTAGAGGATGGAATATGACCATTCCCAAATCGATGAGCATGGTAAGGGATTGTGATGCCCCCAAGTCTGACACCAGGGTTCGCACTAGGACCAAGGACGAGTGATAGGATATCAGGCATGCCGAAAATAAAAGGACTCGAACTCAAGAGAGCATAAACATACTCAAGTAACCATGATCCCAAAGGCCAACTAGCGCACAAAGAGCACACTCCTAAGAAAATCTATAGCCAAAATACAAGCAAACCAAGGGAAGTATATGTGAGCTCCCGAATGCAGTAGGTATGTCTTGCCTAGGAGAGGCTCGAAACTCCCATACATTACAAGCGGAGGTATGTAACCAATTATAGTGGCCCTCAGCTTCAACGCATAAAGCGACTGTGTTGTCTGACCTCTACCTGGCCGGGACACCTACAAAATAACCTCTGCAAGTACCCCCTGTGATACCTAAGTAAGGCAACTAAGGTCACCCCAATATAACCAATGCTCAGGCGAACAGTCGTAGGCAGGATCGACCGTATGGGTAGGGTAGCAAAGCCCGAAACTCTCGAAAGAGCCCCCAGATACGAATACAATACTGGAAATATCTCCGGTGCTACTCAATTATGACTAGGGGTCATCCCAATCAATAACCGATCACACTGCCTCGTGCTTAACTCCCTTGTAAGAGGAGGATCCTAAGAAACACTAATTATACCAAGGAATTTCACACTCTCACTTGGACAGACACATACATGTTGTTGTTTAGTGGTCTTGGAGAATTTACTCACAATGAACTATTCCAAGACCCTAAAACCTAGTCTTGTTGGCGCACCCTATAAAATAAAAGAGTGTAATTCATTTTATTATGCATTGATTTTAATTGGCTGTAATTACTCAAAGGGAAATGATCGTGCAATTAATGAATTTATGACTCAGCAGTGAAGTAAATATGCATACCATAACAAACAATTCTAAGTGCAATATTTGTCAAATGAAAAATAGGGTATGCCACTACATGAGATGCATAAATATATATTCCTTTTTGAGTGCCAATGCAATCCTTCCTATATGAAATCCTAAATACAACTCTCATCCAAGCAATCCAATGCAAGTACCTCCTCAAATCCATATCTAAGATGCACCTGAGAGTGCAACTACTTTGTATTTTTCAATATAAAAGAATGAAAAATGCAATAAAAATCATCTAAAACTCTTAGTCTCTGTAGCAAGTATAAAACACAAGCCCATCAAGACACCGAGACAAAAAAGAGTAATGCACTAATGACAAAACAAAAGGGATAAATGACTAAAACTACTTTCAAAGAAAAAACAATGAAAAAGCAGTCTCTAGTCACAAAAGAAGTATCCAACAGACAACATCAGACCCAAGGAATACCCAACCATACTCACAACCCACCCAACAACTTCCCACAACATCAAACTCACCAAAAGGGATGATGTACGAGACTGTTTAAAGAACAATTGCGTATATACGCGAATTTTGGCCAAAAAGATGCATGTATACGCGGATTTTGGCCAAAAAACTGCGTGTATACACGACTTTTGGCCAAAAATCCATGTATGTATGCGACTTTTGGCCAAAAACTTGCGTATACAGAGAAGACAGTGGTAAAAAGCAGGCCAAGGGTCAAACCAATAAAGGGGAGTGTCAATGGATGAAAATATTATAAAATACAACCCAGAAACAAGGAGAAACAAAGAGCAACTCAAGAATATCAAGCCCATTGTGCTGATAAAAACCCCCAAATTCAAAATGACTAGGAACTCCCCAGTAGAGTCACCAATTCTGTTACAAAGAGAAATTCCTATGGCTTGGGGTACCACAACAGATAGTTGAACTCCAGAAATCAATCCTTTCCTATATGCAAGAGAAACCAAACAACTAACACTAAAGGATCTCGATTCGTACCTTATTCCAGACGGTTGATGTAGATCCCCGTTGAGCTTTCCAACTTTAGCTTGAATTGATAAATTGCTTCCTCAACATTCAATAAACAAGACAAGCATACTATATATAATTGTGTTAGCTCTACTCTAACACATATAATCAATAACATATAAGCATTTGAAATCATCCATGGATAAAATATTCATTCAAACACACATTATTGGACAAGATAAGATATTTCTATTAATATAAAATTAGAGATTACAATGAATACAACCTCTGTTGGCACGTCTGCGAATCGGAGAACCGAGTCCCCCAGTTGGGCCTCCACCACTTCAATCCTCCATGTTTATAGCAAGCTCACAATCCAAAGGTAAGCTTGGGAAGAACACAAAAGTGCTCAAAGGGACAAAGGGGATGCAGACTCAAGCACAAGTTCTGGCAACAATGGACTATAGTTCTCTTTCTCTCAATTCCTCATGCCTTCCATGTATCCAAAGGGTTCCTTATATAGCTCTTCAATGGGGTAATGAAAGGTTGAGTCCGAGCGATCTCAAGGCATGTGGAAGGCCAAGAGACAAGTGAGTCGGATCCACATCAAGGAAAACTCCAAAAGAATTTGGCGTTTTGCACACATCCCAATGTATGCGGTTTTAGGGGTCAAACCCGCGTATATATGCGATAAAGGGTTTAAAAGTCGCGTATGGAATCTTTTACATGTTTTTAGGAATGATCAAGGAAACATCAAAGGAACAAAAATGGTCCACGGGGTCTAAGGAGTCTGCATAGGGACAGGGAGGGCCATAAAAGTGTGATTCACCATGTGTGGTAAAATCAGCTATAACAGATTCCCCCTAATTTGTGAGGTCATAGGGGTCATACGATGGCTGAAATACATTATAAGTCCATCCCAGAAATGAAGTGATGTAGAACCCAATGGAAGAACTAGTCATCCAATCAACACTATACAATGATACAACTTTGCATATAACTGCAAATACATATAGCAGTCCGGGATACATAAGAGTACAATGGCCATGAATAGGCATGATACAATATGACATATGTGGTCATCGCCACGTACAATATACATAGATCAGAATCTCCATGATGAGGATATACAAAGGATCATGATCTCCATGAAGACTGAAGATATATAACAGATCAATATCTCCATAATGGCTGGAAATGTCTGACATATACTGGAATCAAGTCACGAGAGCTGAACTCTCATGAAAACTGGCATGATCAAGTAGGTAGCATATATGAGATGCCACCAATCTGGAAGGTCTTCTACACACACCGCTACGAGTACATGTCCTACTATGTGAATAGAGGTGTCGAGGTTGAACATAGTAGTCCATCGTCTGATTACCGGTCATTGATGTATACCGTTAACAGACACGAGATCACCCACTGATAACGAAAATGGGAATCAAGATACTAGAGTGCAAACTAACAATTGTGAATAAATCTATTGAGGTCGAACACTTGAGAGAATCCATCGATAAGGGGACATTGATGTATTCCCAAACAATTGTCGATGGCGAGAGAACCTGCCACTGATGATTGCAAGTCTCAAGGCACTCAAAGATGACTCTAGATTCCTATCCCAGAATAAATGATCTGAAGTTGATGGAATGAAATCCATTGGAAGGAGGGCATAAAGGCATCCCCCATCATCCAACACGAGGTACTCAGCAAAGCTATATGATGTGGAAGGACTCGATCATAAGGTGCACGAACCAGTAACTGTACTGGGAATGGCCAACATGTAAAGTCAATATAACTGAGGAATGGGCGACTCAGGTTTCAACTTCCTTTGAACAAGATCATAACAGCGAATGGTGACTGAATATAGGCAGCATAGACTCGATATGAAAAACTGGGACATCTCTGCGACATAGGAGGCATCGACAGAGGCTCCATAGGGACTAGAAGCTTAACCAGTCGGTGGAAATAAATTCAGATAAACGAGTACAACTCCTAAAGTCAAACTATTAACCCAACCAATGGATATGATATACAGTGCTCTGTTCGAAGGCGACACGACTCGACTGCTGCCAAAGATAACATCTTTCCTTGTCTGGATTTTTGGTTTTTTAATTTGTTTTGGAGTTTTTCAAATATTTGAAAAGCTTGAAAAAGAATAAAACTGCTTTAAAGTTACAGACTAGGAGGAGACAAGTGTCAAATGGGAAAACAAACTAGTTCCAAGCAGTGGAACATACCTATGCTCAATGCAAGGATACATGTGTAGGATAACGACACTCGGGGGAAAGTCTCCTCCCGGTAGAAATAGGGAATCAAGCTGCAAAGGATATATAAAATGGCTCTGCATGGCTAGACATGAGAGAATATCAGGCTATATGGCTGATACTCAAAGTCATGGAATCCGACATAAGGCTCAATGAGGTAGGCAAAGCTCATGATAATGCAATTACAACTTGACATACGCAACGGAGTCCCGGGGAAATGCCAGCATAAATTTTAAGAGGAGTATGAGGCTCTTGCTCAAGGACATGGCGGGACTAAAAGGGACTCCTAGACCTAAGAGAGGACTCACAACATGGGTAGCAAATGTAAAGGGGAGCTAACTAGGACACCCATGTATAGGAAAGCTCTACCATTCACATAGTACCACTTCTAGCAACAGCATGAAGATTCTGTGATACCATGGAATGGGTTCGTACCTAAGGTTAAGATGGAATGGTCATAAGGCAATGCATAAGTGCAAGTGGATGTGAAGTCCTAAGCTATATGCCAGTTCAAACATAATACCTGTGATAGGCACGAATGGGTCGAGACCTCGGAGAGAGTGTACAAAAACTGGACCCTACATGACAACCATATTAGTCCAAAACAACCAAAAATAGTCAATAAAGAATCCAAACTATAGGGAATAGGGAGGAATGATCATGGCCACTACACCCAAAGGAAACAATGCGGTGAACGATGGGACATAAAAAGGAAAGTAAAGTGTAGACCCAAAATTCACATATACACTACCACCCCCGTGAGGGTGACCATTGGTGTAAAGACCGAGCGAAGGGAATAAAAATCCTCCACAAATGGAGTAGAGGATGGAATATGACCATTCCCAAATCTATGAGCATGGTAAGGGGTTGTGATGCCCCCAAGTCTGACACCAGGGTCTGCATTAGGACCAAGGACGTGTGATAGGATACTAGGCATGCCAAAAATAAAAGGACTCGAACTCAAGAGAGCATAAATATACTCAAGTAACCACGATCCCAAAGGCCAACTATCGCACAAAGAGCACACTCCTAAGAAAATCTACAGCCAAAATACAAGAAAACCAAGGGGAGGATATGTTAGCTCCTGAATGCAGCAGGTATGTCTCGCCTAGGAGAGGCTCGAAACTCCCATACATTACAAGTGGAGGTATGTAACCGATTATAGTGGCCCTCAGCTTCAATGCATAAAGCGACTGTGCTATCCAACCTCTACCTGGCCGGGACACCTACAGAATAACCTCTGCAAGTACCCCCTGTGATACCTAGGTAAGGCAACTAAGGTCACCCCTATATAACCAATGCTCAGGCGGACAGTCACAGGCGGGATCGACCGTATGGGTAGGGTAGCAAAGCCCGAAACTCTCGAAAGAGCCCCCGGATACGAATACAATCCTGGAAATATCTCCGGTGCTACTCAGTTATGACTAGGGGTCATCCCAATCAATAACTGATGACATTGCCTCGTGGTTAACTCCCTTGTAAGAGGAGGATCCCGAGAAACACTAATTATACCAAGGAATTTCACACTCTCAGTTGGACAGACACATAAATGTTGTTGTTTAGTGGTCTTGGAGAATTTACTCACAATGAACTTTTCCAAGACCCTAAAACCTAGTCTTGTTGGCACACCCTATAAAAGAAAAGAGTGTAATTCATTTTATTATGCGTTGATTTTAATTGGCTGTAATTACTCAAAGGGAAATGATCGTGCAATTAATGAATTTATGACTCAACAGTGAAGTAAATATGCACACCATAACAAACAATTCTAAGTGCAATCTTTGTCAAATGAAAAATAGGGTATGCCATTACATGAGATGCATAAAAATATATTCCTTTTCGAGTGTCAATGCAATCCTTCCTATATGAAATCCTAAATACAACTCTCATCCAAGCAATCCAATGCAAGTACCTCCTCAAATCCATATCTAAGATGCAACTAAGAGTTCAACTACTTTGTATTTTTCAATATAAAAGAATGAAAAATGCAATAAAAGTCATCTAAAACTCTCAGTCTCTGCAGCAAGTATAAAACACAAGCCCAGCAAGTCACCGAGACAAAAAAGAGTAATGCACTAATGACAAAACAAAAAGGATAAATGACTAAAACTACTTTCAAAGAAAAATCAATGAAAAAGCGGTCTCTGGTCACAAAAGAAGCATCCAACAGACAACATCAAACCCAAGGAATACCCAACCATACTCACAACCCACCCAACAACTTCCCACAACATCAAACTCACCAAAAGGGAGGATGTACGCGACTGTTTAAAGAACAACTACATATATACGTGACTTTTGGCCAAAAAGCTGCATGTCTACGTGGATTTTGGCCAAAAAATTTCGTGTATACGTGACTTTTGGCCAAAAATCCATGTATGTACGTGACTTTTGGCCAAAAACCTGCGTATACAGAGAAGACAGTGGTAAAAAGCAGGCCAAGGGTCAAACTAATAAAGGGGAGTGTCAATGCATGAACATATTATAAAATGCAACCTAGAAACAAGCAGAAACAAAGAGCAAGTCAAGAATATCAAGCTCATTGTGCCCATAAAAACCCCCAAAGGAAAAATGATTAGGAACTCCCCAACGGAGTCGCCAATTCTGTTACGGAGAGAAATTCCTATGGCTTGGGGTACCACAACAGACAGCTTAACTCCAGAAATCAATCCTTTCCTATATGCAAGAGAAACCAAACAACTAACACTAAAGGATCTCGATTTGTACCTTATTCCGGACGGTTGATGTAGATCCCCATTGAGCTTTCCAACTTCAGCTTGAATTGATAAATTGCTTCCTCAACATTCAATAAACAAGACAAGCATACTATATATAATCGTGTTAGCTCTACTCTAGCATATATAATCAATAACATATAAGCATTTGAAATCATCCATGGATAAAATATTCATTCAAACACACATTATTGGACAGGAAAAGATATTTCTATTAATATAAATTCAGAGATTACAATGAATACAACCTCTGTCAACACGTCTGCGAATCGGAGAAACCGAGTCCCCCACTTGGGCCTCCACCACTTCAATCCTCCATCTCTTGATAGCAAGCTCACAAGCAAAAGGTAAGCTTGGGAAGAACACAAAAGAGCTCCAAGGGACAAAAGGGATGCAGACTCAAGCATAAGTTCCAGAAACAATGGACTATAGTTCTCTTGCTCTCAATTCCTCATGCCTTCAATGTATCCAAAGGGTTCCTTATATATCTTTTCAATGGGGTAATGAAAGGTCGAATACGAGTGATCTCAAGGCATATGGAAGGCCAGGAGACAAGTGAGTCGGATCCACATCAAGGAAAACTCCAAAAGAATTTGGCCTTTTGAACACATCCCAATGTACGCAATTTTAGGGGTCAAACCTGTGTATATACACGATAAAGGGTTTAAAGGTCGCGTATGGAAACTTTTACATGTTTTTAGGGCTGATCAAGGAAACATCAAAGGAACAAAAATGGGCCATGGGGTCTAAGGAGCTTGCATAGGGACTGGGAAGGCCATAAAAGTGTGATTCACCATGTGTGGTAAAATCAACGATAACATAAACAACATCAAGGAAACTGTCCAAAATTCTGTTAAACATTCTTTGTCAAAATACAATTGTCTTCTGAAAAGACAAGTTATCCAACCATAGAAGGAAGATACCAAACAAAAACTGTCCATGCCACTCATAACCATACCAAAACTGTAATGCTGCAATTTCATTATTGAATCCAGTGACCATGCTTAGTAATACATAACACAACATTAATTCTTCAACATGTAAAGCATCACCTCTACATTATAGGTCCACCTCAACACATGAGGATCCGACTTGACACACAAGTCCTTAGCCTTGCCCAACAAGACTGCACAATGTCACCACTTTGACATATCAAAGTATTCACCTCAACAAACGAGGAGTAACCTTTTATACTGAAGGCTTATTCATTCTTGATTCCAACCCAAGAATTCCACTCCAAGATCCCGAGTACAACTCAAGCTCCCTACCTCAACACATAAGGCTTAATCCCGACTGCACACGATTGGTTTGGAGAATGAATTGTGATGTTGTAGCTTTAACATAATCCTCCCTCATCCCTTAGAAATAACGACCAGCTTGTACAAGTTCATTTACTATGAATTTATGGAATTTCTTGCTCCCAATGTCGAGTTTATCATGACCTATATGGAAGTTCATGAACCATTTCGAACTACTATGTCCTTGGTGTTCTATGCTCCGGTGGTTTCCTGGCACTCTGACGAGCTCAAAATGATATCCTATGGGAAGACAATGGAGAAGAAAATCACAGTGGTTTTGGTATTATGACTCAATATGGGCATTGGGATCCTAATAGGAAGGGTTGTGTTCACCATGCATGTTCTTAGGAAATCAGTAGCGCTGGAATTGCTTTCCACCTTGCTGCGATGATGAACACAATGCTGGTGATTCGAAATGACATCAGGGATGCAGAAGAGGACATGTAAGTCAGGATTCTAGAGATTCAAGATAAGGTGCAGACAATAATAGAATGGTGTGCTAACATTTCTGAGCGTTTCCACCTCCCTTCTCCATTGCTTTCCACTCTGGGGGTAGATGGTTCGGTCCGTTTTGAACAAAAAATGGAGACTGGGAATGAGCTAGACCTTGCGGCAGAGAACGAGCTAGTGAATAAACTCTAAGCGATGAAAGAGGAGAACCAAACTGTGAAGGTGGTTGACCCTGTGAAGATGGAAAAAAACAAGCATGCTAGCACCAATGGAATCAAACGTGAATCCTTGAGCATCAAGGAGGACATAAGGGAGCTTTCAACATCCAAGTAGTGAAAAATTATGACCCTCCCAAGTAGTTTTCCTTCTCTTTAGTTTCATTTTTTTGGTCAATTCTAGACTAGCTAGATGGAAATTGTTTTTGATGGTTGTAGTCTATACACATGCATATTTTTTCACTCCGTTTTTAGCAGACCAAAAGTCTATTAGACTTGTATTTTGTACCCAGCCAAGTCCGCTAGGGAATAATTTATCTCCCTGTTTGTAAATGTCAAGACTCTGAATATAGGTTGTTTTGTCTTGTTGAGAGGTCTTATGACTTTAAATCTAGGTTTTTTTCTCTTAATGAGTGACCCAACTGGACTATATTTCTATGTACATGTTTACTATGATATAATGTAAGTACTAAATTAGAAAAAAAGAGAGTTTTTGCTCATTCTTTTTTCCACACCATTATGTCGAGGATTGTATGGAACTATGGTTTAATACCTAATCTCATGTTGTCTAATATAGGCTTCAAGTTAATTTGATGTATATTCTCCCCCATTATTGGTACAAAGGGAACCAATATGTAATTGTGTTTTCATTTTCAATCCATATATGAAAGTTCTTAAATGTTTCAAAGGCTTGTGATTTGTCTTTCAACAAATACACCCAACACATCCTGGTGTAAACATCAATAAAAGTCATGATATACTTGTTACCATTTGTATAAATAATAGGCATAAGGCCACACAAGTTAGAGTGAAACAAACCTAGTTTTCTACATGCTCTAAAATTGGAATCATGTAAATGATGCTTAATATGTTTACCAAGAATACAAGCATCACACTATGTCAACTTCTTTGAAATGGTGGGAAAACCAAAAACACCATTCTTTTCCAACAATCAAAGATTGTTATGGTTAATGTTCCCATATTTAGCATGCCATAAAATACTGAAAGACAATATACCTTCTTCATGCTAAGAGGTAGGAAAAATTCTGAGTTATTGTTGATGTTCCTTTTAGCTTCGATAGTTTCCCATCTTCACATTTGGTCATAATGAACCGGTTGTCAGAGGACATCCTTATCTCTACTATCTAATCAAACATGTGGATGGAATGTCCTTGTTGTCAAATGTGCACTAGGGACAACAAGTTTCTCTACAATTCTAGAAGATATATAACATTATGCATAAAAAAACAGGGAATCTAGGTAGTTTGATTCTAATGGAGCCAATTCCCTTGGGCTTGAAGTTGGAATTCTTTGCAAAATACACTACACCATCTACATTGTCATCCAATTCTTCAAAAGAATATTTTTATAAATTTCACTTGGGAGGTTGCTCCAGTGTTGAGCAACCATGTATCTCTCTAATAAGCAAATAAAGTGTTAAATGAGACTTCATTTATACCAATATTACAGTGTGCAACAATGAGTGGATTCAAGAGGTTTACCCACATCATGAACTTTAGCTTGTTTCTTCTGGTTGTGATTCTTTGAAATATTCTAACATGGAATCCTACATGTCTTCGCCTAATGTCCTCTGATTTCACAATGAAGATAGTGAAGATCAGATCTCCTGCTCCCCCTTGACTCTGGACTTTTTTTCTTCCTCATTGTCTTTGAGAATACATCTTTGATGAAACACTCTACAATGAAAAATCAGTACCACAAATAATAACATATGCATGCTTGAGTCTGTACCACCTTTTACAATACAATTCTTTGTAATAGTTTTCCAGTGCACAATAGTTAATTACAACTCATTTTTTCGATGTGATTTCCAATACAATAGTTTGCAATAAATACAATCTGTCAAAAAATAAAAAATTCCTGAAATATTCTCATGTCGGACTACGTATTGTTTACAAAAAACATTTGAGATTGTGTGATAACCATAATTTAGGGTTGGTAGGATGTAGCTTACATGAATTTTAATACACATAAATCAAAATATAGAAACCTGTGACAACTATGGAATTTGAACTAGTGCTCGAGCATTGATGAATTTTATCAAAATAAAGAATGCGAGAGGTGGGGAAGGGAGGTCAAAGACCAATACCAAAGCATGCATGTGCTTATTGCTGGGCTAGATCGTACCGATATCAATATTAGGAAATTGGTCGATGATTACCGATACCCCATTTCTTTCGCCTCTCCAACTCAAATTCCACCACTCATAAATCCACAAGAACACTGCGATGGAGTATTGATCTCATGCATTCATTGTCCAATCACCAGATTCACTAAGATGCGATATTCTCACAACGTATTCAAGTCATAGTTGTAGTTCTCCATATTTAATACACCATGGGGGAAATAAGATTAAATACCTTCACACATAGGTCAAGCTTCTCATCTTGAAAATAAATGACACTAGGTTGAACTTTCTACTCTCAGTTTTCTATGCAAAGGCGCCTCATCTCTGCGAAAAAAACCGTAATCTACTTTTGCGAGTTGGAGACTAGTTGCGAGATGGAGTGGAAGGGATGAAGGGCACACATGTATATGAAACATTATCCACATAGAATTCAATTCATGCAGGTGAATGGTATATCAATGGAGAGATTCACCAAAACACAAACTCCACATATGTATAACCTCAAATAACCACACATATACATTTTGTGAGACTTTAAGAACCGCACTTACACCAAAACACATCTATAACTACGTAGGTATCTTGTGAGACTTTTAAAACTATGCATACACCAAAACGCAGGTAAAAGAATGCAGGTTTGAGAACATGAAGAGGTGAATCAATGGAGGAATCTGGTTGTCGACGATGATGAAGACTTCACCTAGGTGGCAAGAAAATATTGTAGAAATCAAGTGCAAAGATAACAATTGCCATACATAGGTGAATGCATGTTGAACAAAATTAGGTTTTCCAGTATGGAAAAGAGGAAATGCACAGAGACAAATCTAAGCAGAATAAGCGACAAAGTTGGTAGAGAATATGCCAGAGAGGGAAAAGGATAGGTCTTAGGACTGATGGGACTAGAGGAGTTATGTAGAGCATGAGTTATGACCAGTTGATATGAATAAATCCCAATGATTGATTTTATTGAACACAACCACTTTATTTATAAAACTAAGAAGTGACATTTGGAATTCATGTTCCAAGAGGACCTTTAGATTTCTCAAAGACTCTTCGACTTCTTAATAAATATTTATATGGAACAAAACCTCTCAGATTAAGTTCCCAACATAATATTTACTATTTATCAAGAGGGATGCCTTGTTTACATTGATGATTGTTCTATCTCACATAAAAGTTAGCATCTATTACTACTATTTAGCCTATAATTAGGCATTTAATGTCAAAATATTCTCAAAAATAAAATATTAACGTTTTGTATATATTTTATTATATATTAAATGTAAATGTCTACCACTTATAAAAATGGATTTTTTAAATAGAATAATAATGCAACTGCAGTTAATTATTTGTGGTATTTTAATAGGTAGTAGGACAGATGGGACTAGAGGAGTTATGTAGAGCTTGAGCTCTGATACCAGTTTATAGGAATAACTCCCAATGATTGATTTTATTGAACACAACCACTTTATTTATAAAACTAAGAAGTGACATTTGGAATTCATGTTCCAAGAGGTCCTTTAGATTTCTTAGAGACTCTTTGTCTTCTTAATAATGTAACTGCAGAATATATTCTATTGTACTTATTATTAATTTCCCTCCCTTCCAGAGACGTTGTTCCTTCGATTAGGGATGTCATTGATGTAATTGGTCATGTAAAAGTCATGAGGTAAAATCTCCATTGTAAGTCTGGGAAATAGTACCCACAAAAGTATTTTATAAATGTTATTTTGAGTCTTCCTAGGAGGGAGATTGTACTATTTTTCTTTGGGTCTTACACTATACTTGGTTGAATTCTATATCGAGAAAGTTTTGTTGGGTTTTCTCCCCCATGAGGGTTTCCCAAGATAAATCTATGTGTTCTTTTGTGTGGTTGTGCTTCCCTTTCTTTCAGTGATCCTTTGCTTATGGTTATGTTGTTATGATGCTAAATGTTTTTAAGATCTTGTATAAGCATAAAAAATTTAACATGGTATCAGAGCCACCTTGAAAGAAATTTTTGTGCATTTGAAACACTGCTACAACTGCATCTACTAGAGATCAGGGATTCATGCTTGAAAACCCTAGAAGGCAAAATCTAGTCATGTTGGGACTTTTGCTATAACTTGAGATTGGTAAATTCTCAGGACATGAAACTTGGAAAAGATGAAGGTGAAGTCCTGATGTACCTTTTATGCAAGTTTCAGCCTTAGATTCACTAGGAGATATGATCCCTCCAAATCAGGGTTCTAGCCTCTTCTAGAATTTAGTCTTAAATAGGTGACCTAGGGATAATTTCTATATCTTGGGATGGGAAGATCCAAATAGAATTTTGTAATATGTTACAAATATGGAATAAACTTTAGTATTTTTGGTGCGATTTTTAGACCTCGAAGGTCAAACAGTGACACATGGAAGTTCGTACAAGCTAGCTAAACCGAACTAGTCCATAAACTGGTCACCTACGGAAAATTAGCATAAGTTCCATTTGGTGGAGATAGTACTACTCTAACCTATGGGGTTGGAAATAAGACATATCAGGCTATATCATGAAGAAGTTACAGGCCTTTAGGAATAGGAATTTTAGAGATACATCAAAATCAATATACAACAATTTTGCAAAAGAAATTGGAGAAACTAGGGATTCTTGTTTTGGATACTTCCCTCCACCGATCAGTCGAAAAAGGAGGACCATCCAACTATACCTAGGAGGGCACATATTTCTATGGAAGAATTTTCCAATTCTGTGTATTTTCAATTTTTGACCTAACACTTCTACCGGGAAAACTACGGCATCATATATTTTACAGTTTTTTCCACAATTTTGGGAAAAGGAGTTCATTTCTTAGCTTGACTTGAGGAGGCACGTATTTCTATCCAATCAAATATCAAAGTCACCAAAGTTGAAAATTAGGGTTTGTCTATCAAACCCTAGGGCCACCAAAAGCAGTCTTACAGAAAACCATTGAAGCAAGCATCTAGTTGAAGCAATCTCATTGGTAAGTTCTATTTTCTCTATTTCCATTTGAGGTTCTGATTTTATCATGATGACAAACAGTACCAAGCTTGAGGACAAGCTTGAAAAAGTCAATAACTTTTGGGCATGGAAGTGTAGATTTATTTTCATATTTGAAGAACATGACTTAGAGAACTATGTCAAAGAAGAAGCTGCAGATCTAGAGGGAAGTGAAGACAAAGCAAAGCACAAGAAGAAATTGGTCAAAGCCAAGAGCATTATTTCTATCTCCATCAAAGACCATTTGATATCATATGAAGAATCCCAAGGAGATGTTTAATGCATTGACCGGCTTGATGAAGGAAAGTACATCAACAAGAAGATGACCTTGAGAACTTAACTCAAAAATTCGAAGATGCAAATGTCAGAAAGCATTCAATCCCACTTCACAAGGGTATCTCAGATCAAGAAGCAACTATAATTCATTGGAGACAAAGTCAACGAAGTGGAAGTAGAGATGACAACCTTGAATGGTCTCCCAAGTGCATGAGAATATTTCATTCAATGGTTTTGTTCTATAAGGAAGCTCACCTATGGAGGAATGCACATAAGAATAAGCTCGATTGATAGAAAATGAAGAAGAGATGGATGAATATGAAAATCAAGCCCTAAAAACGCATGCTAAGAAGAGAAAGAACAAGAAGGAAGAACATTCTCACAAAAAATAAAAGATTTCAGAAGAAGGACCTCTCACAGCTCAGATGCTTCACTTGTGTTAGGACACTTTGCGAAATAATGTCCCAAGAAGGAAGAATGGAAGGATGATATGATCGAGAAGTACCAATTGATCATGTAGAATTATGTTTGGATATGATTTCGAGACTTGAAGGGAAGTTTGTAGTGCCTTCCAAGTAGATCTACAAGATCAAGCAAACAACATATGAAAGTATCAAGAGATATGAAGAAAGGTTCATGGTTTCTCTCAGAAAGAGGGAGCCCATTATGTAGAGACATTACTTTAGGGGCCAAACAAACCTCTTCAGTGGTGGATATTACACTAGACAATTGATGGATAATTGAAGTTGAAGGACAAATTGAACAACTACCAGGATTTGGGACTCTTTACAGAAAATCACCTATGCATAGAAGGACTTATACAGGCTCAAAAGGAACACATGGGATGGCATATACAGTTACATGAGGAGCATGAGGATCAACTAGAGTGATGGATATCCCAACCTTTACTACAAGGTTGAAGATAGAATCCTACAAAGGATGAGAATCTCATAGATGGGTGCAAGAGAAACTTGCAACAAAGTTTGAGATGGAGGATCTTGATACCTAGTGGCCTTGAGAGGTGACATAGATGGATACATAGAATATTAGCAGTAGATGAGACCAACTTTGACTCTAGTACATCATGTACCGATGCAAAGGGACGATGGTGATCCACTTTAGAGGGAGTGTCTATAGTAGATCTCAAAGTTCAAGAATCTTGACATGATTCTTAAGATGAGAGGTGTGACAAAATCCATAGGAGATTTTCCTTAGCCAAGGAAAATATGCACTCAAGACCTTGAAGAGGTTTGAGATGTTGGGCTATGGCTGCACCAATGGCATCTAACTTGAAGTTGATATGTAATCCTACCTAAAATATAGTGGATGCCGCAATCTACAAGTAGATGATTGGTTCGTTGGTGTACTTAACGAACACGAGCTAGAATATTTGCTTTGAACTAGTACATAGTGGAGTCAAGATGTGTTCATATGGTTGTGGAAAAACACGTTGTGTGGTACATGAATGGTACAATTGAGTATGGACTCAGATATGCAAGATATATAAGGATCTACCTGCAAGAATATGGCTGACTCTGATTGGATTGGTAGTGCTACAAATAGGAAGAGCACTTCAATACGACATGATTTATTGGTTAAGAAAGAAGTAGATGAACGTAGCCTGGCAGAGTATATTACAACTTGTTTAGCAGGTTGTGAGTCAATATGGTTTTGGAAGCTACTTGCAGGATTGTTTGATGACAACTTGTGTGTGTTGTGGGAACCGGAGTTGCGTGAAGCACATGAAGAAGACTCTGAAGCTACTAGAGTCAATCACACTTTTATATGGCATCATTGATGCTGAATCTTCCTTCACGAACATCCAGCTGAGAAGAAAGCAAGGGAAGATTCCTCAAGTGATGAGGAATATGTACTTTTATCTAGAAGAAATCTATCGATGAAGACAAAGATCATGCTCTTATCCATTTCAGCATTGGATAAGAAGGGATGCATTTGTAGGACACATAGATTGAACACCAATACATAATTCTATGTGATACATGGTGTAAGAAGACTTGCTTAGTATTTCCGATCATGGTAAGATAGGCACAGGTCCTCGAAATCAGACGATGAAGTAGAGCACTCAAGGAGATATAGAGCAAGAGGGAGTCTACCAAAAAACAAAAATAAGTATTTGAATTGTCATTTGCTATATATCTAGTTGCTTAAATGATATTGTTTAGTTGTGTACATAGATATGTTCCTAGATTTAGGAAGTGTATTATGCATGTTAGAGTGTTTTCGTTTATGAACAATTTACTAATAATATACATGTGATGGGTAAGTGGTTTATGGTGTTGTACAACATTCCAATGCTACTTATCTTGAAAGAAACCTTTTTGTTGACATGTTGGGAGTAGCGCACACTCATAATAATGCCTTGGTAGAGATGGAAGGCATATAGAAGTTTCCATATTTATTCGGGATATTGGATGAAATAATTCCATGACTGTATGACATATATCTTTTATGCATAATACTTTGTCGTTATGAATATGTTTTGAATATTATGAAACGTTTCTAACCATGCAACTGTATTTGACTTGTAGGAAGGATAGTATGCAATCACCCACATGAGAAGAAAGATGAAGTTGCAGATGTACAAGAGAAGAATGATGCAGTTGTAGATGTATGATGAAGTTGCAGATGCACAAGAGAAGAATAATGAAGTTTTCGATGTATTGACTAAGTCTATGTCTTGTGTAAAGTTTGAATACTTTTGAGACATGCTTGGTGTAGTCCAAAAGGACCACTCTTGAAAGAGGGAGTGATGATGAGGATGTGGATATGGTGTCTGTTGCAGTGGTGTGGAAACTCAGTATAGGATTGGTATGTCAGTCTGATAAGGCCTAGTTTATCCCATTGTGATTGGTATATCAGTACTGACAAGGCCTATTTGATCCTAGGGGGATTAGTATGTCTGGCTAGGCTTGTTTAGACAGAAAGGGTTAGTAAGCTAGACAAGGCTTATTTGGTCTCTAGGTAGATCGATATGTCTATCTAGGCTTGTTTGGTAAAAAAGGATTAGTAAGCCAGACAAGGCCACTTGGGTCTACCAGAGTGCCCACCGTGATGTTGCTTTAGATGATTCCATCACTCTGTGTTGATGATGCGGTTGTGGTTCCAACACTCTTTTTTGATGATGTGGTTGTGGTTCCAACACTCTGTGTTGATGATGTGGTTGCGATTCCAACACTTTGTGTTGATGATGTTGATGTGGTTGTGGTCCCAACACTTTGTGCTGATAATGTTGATGTGGTTGTGGTACCATAACTTTGTGTTAATGATGTTGATGTGGTTGTGGTCCCAACACTTTGTGCTGATGATTTTGATGTGGTTGTGGTCCCAACACTCTGTGCCGATGATATTGATGTGGTTGTGGTCCCAACACTTTGTGCCGCTGATGATGTTGTCTTAGCATTTTATGTTAATGATGATGGTGTTGTTCCATCATCTATATGTTTATGATGTAGATGACGATCTAACATTTATTTGCTAATGACATTGTTTTTAGCACTAACATGTAAATTATTTTGTTGATGTTCCAGTATTCGCATACTGATGATGTCCCAGTATTCACACACTGATGATGTTGTAGATGATGATGATTTCCTAGTATTCACATATTGATGTTGCAGATGATGATATTCCAATATTCACATACTGATGTTGCAGATTATGACGATGTTCCAGTATTCACATAATGATGTTGCAAATGATGATGATGTCTCAGTATTCACATATTGATGTTGTAGACGATGATGATGTTCCACGTTGATGATACACCGTGATGATGATGATGATGTTCAATGATGACGATGATGATGATGTTCAATGCTGATGATGATGTTCGACGAAGATGATGTTTCGTGATGAGGATGATGCTTATGATGTTGTTGTTACAAAACTTCCTATGACATATAGATTAACCAATCAGTTATACAGTTGTTGTTGTTGATGTAGAATACCTTCCCTGTTAAGAGGGATTGTTGAAATAATGTAACCGTGGAAGTTATTCTATTGTCCTTATTATTATTGTTCCTCCCTTCTAGAGATGTTGATCCTCTGATTAGGGATGTCACATATGTAATTGGTCATGTGAAAGTCATGAGGTAAAACCTTCATTGTAATTCAGTGAAATAGAACCCACAAAAGTATTTTATAAATGTTATTTTAAGTCTTCCTAGGTAGGTTGGCCCCAATTAGAGAACTTGGACAACCTAGTTAGGTAATTGTGTCACTCACCTGATTAATATAAATAGGTGAGGCACCNAGAGAGAGAGAGAGAGAGAGAGAGAGAGAGAGAGAGAGAGAGAGAGAGAGAGAGAGAGAGAGAGCTTGTAGTATTGTTCTTGGGGTCTACACTGTAGTTGGTCGAATTCTATATCGAGAAAGTTTTGTTGGGTTTTCTCCCCCATAAGGGTTTCCCAAGATAAATCTATGTGTTCTTTTGTGTGGTTGTGCTTGTCTTTCTTTCATTGATCCTTTGATGATGGTTATGATGTTATGATGCTAAATGTTTTTAAGATCTTGTATAACCATCAAAATTTTAACACTATGATATCGATTGATAGGAATAACTCCTGATGATTGATTTTATTGAACACAACCACTTTATTTATACAACTAAGAAGTGACCTTTGGAATTCATGTTCTAAGAGTGCCTTTAGATTTCTCAAAGACTCTTTGTCTTCTTAATAATTATTTACATGGAGCAGAACCTCTCGAATCAATTTTCCAACATAGTATTTACTGTTTATCAAGAGGGATGCCTTGCTTACATTAATGGTTGTTCATGATCATATAAAAGCTAACATCTATTACTACTATTTAGCCTATAATTAGGCATTTAATGTCATAAAATATTAATGTTATGTATATCTTTATTATATATTAAATGTAAATGTATACCACTTATAAAAATGGATTTTTTAAAATGCAATAATAATGCAATTGGAGTTAATTACTTGTGATGGTTTAATAGGTAGTAGGACTGATAAGACTGGAGGAGTTATGCAGAGCTTGAGCTCTAATACCAGTTGATAGGAATAAATCCCAATGATTGATTTTATTAAACAAAATTGCTTTATTTATACAACTAAGAAGTGACCTTTGGAATTCATGTTCCAAGAGGTCCTTTATATTTCTCAGAGACTCTTCGTCTTCTTAATAATTATTTACACAGAACATAACCTTTTGGAATAAGTTCCCAACATAGTATTTACTATTTATCAAGAGGGAAGCCTTGCTTATATTTATGGTTGTTCAATCTCACATAAAAGCTAGCATCTATTACTATTATTTAGCCTATAATTAGGCATTTAATGTCAAAATATTCTCAAAAATAAAATATTAATGTTTTGTATATTTTTATTATATATTAAATGTAAACATATACCACTTATAAAAATGGAATAATAATGCAATTGGAGTTAATTACTTTTGGTGGTTTAATAGGTAGTACATTAATAATGATCATGGAGTAAGACCTAGAACTACTTATGATTGGTTAATAACATATCTTCCTCATATGTAAGCAAACATGTTAATGCCGAAAATCTAGAGGTGTTTGGTAGGAGTGGAAGGTTTCCACCTTATTGACCACTAGCTAGTTATTTTAGGTGTCGTAGTTCTCCTTGAATCATAGTGATGAATCAACTAGCATTTGTGGATAGCAGCCAGTGATGGTTACCCTCATTACTAGTTTGACAACTGAGTTATGACATGTTTGTCATCTTTAGCAAAAAGAAGATAATAAGTTAATAACAGTGATGAGTCAATTCACATTTGTGGATAGCATCGAGAGATGGATTTCCTCACTACCATTTGACAATTGAGTTATGATAGGTTTTTCCATCTTCAAAAATAAGGAAGTAAGTTAATAAATGAACAAATTCAATTTCTTTTCGGTTAAAATTCTTATGTAAAATATGATTGAAAATTTCCCATAAATTATAATTCCATTTGATTTATATGAACTTAGACCATGGAAGTTTTCCCTTAAGAATTGTAACTTATTTTCAGATAACTTATATGATCCAAAATTTGAAATAAATGAGTTAATGGAACTTTACCTCACCCAAGATGGTGATAAGAATAATATAATGACTAAATAAATAAATAATAAGCTCACAATTTGTCCACTTAATAACTGTCTTCATTTAATAACTAGGGATGCTAAGTGCGAGGGTGGGGTTCCGTATAGATCTTAGCGGAATATAAGTGATTCAATATTCATGGGGGATAGGGGACACAACTAACACCTATGTTGAAATATATGCCTTGTACCTTGGGTCGGATATTTTCAAAACTTTCATAATCACTTAACTCATGCTATTTGGTGACTCTCTTCATGTAATAAAACAAGCTCGCCAAAGCATCCACACTGGAAACCAGATGCACAATAAACTCTTTATCCAAATTGCTAGTAATTTTCAAAGTGTTTCAAGCCAACACTTTCTACATATTCGATGACATAATAATTGTCTCATTGATAAGCTTGCTAATGACGCTGTTAAGTTGGACAAAGGATTGCTATAACATAATTTTGAGCCCCACGAGAGGAGGTGGATTTCATAAACAATGAATTTGAAGGAAACAACACAAAATTCCATAAAATGCATGGACAAAGGGCATTTAAAAAACCATAATGAAATATTAAAAAAAATTCAGACATCAAACACATGCAAATCCCCTGGCATGTGGTTACACAATTAGACGAGGGCATGCAAATATCAAAACCATTTAATTTGCGCAAGTGAGACATCATTCCACACCATGCTTTCGGATCCTCATGAGATGGTTGATGTTGGTGTACATAAAAATCATTTCTAGTGATAATGGGTGTTGGAATTATTCCTGTCAACTGAGGTTCAGATCCTTAGTTGTCAACAAAACCCACGATATCAGCCCGACAGAGGAGGACCCCGTCAGCAGGACATCCGACGCAGATGCAGTCTCACCGGTGATATCTTATTGGGAACTGCCAGAACTAGGTTTTTGTAGTTATATGGGGATATCTACTCAGGCGGTACTTTATCAAATTGCTCGACCAAATATAGGGATTATAATTCTTATTTCATGTCTATTCATTTAAGATAACAGTCAATTTTTCAGTCGACACATATTGCAGTATTCAACAGAAAAACCTTATTACAGATTCATTCTATAAGCAGTGTGACATATATATATATATATATGGGATTATTCATAAATAGATGCGGTGCAACATATTAAGATATACTTATTCACAACATGCATGCATTCGACATAAACATATTAATCAAAGACAAGAAAAGAAAACATTTAATGTGGAAACCCATCCACATAAAACCACAAAGGCGCTCTTCATTTGTCATGAGAAATATGTTATCACCTTTTTTTCTGCACACTCAACTTGCATACTCTTATCTAGATATTCTTTACAACTCATACAAACTTCTCTCTCCTCTCATGCTCTCTGGTTTTGGGTTTATGTATTTCTTCTCTCCTTCACTCTACTATTGATCCGCACACATATTGGATCGATTCTCTAGATAAACAACTCTCTTCTTCCCCTCTTAACCCACATAGTAACTTAACCCCAGGATGGACAACAAGCAAGCAAGCAAGCAACCAAAAACCAGCTAACCAATAACCAAACAACCAACCTCGTACACAGCTTGGGTTTTCCCTTTTATAAGCTTCTACCTCTCTTAATCAACCGACTCTTTTCTGTTAGATGATAGAATTTCTATTTTCATACATTCAGTTAAAACTGACAATAAGCACTATCAAAAATACAATCATTCTTTATTACCAAAAGCATGCTTTATTCTAGCTAACTCCTTACCCACATTAAGTCAAGATGTCCTTTTCAATTGCTCTACTATTATTTTGTCGTCCTTTAATTGTGGCTTCTCTCATCTCTGATCTTTCTGTTGCGACTGCTTCTATCGTAGTTTCTCTTCCGTTGTAGACTCTTCTTCCGTCGCGACTCTTCTTACGACCATTTTTTTCTTCTTTTTTTCAAACATAATTCTGGCCAAATTCTTCTTAACTTTTCCTAGGGACAACAGGCTCTCAACACTCACTTGTGGATCATCCTGAGCCACATTAGTCTAAAACCTCTGTTGTTATGAAACCTTAGACTCCTCCCATACTTCTGCTTCCGTCTTCTTCAAATTTTCCACAAGTTCGGAACTGATGTGTTCTGAAGTTGTAAGTCCTGCTGACTTTACTGCTTATCGCACTTTTTCGTGTACATGTTGAATGATACCTATAACTTTATTTGTATCTACTTGTAACTCTACGACCCTATCATCCATCTTTTGTTGTTGTTCTTGCAGTGTTGTGACCTGCTGCTGTAGCTTCTTCATGTCAACAGCCTTAGCAATTTTCTCTACTAATGACAACTTCTTCAGTTCATTCTTCATCCGGTTCACCTATGTCTCGATTGTGTGCAACTGCTATGTGAATTTATCTAACTCTTCATCGTTGATCAAAGCTTCACACATATAAGAAACTTGCTAGACCTTTTTGGCACAAATTTCCTCCCCCTCTTCTATTCTCTTCGCAGCTTCAATTGTTGATTTTCTTCTCTCTTCTAATACCTCTGTAGGTGTACTAGGTTTCACTTGTGATTACAACTCCACAAACTTCTTGTGGAGGTTCTCTACAATTTTTCCAAATCGAAACACTTTGGCTTCTGGAAACATCTCATGTGTAATTCCTTCATCAATAAAACTGTTGCAAGCGAGTGTTGTAGTTGTGTCGAGCTGGTGCATGTTCTCCTCCCATGTCTTAGCTTTCTGCTCTATTTCTTTGACTATTTTATTCATCTTATGAAATTTTTTTTTGATGCTCTAACCTGATTGATCAATGCGCCCTCTTTGACCTTAGTTTCTGCCACTATGACATTCTGAATGGCATACACTTTGTACATCGACAGTGCAGATAAATCTATCGTGACATGGCCCAAATTTTTGACCATGGCATTAAGCTCCATTGTCCCCAATTCTATTGCTTCACCCAACACTTGAGTCTTTATTAGTGGAATGTGCATTGACACGTCACTAGGTTGCTCCTCAAACAAGCAAACTAAGTCTTGCGACTTAGGTAATTGTGGTATGTAGTCGACCAACACTCTTACTTATTTTACTGCCTTACAAAGCATTTGTAGTAAATATGTGCTATTGCTTGTTAGCTTTGTTTGTCACTCATCTATCTTCTTGAGGATTTTATTGGATACTTCTTCCATTGCTTCCGTTAGAAGTGTATCATCATTGTTGGTAAGGATGAAATTTCTAGCTGATTTGTGGCCTTTCCTCTTCTTATGACCCTTCGCAGATTTCTTTGACTACTTCCTCTTTTCCCCTACTAGTGGGTCTGTTGGGGTCATGCTTGAATCATTCTATATATTATCTAGGTTTTCTTCTTCATGTCCTCCATCCTTCTTTGTCGATGGATCATCCTGTCACGACTCTTCTTCTTCGGATAGTTGATCATCTATGACATGAAGTCTCCATTCTTCCAACCAATCTTGAATAATGGAATAAATTTCTATAGCAGATAATTGATACTGTGTCGCAAGCCATTAGTGTTGTGGGTCTTTTCGAGGCTACAAAAAGATATGATGGGCCCCAACCAAAAATATGACAATGTTTCTAAATTTCTTAACGATCACCTTAGTAATTCTGGCCTGCTTTCTCACATAATGTCATAGGACCTCTCATTGTAAAAATAAATCTATATTATTGTCTTTTTGCCTTTGCAAAATTTTTTTGTGGAACCAGAGTTTTTGGTATCGAGCTCCTCGACATAGGACAAGCACATCTACCCCCTGGTACTTTGGTGGTTCTGCCCATGTGACAAACAAAATCAAAATAAGTAGCCATGAATAATGAAATGCGCTACCATTTTTTGTGTGCCTCCTCTGCATTTGCTAACAGTTCTTTTA
Source organism: Pseudotsuga menziesii (assembly GCA_001517045.1). Lineage (NCBI taxonomy): Eukaryota > Viridiplantae > Streptophyta > Pinopsida > Pinales > Pinaceae > Pseudotsuga > Pseudotsuga menziesii. Next base: position 647,900 of record LPNX011033294.1, on the reverse strand, counting down.
GTAGAAAGTGTGACTAGTTGAGTTGAACACCTGTTGCACATAACTCTGTTGTAACAATCGTCCCTACAGTGGACTGGTTTGGTCGCATCTTTCACAACAAATTGCTATATAGAACTTTAGCTATGAACTGCACAACGTAGTCATTGATAGAGGTGATGTAAAATCCTCTGGTGTCTTTGGTTTGGTCATACTTTTCTTTCAACTTGTTTGTGAATAAAGTGTCATGTTATTTTCCAGCGAAAAATGGCGCTGGGTCGACGCCTGCAAGTTGAAGTCCCATAATCGCTGCTATAAGCTTGACATCCACATAAATATTTTGGTCAAGCCATCGACTCACTATGGAATAACACCAACAATTGTTTAACACATGCATTCACCTTTACAATGTAGCCAAAATGCGACATGTGCATTAATGACAACAAACCAACTTTGTCTAGTCCTCTTTCCCATTCCATTGCAACTAGGTGGATAGGGCCCTCCTCTGTCTCGTGGACATAAACCATGTATTTGTCCATCACCAACTTTGGAAATTTTTGTAGGTTATGGTCGAAAAAGGTCATCTTCTTAAGATTTGGGAGTGTGTTCATTGTTACCCAAACTCCTTTCAGTATGGTCGATGCTATAAGTGGGTACCTTTCATTTTTTTCGATTATGATCTTAGGCGCGTCATATGGTTTAGGCGGGACATAGTCTAGTAACGTGGTTGCAGACCCTGCTTCTTCAGTTTCTGGTGGTGTTGCTTTCTTGTAGCTACTAGAACATTTCCTCTTTGATGTGTCAGGTGGGTCTGGTCGTAACCTAACTCTAGAGATGAATGATGCATGTTCAACTTCTTCTCTAACCATGGCTGAAGGTGGAACAAATGCAATAGTGTCTTCCATAATGGGCATAGGTGAAGGTATATTGACACTTGATTCTATAGCGGTGCTTGTACTAGAGATAGGGATGACCATACTCTGTGAAAAATCTCCTCGACTCTTACAGTTGCCGACATAATAGCTCAACTTACTCAGTTGGGTGCAAATAGAATGAATAAAACTTCATCGCAAAGATGATATGCATTCATCCATTCAATCAATCTTTCCTTCACATGAGTGGGCCATAAATGGAAAGGTGGTATCTATTTTCGTCACATGGAGCAGTAATTTGAATCATTACAAGGAAAATGCCAATCAAACAGTCACTTTTATTGCCAATTGAATGGTAGTTATTATGGAATAATGACAAAAATGACCAAAAAGTACATTGTCGAAATCTCCCCCATCCTCAAATTAACTACAACCAACTGTCTTTTTGTGACGCAATTTCATCATGCAACAACTCTTCTCTTCCTGCAACAGGGATTCGGTCTTCAACACATTTATTTCCTTGAGACATATGGAGAGTCTTCGCTACCATTTTTCATCTTCGATAGGTAGATACTCGGTCGTCACTTATAATTATTCGTCTTTTTTTTTCTTTCGAATTCTCAGTCGACCAAGTCGTGACTATCCTGGTAAGGCTTTAGCCAAATTCCATTCACCAATCCTTTGAAAGGTGTTCCATATAATTTTTGCAATTGAACTGCGCCTCCTTCAATGATTTGATGACAACATATGACCCCAGCCAATGTGTTTTTAGCTTGTTAGGGTGCTTAAAAAACTTATTGTCATACAAGAGGACAAGTCCTCCAACCTAAAATTTCTTATTCTTGATGTGTCGGTCATGCCATACTTTATGTCGTTCCTTCTCAACATTTTGGTGATAACCTGCAACAAAATGTTCTTACTCCAATTGCACAATATGTGACAATATTTTTTCAACAACACCAACATCGGTAATTTCAATAATTACAACAATCCTTAGACTATGTATAATGCATTCCATCACCATAACAACCTCTTATCCATACACTAGTCGGAATGGAGTTCGGCCTATTAACTTCTTATAGGTCGCGCAATATGCCCACAATACCATAGAATTTTTTTGGTCCCAATCATCTCTTTGAATGTTTCAAATATTTTTAATGTGTTCTTGAGGATCTTGTTGAATGCCTCAATAGTACCATTCACTTGTGGGTGATATGGTGTCATCTTCTTGTGTTGGATATGGAATTCTTCAGTCAATTCTCCAATTAACTGATTGACAAAGAGTGTGCCCTGATCACTTATCAAAATCTTTGGGCATCTGAATCTAGTCACAACATTATCAAACAAAAAATTGGATGCAGTCGCACCAGTACAATACTTTACTAGCGCTGCTTCATGCCATCTAGTAAGGTAATACATAGCAGTAATAATGTAGCTTGCACTTGTTCGCTTACTTGGTGGATTAATGTGTCCGAAAAAATCAACAACCCATTTTTAAAATGCTTGCAGAGTCATCTGAGGTACTAGCAACATTTCATCTCATCCTGACGACTTTCCAGTTCTTTGACATATATCACAGTTGCGACAATATTCTCTAGCATGTGCATGCAAAGTGGGCCACCACAATTATCCTGCTTGCAATATATTCCACACTATATATTTTCTAGCATAATGGCCTCCTACGAGACCAACATGCGCTTCATTCAATATCATTGGTCACTCGTGTTCCAATACACAACGAAAACGAATTTCATTCGGTCCCATTTTANATTGGAAATCTGCAGCTCACACCAGTAATATATATAAATAAATATATAAATATATATATATATATATATATATATATATATATATATTGCGCAGTACTAAATCCTTCTAGTGCATATCCCATAATCAATAAATGTATAATATCTCTGTATTGTATATATATATATTGCGCAGTACTAAATCCTTCTGGTGCATATCCCATAATCAATAAATGTATAATATCTCTGTATTGATCATCAAACATCGTGATCACAAATAATTCCGCTTCAGGAAGACTATCATCAAGATTCACAGGTTCTTCTTCACTTTCAATCCTCAACAGATGGTATGGTCCTGAGGTGAGTCGACCCGGCTTAATAATAACTTCAAAGTCAAATTCCTAGAAAAGGAGAAGCCATCGAAAAATCTCCCCCGCCATCATTGGCTTGTTCACCAGGTATTTCGACGTTGAATGGTTTGTGAACATATTGAAATGTCCACCCAACAAATAGTGTCAAAATTTCTTAAACGCATACACCATAGCTAAGCCTTCTCTTTAGGTCGTAGTGTAATTCTTCTTTGCTGTTGATAATTTCCTGCTAGAGAAGGAAATAAGATGATTAATCGACCCTTCGCTAGGATTTGCGAGTACAACATCGAGTACGAAAGACAACAGATTGACATGTACGTGAAATTCCTGATTCTAGTATGAAAAAACTAGTATGGGCAATGTGACCATCTTGTTATTTAAAGTTTGCATACTCTCTTGGCAGTGTTCACTCCATTGAAACTTAACATCCTTCTTTAACAACTTCTCCATAGGAGCAGTAACCTATGCATATCCTTTGATAAAATTTCGATAGTATCCTATATGTCCCAATGTCGTTCTCATTTGCTTCACTGTCGTAGGGGGTGGTAGGTCGACAATGATTGCAATTTTAGCAGGGTCGATCAGGATTCCGTCGCGAGAAACCACATGGCCCAACATAATTCCAATCGGGGCACAAAAGATACATTTCTTTAGATTCAGTGAAATCTAATACCGTCAACACCATTGTAGCATCATTCTGAGGCTCTCAATATAATATTTTATGAGCCCAAACACCGTCCAACCATCAAAGTAGACCTCAAGAAATTTATGAATAAAGTATTTGAAAGCAACCACTACTATCCTGGAAAATATAACAGGAGCATTCTTGAGTCCAAATATAATTACAATATACTGGAAACAACTTCACTCCATCCCAAAGGTTGTCTTATGTCGATCTTCCTTCGCGATTCTGATATGATGGTAGCTAGAGAAGTCATTAGTGAAAAAATAAACTTCTTGACCCCCAACACTTTCTAATAACTCATCTATAAACGAAGTAAAAAATGGGTCATGTAATCAAGTGTCTTTCAAAGTTAATAAGTTGACACAAATACACACTTCACCGGTAGTATTCTTATCTTGCACTACTATTGGACTGGTCCATTCAGATTCTTCAACGAGTTCTATGATACCCGCATCCAACATTCGATATATTTCTCTTTTAATTTTTTGTTTATACCGCAGATTCAGCTAGTATGGTCACTGATTCACATGATTTGCGTCAGGATTTAATGGTATCTTCATCTCTCTAAGGTCTCCCACAATCCCCTTTATCATTGAAAATTTTGTAGGGAACAGATCCTGAAATTCATGTAGTAGGTCCGTGATCTTCCCAACAATCTTCGATATTGGTGAAATCTAGATTCTCTGGAGATCCAATATTTACTTTCTTGACTTTCAATGGATTCAAAAACTGGTCACTAGAAATAACAAATGCTTCCACCGTGCGAGTACCTTCAGGCTCTGGGATGTTTATGTCAAGCAGGTTGACATTGTTAGGTTCTCCCATTAGATTATAACAATCCATCCAATGTTGGATTGTCATGCTACTTTGATTAAAGTTTGTTATTGACACAGGGATATCTTCAAATATCTTTGTCTTGATCACTTGCAAAGCAAAATCAATTGAAGGATGATCGTCAACAAACTCAAATGTGTATGTGAATCTAGTAGCCATTTTTTCCCATTCAAGTATTCCACATCATAGCTCAACCGATGCGTCCCAGTTCCTTTGTATCATGTCTAGAGTATGCATAAATTGACTGACCCATTCCTGTCGCGAACATGCTCCCCATGTTGCACAATAATATTCAATGTGATTGACATGATTAGTCAATCCCGTGTACTTCTGACTAGTATAGCTGATATCCTCCCCAAATCATATCTCCATAAATCTCATGCATTGAGGCCATTCCGAGATAGATTGCTTATGTGTGACCCACCATCTATCAGGCATAGCTTTCAGTGCAAAGTCCAAGGTGGACAAGCGCTGATGTTCTATAATTTATTCTTCAAATTATGTTAGAAAGGATTCTAAGTTAGGTAAACTTTCATATATGGCTAGATCACTTACCTTAATACCTACTCGTCGCACGTATCATGTAATTTTTTAGCATCTTCTCATCGATGCTTCATGCAATTGGTTCTACCAGTTTTCCAAAGCTTCTACATAATCCAATGTACAAGAACTAATGATACGCCAACAGAGATTTTCGTCAGCCATTGGATTCACATAATTATCCCTTGTAGAAGTAGTGTTATAAATATGGTCCAGATAATCTCCTTTTCCTTCACTATTCACTGGCTCGACATATCTATGACCTTCCAATGGATCAATTGGTGTGACCACCCTTAGCTCTGGATCTTCAAACGTTAAGATTATTTTCTTAAAATTGATAATAGTTTGATTCTCAATTTCCCAGTCGATCCCCATAATAGTGGGATATGGATTGGTATCATCCACAATGTCAATCTCTTTGAAGTCGGCATAATTTTTAAGGCCTTCTATCTCGACAAGCACTTGAGTCAGTCGATCGATAAGTAGAAATTTCGACTGATTCGCTAGTCAGAGCTGGACATGAGAGCATACGAGTCTTGGTTTCTCCATACTCTCCCATGTTTGTATAGTCAGATTGTTGACATCGGATCCCAAGTCTAGAATAATATAGTCCATATTTTAATCTCCTATTTGTGCAGTCATTCTTACTTCACGACCAGTCTTCAATATTTTTCCCACATGATTAACCCTTCTTTCTGGTCATACCTCTTATGGAGATTCTTCTATTAGAGCTATCAATTCTGTGATAACATCTTTATCTTGTATTTGTGCTAAGCAAATTTTAAATAATTCTTTTTATTTAGTAACCTTTCCCATTGGTTTCTTTCAGAACAACTAGTCAAATCTCTTAGGAATTCCCAATATTGGTCCTTTAGTGGTGTAGCAACAGAAGTCGACGCTTGTTTTTTGTCGACAAATTTTTGTCATGCATCCAAGAATACTTCCTTTTGTTTTTGGACGTCGAATGGTGCTTTATTTTGTGCAGCTGGTTGCACTTGCGGTTGTCCAGATGTTGCTTCCTAATCTACCCCAGTCACAACACCTCCTCTTGTCACAACAACAATGTGTGGCTCCCTTGGTTCAATAGATATCTTCTGGATATTCTAAATTGGGTTTGGATTGGGATTTTGCAGTGGGTTCTGGTTTCCCACATTTTTGGTCTACAATATTGCAATTAACTGAGGACATTCCTCGACATTATGGTCAAAATATTTGAAGTATGAATATGTCGTAGTAGGACTCATGCAGTCCCTAGTAAAGTGTTAATGATGCCCACAATTATAACATATGATTTGGCATCTTCCACGATCAAATCCTCCTCCTTGTCCTGAACCTCTAAAATTTCCATCCTTGGGTTGAGGGTATTGTTGTTGCGGGTACTGATTCTGTGGATATTTGGCATAAGGATAATGATCCTGTGGATATTGAGACTGAGCTTGCTCATCCTACATTTCTTCATCATTCTTCATTAAATAGGTATCAACGATTTTCTCTTGCAGCAGCTGATATGCTTTGTAGTCTTTCTAATCATGGCCTACTGATTGACAAAAGTTATGGTATAAACTGGACGACGCATTTACAATCTTCTGTAAGTATAAACATTCTTCCAACCGATGGCCTCTAGTCTGGCATATTCTACACCAAGGCATTCCTTGTGTATTTATTAGACTCAATGCTCTCGATGCGACATAATTCATATATGTCGGGTAGTTGTCTTTGTGGTGTCCCTCTGTTTTGCATCTGGTACACTAGAGTTCTTCTTGTACTTCCTTCCCTTGCTTAATATCTCGAAGTTTCAATGTAAGGTTTGCTAGTTGTGACTAGATTTTCATCATTCCTGCACCAAGTTCTCTGATCGGTGAGGATTCCAACTCCATAGGAAATTGTAGAGCCTCGATCTCGGATACAATCTTTTATTGCATCAAAGGAATCCAGATGTGAGGTAACAAAGTTGCAATAAACCATTCTTTATGTTGAACGCCCGACATATGGAAGCTTAATTTGTCCATTAGCGTCTTGAATATTTGGTCGAAGTCCCAAACAGACTCTATAGGCAGTTGCTTAATTTATTTTATCTCTGTAATACACCGCTACTTGGATTTGGGATTTCTGAACTCATCGATTAATCCTACCTGGATTTGATCTAATGTTTTCTATTGGATTCCTGCCGAAGCCATGGAGAATTTTGTGTACCAATCCAATGCATGACCCCTAAGGGTTGTGATCATCTGAGCCTTCTTGATGGCTTCATCTTTGACCTGTCGCACAATCCACATGAATTCTCGTAGAAACTAGTGTTTCTCAAGGTCTTCTAACCCATTTCCATTAAATATTGGCAAATTTATATCATCTTCAACCATTATATTTGTTCTTGGTACTACTGTATTAAAGGTTTGGCTATTGTGTGATGAGTTTCTATATCTTTCCTCCAAAGATGCATGCAGGGTCGTGGGTATGTCATATCCGTACTCTGTATCTGGATCTTCTTCTTCTTCTTCTTCTTTTTTCAGATATAGGATGGTATTCCTCTTTCTCATCATAAGAACCTTCATCGAAGTGTGAGGCCAATGTGTATTTGTCTCCTCGCTTCGTACTACAACTTCGTCTTCTCGTTGCATTCCTTCTTCTCTTTCCTGACCAAAATCTTCTTCCACTCCTCAGGAGCCCACTAGCTCAACCTCACCATTACCAGGAAACATCTCAACTTACTCTGATCCATTTTTCTCACACTTTTCTTGTGACATATCCCATGTCGCTATGCATAAACCATTATTCTCCAGATTCCATTCTCAAGATCCCTTTCTCATATACGATCATATTAATCCAAATCTTTAAAGATGTTAAGTATCGTCCTCTAGGTCCTTGGAAAAATTCTCTTTTCATCTCACTATACGATTTTATTATGTTGACTATAATTTCAGTGATGTATCCTTCCAAAATACTGTCAACCTAGAAATCAACATCCCTAGATATAGGGTTGCTAATACTTTTCAACCGCTAAATCAGTTGAGGGTTCCACTCTATTGGTTCTCCCTCTTGAATGTTTCTCTACTGGGTTTCTAGCCTCAACAACCACTAATGCAACAAAACATGAATTTTGCAAAAGAAAATCTCATGAATATATGTATAGAGGTATCGCTCCAACCACTCTATTGGGTTTAGCCAAGATCCTTCACTTTCTTCCTGTGCAAACTCTAGTCCCTTAAAATCCACCCAATCTTCAATTTCCGGCTTCGTCAGGTGCCACAACATATCTCCACCAAAATGATTCATGGTCCTGAAAACAAAACCATTTGTCAAATTTATTCCTTTCGACCTAGTTTCAAATCCTTAGTCATCGACAAAACCCTAGATATTGGCCCGATAGAGGACCCTGTTAGCAACACCTGTGATGGAGATGCAGTCTCACCCAAGATATCTTATTGGGAACTTCCAAAACCAAGTTTCTACAATTATGTGCAGATCTCTACTAGTGTGGTACTTTATCAAATTGCTCAACCAAATTTGGGGATTATACTTCTTATTCCTGGTCTATGCATTCAAGATAACAGTCTATCTACCAGTCGACACATATTGCACTATTCAACATAAAATCCTTATCACAGATTCATTCTATAAGCGGTGTGACACATATATATATGGCATTATTCATAAACAGATGTGGTGCAGCATATTTAGATATACTTATTTAGAACATGCATGCATTCAACATAAACATATTAATCAAAGACAGACATAGACAAAATTTAACATGGAAACCAATCCGGGAAAAACCACAAAGGAGCTCTCCATCTGGCATGAGAAATATGTTAGCACCTTTTGTCTACACACTCAACTTGCAAACTATTCTCTAGATATTCTTTACAACTCATACATACTTCTATATCCTCTCATGCTCTCTGGTTTTAGGTCTATGTATTTCTTCTCTCCTTCACTCCACTCTCGATCCACACACATCCTGGATCGATTCTCTAGCCAAACAACTCTCTTATTATTCTCTCAACCTACACATTAACTTAACCCCCAAGATGAACAACAAGCAAGTAAGCAACCAAAAACAAACCAACCAACAATGAACCAACCAACCTTGCACATAGCTTGGGTTCTCCCTTTTATAAGCTTTTACCTATCTTAATCAACCAAGTGTTTTATGTTAGTCAACAGGTTGTCATTTTTATTTTTGTACATTCAATTAAAATTGAAAATAGGCACTACCAGCGTAAAAATACAGTTATGCTTTATTAACAAAAGCATGTTTTATTCTAGCTAACTCCTTACCCATGATCAAACAAACTGTCCTTTTCAACTACTCTACTCTTCTTATGTCATGGTTCCTTTCATTACGACTATTCTTAGTGCTGATATTTCCATCGTAGCTGCTTTTGTCGCACCTTCTCTTCCATCGCGGACTCTTCTTCAGTTGCATCTCTTCTTGCGACCGAAATATTTATCTTTTCAAATATAATTCTGGTCGAATTCTGCTTAACTTTTCCCAGGGCCAACAATGGGATTATTCCAGATTGTTCGCATCGAAAAAGGTTGATGGGGGATTGATTTAGTGCACATAAGTGCAATTTGCAGTATTTTATTGTTGCAGTAGGTGGTCACTTTAGATCTCTCTGCGTTTAGGTCCTATGTCCTCAAGCTTTGGGTCTTATTTCAAGCGATCATGGGTTCGAAGGCGATACAAGAGGTAGCTTTATTAGGAAATGAGATTTCTTCTTAAAGTGCACCAGGGGGGGAAATGGGAAAAGCACTAGACTGTGGGTATCATGTATGACATGCTAGGAATGCAATTCCAGTCTTAAGGAGGACTCTTCGCAAGATGAAAGCACAAATGAATAGTGTGTATCAAGTGCTAGAGAATTTGAGTTGTCACCTAGAGCTAGTGGACCAAAATCACACCTACTTGGAGGCCAAGGTTGATACCAAGGTGAAAAGGTTGAAAAATTTGATCTTGGATGATAAAATTCATCACTCTCTTGTTCAGGAGCTCCCTGGACACTATTCCTATATAGAGGAGTCTTCGAATTTAGTGTAGCTTAACATGGAAATTGTTCAACAAATCACATTGGTTAGGTTTGAGAATTCATGCATGCCAATGTTGGAAGGAGTAGAATATAATATGATTGTCTAAGGACACCCTAGTTCTAATTATTGTGTCTCTTTTCTTATATATTATCACTATGTTTATTATTGGTTAGTTTGTTAGGAGTTACAATAGTATGATAATTTAGGACTTTTAGTATTTTGTGTTGATGCACGAGGTTCAGGTTATTTTGAAGACTTGACACTTACAAGATAGGGAGTTTTGGCATAAATCACAATATATATTTTTGGGTTGCTTGAGGATTTTCCTCAGCCTTTCTTGATATAAAGTCTGATATGTATTTCTATTAAAAAAAACTCTCTTAGTTTTAACATAAATGGTTGTAATTTGTATTGAGAAAATGTCGCAGCCTCCTTGGATAACTAGTGGTACAAAAGAGTCTCTAGAACCGAAGTTCTTCAAAATTCCAAAATAAAAAAGACCCAAAAAAAAATACTGAGAGTCTCTTTCTTAGATTACTTAATCAAAACTTTGTTAGAGTAGAATTGACAAAAGACCCCTAAAAGCATAATTGATTTACAGCACATAAAAACTAGTTTGATTAAAAAAAGACATGGACGTTGGAGCTTCTTTTTGGTTAATATTAATGGGTTGAGGATCTCTAGGTTGAAAATCTTCGTCATGATAATGCTCATGTTCAACTATATATTCTTCCTTCATTTCTCCAATTGTATTTTCATTGGTCATTTTTATATTTTAGGTTGAGGAAGAGGATCCATTGTCCAATTTGAGGATATAAGATTTGAGGGAAAGGAATTATGTTTCCAAAGATTGAATTTATTACTTCTATTGAAGAATGACGATTATCATAATTCCATGATGTCTCTTATTGACCTTGTCACTTTCATGAACCTTAATAGTAACAAAGAGGAGAGATGTGCTTATGTATTTAATGAGGTCCTTGTGCCTACAGAGGGTCCTTTGTATTTCAATTTGACCAGAACTGGGAAATCCCCCCCACACTAAGCACTATCCATTTTTTCAAACTGTAACCTAGTTGTGGTCGACGCTAAATTTACCAAATTCCTTCCTAATTCAATGCTAAAATGTTAAAGAACCACATAACCAAATTTATAGGGGAGGGTAACCAACCTGACACTTGTGGTGACCTGCATAAGCCAATTTTGTCTCTCAATGCTCTAGCCATGCACCTCAGTCATTTTGGAACCAATAACACAATTCCATCACTCCATATTTTTCCCCATTGTTTGCCTTATTGAGCTCCAATGTCATCGCACCCCATTCACTAGTAAATTAAGACTATCCAAATCACATAAGCATACACAATTATTCGCATTGGAATTCACCGTATAATTGACCCCAATCATCACTATATTTATCATAAAGGGCACTATAATTTCACATGACCACATTAATTTACCACACTGCTCTTGTAGGGTTCACATGCGATGGTGAAATGATGTACTAAAGTGGCTATTGAGAGAAGGTATGGGGCGGGTTCCTTCATTATTCCTTGAACTAATATTACATTGACTTTGGCATGCTAGACAATGCATGGAGGGCATGCAAATCAATGAATTAATTATCATTGATAATGGAGATTAATTAGGAAATGGGGGTAGTTGACAATCCTCCATTATTTTTTATAATTCCATAACCCATATGTGAACCTAAGTTTGTGAGATCATCGACCTGTATGTTGTTTTCCCTTAAGACATGATAAAAATCAATGTTTCCAAAGCATTCTACTTTACTCTTAGCTCTTTCAATATTTCTTACCAAATTATTGCTAGAATGTTTACCTGTGTTTACGATAAACCTTATGATAATCAAGGAGTCTCCAATAACTATAATGTTCTTGATTTATTGGCATCAATAAGTTTGATCCCTTGGTATAATGCAAGTGCTTCTGCCTCATTATTTGAAGCTATTCCTAGGCCTCATGCAAACCCAAATTCCATTTTCCCATGGAGACCGTAAACGATCATCCCCACACCTGCCACTCCTCTTAATAACACCCTTACAGATAGTGTATCAACCACATTTTATGAAAAGACAAACTCATATAAAAATGATGATGATGATGATTTATTTTAATGTCCTTTAAACCATATTTGTCTATAGCACCCAAACAAAGAGAGAACGATTAAAGAAAACTAGGAAATTAAAACCATGGTATTAATTCTTTATACAATTATTTGATTTAGTTTTTTTTTTCCAAAAATTTGATGTGAGTATAGATTCACAATAAAGTCTCTGAATTTAAATTGGTTGTATTAATTTGTACTTTTACCAACCAATTATGAGTACATCTATGACTATAAACACATGTATTATTCATTCAACTTGGCTCTTATTTAATAATATATTAATTTGATTGATGATGGCTTTCATCCACGTCTAACACCAACTTTGATGTATCATTTCTTATGAAAATTGTTAACTAATTACTCTTATTTAAATATTTTGTTTTTATGATTAAAAAATATTGTACAAAAACTTTCATAGCTCTCTTTGGTTTTCGTTAGGTAACAATTAGTGAAGATCAATAGTGTTAGAAATATTGCAGAATTGAATCATAATGTGCACATAGGAAGGGCATTATAACAGGAAGTTATTTTCATCCTCCATTTTTCTAGTATCACATAGATTCCATATTCTTTCTTCCCAAGGTATTTTAGGTATTTTACAATGCTTAATTTCACTATGCAACTAGTGAGACTTTGTTCTTAATTTCACAAAATTGATTATTTTTTAAGCTAGCATTATAAGAAATATATATTTTTCACTTTCTAACTCGGGGTTGACGGCCCCTTTATAGTACACTGGCTTTCTTTTATTCTTTATTTTCATGTGGCACCATAAACTCTCTTTAGATATAGTAGTGATAATAATTTTGATATTATTGATATTTGGGAGAGTATCCTCCTCTTGAATCCTCTAGCGTTTGGCCAGAAAAAAACATCCTTATGCCATCCTCTCATAAGTCTCAAATAATGTTTACTGGAATTAGAATTAGAAGCAATGCCAAGAATAAGTTTATCCTTAATGTTCAGTAACTTATGCTTATACATTACACACCTAATCATATTTTCAATGGTGAATTAAGTGGCTCCGAGCCTCACTCTCCATGTGGTCAATCGAGCTACTTTGTTGTTGAAATAATGTAACTTTGAAGAATATTCTACTTGTACTTTACATTATTATTATTCCTCCTTCAAGAGATGTTATTAATGTAAATGGCCATGTAAAGGGTCATGAGGTAAATCCTCTGTTGTAAGTCGGGTCAACAATACCTAGGAAAGATTAATATAAATATTATTTTGAGTTTTCCTAGGTAGGTCATCCCTGTCAATTTGATAGGTTGGCCCAGTTAGGATAAAAGTTTAGACAAGTGATTAGTATAAATAGGGAGGTGCCCTCCCTCATTTGTACACACTCACTCATGTATTGCACAAGAGAGAGAAAGAGGAAGGAAAGAGAAGGGGGAGGAGCATTGTCTTTGGTGTTTTGGGTCTTATGCTAGGGTTTGATCTCTCTCTCTCTCTCTCTCTCTCTCTCTCTCTCTCTCTCTCTCATGAGACCTTGTTCTTTGGGCATTGCATTCTGGTAACCTACATTGAGGAAGTTTTGTTGGGTTTTTCCCTTTTGGGTTTCCCAGGATAAATTGTTGTGTACCTTGTGATTGTGTTTCTTTCAGAGATCCTCTTTATGTTGTTATTGTGAAAATGTATTAAATTCTCATGAAGTTAGGACTTAAGTTACAACAACATATAAAACTTAAAATGGTATCAGCGCTAGACTAAAAAGAGCGGCTTTCACTGGGTAAATCTCTCTCTCTTTCTCTAGACAAGAAAATTAGGGTTTCTTACTGAAGAGGAATTTTTGAGTGCAAGTGACATTGGGAAGTGAACCCCTCCTAGCCGCATCTTTTGGCACCTGGATCGAAGTTGTTTAGTGGGAAGATCCTTTGGAAAGTCAAACCCTAGTTTGAATTGGAACCAGAAAGCCAGAAATCTAGAACCATAACCAAAAATTGTAGTCCATAATTTTGCAAGCCCAGTTTGAAGGGTTATAATTTGGATTCTTAAGAAACTGACTGTACCAACATACTCGCCTTAGTCAAGTGCATAATATGGTAAGTTTAGTTTTCATTTCTTAGAAATTTCAATTTTTGTCATTTTTCTGTTCTCCGGGACAAGATGCATCTAAGCACCAAGCTTGATGACAAGTTGGAAGGCATAAAAAGCTTCAATTCTTGGAAATACAGAATTGGACTCATTCTAGAAGAGAATGATCATGCAAAGTTTATCAAGGAAGTTGTGTTGGAGCCTGAAGAATATGAAGCAAAGGAAAAATACAAGAAGGACATGATTAGAGATAAGAGGATCATAGCATATTCTATTAAGGATCACTTGTTTCCTCAAGTGTCCTCCAAGGATACACCTAAGGATATGTTTGATGCCCTATCAAGAATGTACGAAGGAAGAAACATCAACTGGAAGATGAATTTGAGAGCCCAACTAAAAAGTACAAAGTTGAGCAAGGGTGAATCTATCCAAGAATATTTCACAAGGGTTTGGTTTCTCAATTCAAATAACAACTAGAAGCAATTGAATACATTATTAATGAAGATGAATTAGTAATGACCACTCTCAATGGTATTACTAAAGACCATGGGATTCTTACATCCAAACAATTTGTTCAAGAAGGAAAGCCTACAGTTTGAAATCCTATGGGAAGAATGTGTTCAAGAGGAAGCTATAGTAGCAAACCAAGAAGCACTACATAGAGATGATGACCATGCTATAGCTACTCAAGCTAGAAGAAGAAAAGGAAAACACCACTTCAAGAAGGAAAATCATAAGGATTCTCATGCTCCTAAGAAGTTTCAAAAGAATAAAAAGGGAGATTACAAGAAGAAAGAATTCTCCTCTTATCAATGTTACCATTATGATAAGATATGACACACTACCAGAAATTGTCCAACAAGAAAAGAGGAATATAAGAGGAGGAATAAAAAAATACATCTTGCTCATTTAACTGAAGAACAACAAGAAGAATAAGAACCTCCCAAGAAGTTAGCAAATGAAGAAATTGAAGAATATAGTTTTATTCTCCGCCCTCTCCGGGTCCATGACACTTCGCTAATTGATAGCAGTGCTTCAAAGCACATGACATGTTAGAAGAAGACTCTCTCCAGTCTTGAAGAAAAGGACTCCCATCAGAAAGATTCACCAGGAGATGACTATCAATATCCCATCAAGGGAATAGGAGAAGCCACATACAAGCTTTATTCACGAACCCCGATGAAGATGAACTTATGTACTATTACTACTAAATGTGCCAGGCATGAAGAAGAACTTACTTTATATTTCAGCCTTAGATAAGAAAGGTTCAAGGTTGCCTTTATAGATGGTGAAGTTCTTATGTGGCCTAGAGGAAAATATCTAGAATATGCATCTGTCATTGGAATAGAAGAAGGTGGTCTATATAAACTAAAAGGTCACTCAAAAGCGACCTTGACTCATGATGTTACAAGTCCATGTGAACTATGGCATAGAAGGATTGCTAACTACAAAGCCTTACCACATGTGAGTAAGGTAGTAACAAGTTTACAATATCTAAATATTGATCATGAAGAGTATGTAAAGGATGTGCAACAGGAAAGAACATAAATAATCCATTTCCGAAGAGGGACACCAAAACATAAGGAATATTGGAACTTGTTCACTCAGATTTATGCGGTCCAATTCTCTCAACATCTTTAAGTGGGTATGTATATTATGTAACATTCATTGATGATTACTCTCGTAAGACTTGGGTTTACTTTTTGAAATCAAAAGATGAAGTGTTTGGAAATTTCAATGAATTCAAAGCCTTGGTAGAGAATCTTTCAGAAATAAAGATCAAGACACTCAGGTCAGATAATGGAGGAGAGTATACTTCAAACGAGTTTGGAAAATTTTGTAAAGATGTCGAGATTAAGAGGGAAATTACCATTCCCTATAATCCACAACAGAATGGTGAAAGGAAAAACCAAACCATTATGCAAGCAGTGAAGACTATGGTCCCTGATCAAGATATTCCTATGCACTTAAGTGCTGAAGCAGCAAGACAACAATATATGTCCAAAACAGAATATCCCATAGTGCACTTGGGTTCAAAACCCATGAAGACATGTTCATAGGCAAGAAACCAGAAGTAAGCCACCTCCAGATGGTTATCCAGTGTTTGTTCATATTCCAAAGGAGGAAAGAACCAAGTTGGGTCCTTCCAGAAATAAAGGAATATTTGTTGGATACTGTGAGGTGTCCAAGGCATTCAGAATTTATATATAGGGTTGCCACCATATGGAGATTGGTAGGGATGTAACCTTTGATGAAGATGCAACTCTCAAGAAATTGAGAAAGTGCCAAATTGAAGAAACATATGAAGAAGTTGTAGCTCCCATATCTATAGAATCAATGAAAGAGGTTTCACCTTATCCTAATGATGAGATTATGGAAGAACATGATATGTTGGAGCCCCAAGAACCTCCCCACATGAATATATCCCACAAGATAAAGATAAAGCTAGCTCGGGCTCTTGAGATTATTCAAGAAGCAAAAATATACGATTCTCCAGAAGCCTCCTCGAGACAGAGCAAGAATCCAAAGCCATTTTCTAGTTATGTGGCTTTGATGTGTGATCTTGTAGACAAAGAACCTACTTGTTTTGAAACAACTATTCAAAACAAAGAATGGGTAAAAGCCATGACAAAAGAATACCAATCCATAATGAAGAATGATGCGTGGGAAGTAGTTCCCAAACCAGAAGGAAAAAGCGTGGTATCTTCCAAATGGATATACAAGATAAAACATACAACCGATGGAAGTATTGAGAAATAAAAAGCCAAATTTGTGGCCCATGGATTCCCTCAAAAGGAAGGAATCGTTTATGAAGAGACATTTGATCTTGTAGAAAGGTACACTTCTATTAGAACCATCATGGAACTTATAGCCAAGACGAAATGGAAGTTATACCATATGGATGTGAAAACAACCTTTCTAAATGGTGTTATTGAAGACAAATTGTACATAGAACAACCACAAGGATTTGAAGTCGAAGATAGAAATACACATGTTTGTAAGTTGAAGAAGGCCTTGTATGGGTTGAAGCAAGCTCCAAGAGCTTGGTATGAAAGAATTAATAGTTTTTTGACGAGCTTAGGATTTACAAAAAAAAAGGATGATCCTAACCTTTAATTCAAGGTCATGGATGATGAACTTGTCATATTATTGTTGTACATGGATGATTTATTCCTAACAGGTATTGAGAAGAAAATCTCAGAGTGTAAGAAGAAGCTCGTTGCAGAATTTTAGATGAAATACCTTGGCTTGATGCATTATTTTCTAGGTCTTGAAATATGGCAGAGCCTAGAAGAAATATTCCTTAACCAAGGGAAGTATGTAGTAGAAATCTTGAAATTTTTTGATATGTTGGAATGTAAATCCATGGCCACACCCATGGATACAAATTTGAAGTTGTTGGCTAATGCTTTGTCAAAGTTAGTGGATGTGACACTATATAGACATATTATTGGTTCATTGATGTATCTGATGAATATATGGTGAGAAATATGCTTTGCTGTGAACACCTTGAGTCAGTATCTGGTTGATCCTAGCCATCTTCACCTGGTAGCTACTAAGCCTGTGATGAGGTACTTGAAAGGTACGGTAGACTATGGTCTCAATTATACTAGAGATCATGACTTTAGACTATACGCTTATAGAAATTCAGATTGGGAAGGAAGTGTCTCAGACATAAAGAGCACTTAAGGTGGATGTTTCAGTCTGGGGTCATCCATGATCTCATGGCTAAGGAGGAAGAAGTCCGGTGTTGCTCTTAGCACTACAGAAGTGGTATATATTGCAGCTTGTTCCACTAGTTGTGATCCCATATGGCTTCGGAAGTTGTTACCAGGTCTATTCGATTTGGATATGGATTCCACCATGATTCTATGTGATAACCAAAGTTACATGAAGATGACAGAGAACCTTTTGTTCGTGATAAGTCGAAGCAAATAGAAATCTGGTATTTCCACATTCGTGACATGGTGCAAAAGGGAGATATAAAAATCCAATATCTGAGCACAAATGAGCAGGTTGTAGATGTGTTGACTAAGCCTTTGTCTCAGGTGAAGTTTGAACACTTCCGAGAGAAGCTAGGTGTTGTCCGTAAGGACTTCCCTCGAAAGGAGGAGTAGTATTGATAATACTGTCGTATCATGATCACAACAAGTAGCTCAATTGGGATTGTTGATCCTTAGACTTGATCTCATAATTCTGAAAGGAAGGATCGTCTTAAATGTTGATCTTGAGACTTGATCCCGTAATTCCGAAAGGAAGGACAATATAAGATGTTGATAGATGAAATTGATCCCGTAATTCTGAAAGGAAGGATCACCTAGGATGTTGATTGGTGGACTTGATCCTATAATTCCGAAAGGAAGGATCGTCGAAAATATTGGTTGGTGATCCCACAATTCCGAAAGGAAGGTTCATCCATGTTGGACTTGATCTAATAATTCTGAAAGGAAGGATCATTCTATGTGCATATGTGTCAGATGTGATCAGTATTGGTGGCTTCGTAAAGACTTGATCATGTAATCTCGAAAGGAAGGATCGTCTGAGTACCATAGATGTGTTGTCCATGATCTCATAAGCCTGAAAGGAAATAATCACTCATGTTGTCCATGATCTTGTAATTATGAAAGGAAGGATCATGTTGGTTGTTGATACACATGCCTCATTATGTTACCATAGATGATGTTGCTCTAGCCTTGAGCTATTGATGATGATGTTGTTATACCCGTCACATGTTGTTGTTGATTGCGCTGAGAGGCGCTCTACAACCCAGTATGGGGTAGATCTTGTAACGTTACGTAACGTTACATAATGTTATGTCGGCTATAAAAAAAATAGAACATAATGTTATGTCAACTATAAAAAAATAGAACATAATGTTATGTCGGCTATAAAAAAAAACACAATATGGGGGAGATGTTGTAATGTTTTTACTTAACAAAATAATAAAAAATGTTGGCCTTGCACATGGTTTTAAAACCATAAACCATGTGGTTTTAAAACCATAAACCACGTTCATGGTTTTAAAACCATGTGCACATGGTTTGCACATGGTTTTTATGCACATGGTTTTAAAACCATGCACATACGTAATAAATGTCGGCCAGAAAAAAACCTAATATGGGGGAGATGTTGTAATCTTCCTAACTAACAAAACAATAAAAAAGTAAAAATTTAATTATCCGTAGAAAAAAATAGGTGAGGAAAAAAACACAATATGGGGGAGATGTTGTAACGTTTTTACTTAACAAAATAATAAAAAAAGTTGGCCTTGCACATGGTTTTAAACAAACCATGTGCATGGTTTTAAAACCATGTATGAGGAAATATTGTAATGTTAGTTCATAACAAAATAAAAAATAATAAAAAATATTATATGTGGGCCATAAATAATATTAAATATTAATAATAAAATATTATATGTGGACCTTAAATAAAAATATGTGTCTTTTGGTTTGAATCAAATCAATGGATACCTACAAAGAGATTTGATCCCTCTCGGCGCTTGATAGAGCCTAGGATTTGGATCTACGCTGGTGTTATTCCAACTTTATGATGATGAGCCAACCTTGTGTTGTTGTTGTTGATGTTATTCCAGCTTTATGCTGATGAGCCAACCTCATGCTATTGTTGTTATTGATGTATCAATTTTTATACTGAAGATGTTGATGTTGATAGTTCATCTCTATACTTAAGATGACGATGATGATGTTCCAACAGTTCTATGCTGATGCAAATGATGATGATGTTCCAATAGTTCCATGCTGTAGATGATGATGCTCCAACTCCATGCTATAGATGATGATGCTCCAACGCCATGCCTAGAGATATCGATGCTCCAACTCCGTGCTGCAGATGATGATGCTCCAGCTTCGTGCTGCAGATGATGATGCTCCAGCTTCGTGCTGCAGATGATGATGCTCCAACTCCGAGCTATAGATGATGATGTTGTTCAAAACTTCCGATGATCTATAAATGTATCAGAAAATGTTCCAAAATATTTTGTTGATGATGTCTCCTCCTCCCTCCTTTTGATGATGTTTCATAGAGCCACACTAGTTGTTGTTGTTGTCTGTAGAATACCCTTCTTGTTAAGGGGGAGTGTTGAAATAATTTAACTTTGAAGAATATTCTACTTGTACTTTACATTATTATTATTCTTCCTCCTTCGAGAGATGTCATTAATGTAAAAGGTCATGTAAAAGTCATGAGGTAAATCCTCCGTTGTAGGTTGGGCCAATAGTACCCAGGAACGATTAATATAAATATTATTTTGAGTTTTCCTAGGTAGTTTGGCCATGTCAGTTTGATAGGTCGGCCTAGTTAAGTTAAAAGGCTAGTCAAGTAATTAGTATAAATAGGGAGGCGCCCTCCCTCATTTGTACACACTCACTCACTCATGTATTATGCAAGAGAGAGAAAGAGGAATGACATCGAAGGAGGAGGAGAAGTGTCTTTGGTGTTTTGGCTCTTATGCTAGGGTTGGTCTCTCTCTCTCTCTCTCTCTCTCTCTCTCTCTCTCTTATGAGACCTTGTTCTTTGCACATTGCATTTTGGCAACCTACATTGAGTAATTTTTGCTGGGTTTTTCCCTTTTGGGTTTCCCAGGATAAATTGTTATGTACCTTGTGATTGTGTTTCTTTCAGAGATCCTCTTTACATTGTTGTGAAAATGTATTAAATGCTCATGAAGTTAGGACTTAAGCTATAGCAACATATAAAACTTAAGATTTGTATCTCTTTATGCTTATGATGATACTAATAACATCTAATTAACTACTATAAGAACATTACAAAATATAAGTGGTCGAATGTGTAAGGCTTATATTGCACTCCTCGCGCACACATAAGTGGATCAAAGCCCATCCTCTTGTCATCGTTAATACCAACCACTAACTGTTATGGCTATGACCACAATTTTAGCCCAAAGGGGTTGGATCCACCTGTGAGGAATAATGATTTTTTCACTAGCGACCAAGGTTCAATTCCCATGAGGGCACCCACCCCTTGAGCTTACTAGAGAAACATTCAAATGAAGTGGTAAAACATGTAAAACTTGTATTACACTTTTGATACAAACATAAATGGATCAAAATTTACTCTCTTACATCCTTAAAACCAAATACTGACAACTCTCTCTCTCTCTCTCCATATTTTTTAGTTTAATAAAAATAATAATCTATTTTTAAGGTTACAAACAATTTACACACCAATTTGGAATATGAAACCCCCTTGTTTATGGGACAAGGGACCCCCTTTTGCTTAACGATGTAACGGTTAAAGTCTATAAACATACATACCCTACCTCCTTCAAATTTGAACCTATAACTTCCTAGAAGGAAACACATGTTCTTAACCATTAGGCCCACTTAAACTATATACCTTATACAAAAACTTTTCATATCTTTTAGAACTCCTATAAAAAATATATATATATATACAAAAACTTTTCATATCTTATAAAACTCCTATAAAAAAAACGAATATAGTATATAACCAGATTTAATGCAATTAAAGCAATTTAATTGTTATGTAAAGGAACTCTCTGATTTGATGCCCTTGGATTGTAAGGATCTCAATGTGGAGTGAATGAACGGACTATTTTATTCTCTCATGTACGAGCTCACTCCAATGATGTTCGAAAATACTTTAAAATGACGATTAAACGTAAAAAAATATCTTGAAATTTGATTTCCGCTTTATTTTAAGGATTAAATATTCTTAATCATAAATATAAACAATCTAAAGCAGTTTTAAAAGGCAACTCATCGATGAAGTAATAACAATCTAACGTTAAATACTCTTGGGAATATAACAATGGTTCACATTAATGAGGACTATGCTTGGTAGTTATGCATAATAATGTTCTAATTATTTAGTGTGCATGTTGATTATAATAATGAACTAGGTTAATTGAGGAGAATTGCATTATAAAAATGACATGCATTTTATACGTATTGTTTATTATGATACATAATGTTAATACGAGCTGCGTGCAACTTATTTTTGTTTTTCAAAATTTAAATAAATAAATTATTTTAAATATTAAATAAGTATTATTAATTAAAAAATTAAAATTAAACCAATTTTTTTAAATATTAATTTTTTTTTTTATAAAAAATTGATTTTAATTTAAACAACCAATCATAAAACTTGAAAAAATAATATCATATTTTTAAGTTTCTTTTTAAACATATATATAATATAAAGATTTTAAAATATTATATTTTAAATTAAAAAATCAAGAATTAATCATTCATAAGAATATGAGTCTCTTTCATATACCCTTATTAGAGTTAGTTTTATTATTTTTATAGTCCGTTTAATACATTTTAATTACCAAATTAAATAATCATTTAAATTATAAATAATAAGATTGCTAAATGTCATTGCATTTTACATTAGTATAGATCCATTTTAAACATGGATTTATTAAGCACCTAGAGAGATTCAATTTATTGATGTGTATTTTTTTGAAAATTTTTAAACTCAATAAATTTGATCTTGTTCGATAGATGGGTTTAAGTTTTTATTTTTTATTTTATAGGCTGGCATGGAATTTTAAATTACATTTCATAATTTTTTAATTTATGACCTGACATGATTTTTTTAAATTACTTTTTATTTTTTTGGCAATGCAACGTTATGTTACCTTACGTGACAACATCTCCCCCACACTGGGCTGTAGAGCACCTCGCTTCTCTCGGTGCAAAAACATTTTGTAGATGTTTTTCTTTTTTTTTAACAAGAACGATTATGTTATATTGAAAAACTCAGCAAAGGAAGTGCTAAAAAGGGAAATACGTTCCAACAAAGAGCCGTTAATCTCAACTTCTTCCAGTCGAATAGCCTACAACAAAACTAAGGAGGTATATCAATGCTTACAATCGAGTTAACAATTAGCTCATTGAGACCTACAACTATAGATTTATTGGCTGCAAGATCCGCCAAAACATTTAGCTCCCTAAGAATATGAAAAAATTTAACCTTCCTGAACGTTTTGGCCTTGGATCTAATTCTCTAAATCAACCTTGCTGTTCGCTCATTCTTGCCCCTTCTTCCCCCATTCAACGTTTGAATAATTAACCTGGAATCACCAAATACGATTACCTCGTCCACTCCTTTTTCCTTCAACTGCTTTAGACCTTGCCAGAGCCCATATGCCTCGGCCATATTGTTGGAGTCATATCCAATATTCCAGTAGTATTCTATCTCTACTTTCCCTCCAGGATCTATAATAACTCCTCCTCCTCCCGCTCTTCCAGGATTCCCTTTGGAGGCCCTGTCGAAAAACAATTTAAAAATCTTCCTTTCTCTTAGCCAGTTCTCAAACTGAGACTTGTCCATCCTGACATCCCATTCATCCAACTTTTTAACAACCATATTATTTGTAGCCATGATATTGAGACTTTGCATCCAATTTTTTTATTTATTAGTTAGATTTTTTTTACTATTTGGGATCTTTGAAATACTAACAACCTCCCCTAACAAAGCATTTATTTTGACAGTGGTCTTCCACGATGGCTGATTCTTGTCCTGAAAGATTCTATGGTTTCTTTCATTCCAAAGGCACCAGGAAATTATCTTAGGGAGTTTCATCCAGCAGGCTCTCACTCCTTTTTTATGAGTCAGCTCTCCTTGATATAATTTATCCTAGCTGAGAAAACAGGCCTGGATTTGGTCCGAAAAATGCAATCCGTCTCCCCAACGCTTCAACACATCCTTCCAGACTGAGATGGCATATGGACACTTTAAAAATAGATGGCTGATATTCTCGGAAGCTTCAGCACATAGGGGGCAGCGAAATGGACCAGCGATCCCCCTTTTCTCCCAATTCTCCCTAGTAAGAACTCTCTCATGCATCAACGTTGAGGTGAATAGCTCAATCTTCGGCAACGTGCTACATTTCCACAGATAGTTCCAGATTTTTGGATTTACAGGCACATTATAATTAGCAGCAAAACTCTGGTATCCCTTAGACGTTGAATAACTACCAGTGTGCCTTCCCCAGCCACGCCTGTCCTTCCTGATTTTAGCGATCAGTGCAATCCCGGCCAGATGATTTAGTAACATTTTTTTGTCATCCTCTAGATCTTCAGGACACGACGGCAAAGCTCAGCCATCCCAACAATTTGGGTCTTCGATTTCCCATTTAGAAATGTCCCAAATTGTATTGAAGCCCAATGCTTCCATCCAATGTTGCAATCGAGGGAGGTGTGGAGGAGATTTTCCAATGATCACGTCTCGCCACAGGTTGACCAATCTTCCATTTCCCAGTATCTTGCCTTAGACCTCTTGTAGCTTGAAAGAAGGGGGCAGCTCTTCCGTTGACTAGCGGGGCTATCCAATGCTTGTTGATACATGCCTTGAACCAAGAGATAAATTCTGGAGCGAATCCATATCTCCGCATTACCTGGAAGAGAAATGAATGGCTGACTCTATCAAAAGCATTTGCTAAGTCCAGTTTCACCACCATTCCTTTGTCTCCATTCTTCAGACTTGAATGAATAGCCTCTTGAACTAAAATAATATTATCCCAAATCTTTCTTCCTTTAACGAAACCACCTTGGTTCTTCAGGATAATGTAAGGCAGGATATGCTTTAGTCTACCGACCACAATCTTAGTAATTATTTTATATCCTATGTTGCACAAGGATATAGGCTGGAACCTGTCGAATGAATTAGCATCATTCTCTTTGGGGATGAGAGCCAGGAAGGAAAAGTTTGTACTTCCTCCAATTTTGCTGCATGTCTGAGACTTGCTAATCATTTTGAATAAGTCATGTTTTATAATGTCCCAACAGATTTTTATGAAGTTGACGTTATATCCATCGGAACCCGGAGCTCTATCGTCCTCCATACCATCAATGACTTTCTTGATATCGTCCAGAGTGATAATCTTTCTCAGCATATCATTGTCATTATAATTCACCGCTCTAGGAACAATGTTCAGGAGCTCGACGTCTTCAGTGATAGGTTGGGCTGTGAACAGTTCACTAAAGTGCTTAGTCGCTTTAGATTTGATGTCATCGAAATTGGTGATCAACCTGTCCTGAGCCTGGATCTCGAGCACACAGTTGAAGTTTTTTCTAGCCTCGGCCTGCTTGTGGAAGAAGCTAGTATTCCTGTCACCATCATTCAACCATTTGCATCTTGACTTTTGCCTCCACCACTCAGATTCCTATCTGCAGGCAGCGTGAAGGTCCGAATGCAACTTGATTTCCATTTGGATATCTATGTGGTCCACAGTTTTATCCTCCATGATGGCTTGGTGGATCTCCAGCGCAAGGGAAGCATGGGTTTTAGTATAGTTAGGGGAGGGGATCGACTTAGCCCATGACTTTAGAGCTTTCTTAAGCCGTCTTAGTTTCTCCTCCCATACAAAGAAGGGAGACCCTGTTACCGGTGGAGACCAAGACTCAGTAACAATTCTTAGAAACTTAGGGTGATTGGCCCACATGGGATTGAACTTGAACGGTATAGGGCCCAAGTTCTTATCATTCACCATCTTGAGAAGAATAGGCTTGTGGTTCGATCCTCCAAACGACAAGATTTTAGAGGACAAATTCAGACCGAGCAGGAGGAAAGTGTCCTGGACCAGGAATCGGTCAAGTCTGGTAGCAATATGCCCGGGCCCACTCCATGAGGTCCCATTCCAAAGTGATCTCATCCACAATTTCTCTGATGGGGTCTCTGACCAGAGAGCCCCCTCTTTTTTCATCTTGATTGAGAATGACGTTGAGATCCCCTGCAAGGATTACATTTCCTTGCAGATTAGTCCTTTCCTCACAAAGGAGGTTCCAACAGATTTTTTTTTCAGCATAAGAATTGGGAGCATAAATGTTGAAAATTCTTACCAAAGTGTTAGTGTCTTTTTGCCTCAACAGGGTGAGGATCCAACAAGAACTGTACTTGATGTCTATGGCCTCAAACTTCTTGTCATCCCATAGAGTTCCAATGCCTTCGGATGCGCCCCTTGAACTAATTGCAACTTTACCTCTTTTTTTCCAAAATTTTAGGCTAACATGGAGAAATGCGGCTTCCTCCATCTTGGTCTCCTGGATCAGAAAGATGTCTGGTTGGTGTAAATAAATTAAGTCTTTCATAGCTTCTTCCTTGGTTTTGCTACCGAGACCTCTGCAGTTCCAGGAGAGGACCTTCATTGCTTGCTTTTGGTGGCCGTAGGCATCCCTTTCTGGGCATGCCCATGCTGGCGGGTATTTCTTGTGTTCTTCAGCAGCTTTTCTAGAGTTAGCTGGGAACCTTGCAGCTTATCCTTGTAGGTACCTTGTTCCCTTACTTCTTTCTTGGATTTCCTTCCTTTGGTTTTAGATAGTCTTGGGGTAGTCAACTCTATTTCCCCTTCCTCCTCTTCCTCTTCTTCCGATTCAGGTTCTTCCTCTGATTTCCCCATGCTTTCTCCTTCTTTTAACGTTGCTGTACCTTCATCTTGGTCTTTCACTTGGTGATCTGAGATGGCTGCTTTGGATTCCTTACTATCTCCATTACTAGATTTCTCTTCGATTTCATTAGAGTTACCCCTTACTTCAATAGTTTATTTAGTGTTGGAGATTTCTTGAGATCCTTCAAGAGGGATAGCTCTAGCTTCTTTATTCCCCTCACCCTTCTTTTGAGCTACACCAGTTTGATTTTTAGATTTAGATCTATTCACCCTATGCCATCCTTCCTCCTTGTCTTGTTGGATCTCGAACTTTTTAGGGCAGTTCCGGCTGAAGTGCCCATATTCATGGAAACCTCTACACTTGAAAGGAAGTTGTTCATAGTCAAGCTTTTGGAAATGGGCCCAGCTCCCCACTATTAATTTTATAGCTTCTATAAATCCAGCTTTGAGGTCAACCTCAATGCATATGCGGGATCAAGCATATTGATCCTTTGGGATAGCCATGTCTATGTAATTCCCCAGGACGTTCCCTATAGCTTGGAGAGATTTGGGGTTCCAGCAATGCATAGGGAGATTGGGGAGTCTGACCCAGACTGGCACAAATTTAGGGATGTCAGCCTCGGGGTCGAAGTCTGGAGTCCACCTGTTAAGATATAGACCCTGCGGCCCCATGAAATAGGGCCCATTCCTGAAGATTAAATCTTTGTCTTCCTTGGGTTCGAAGTCGAACAGGAAGTATCCCCTTCCAAAGGAGTATGATGCAACATCTTTAGAGATTAGGGGTCTCCAGTTTCTTTGGATCCAGGTATCAGTAGTTTTTGGCAAGGGTCAGAGCCCTGTGAATTGCCCGATCAGGGCTCGATCTGCCAGGGAAAGAGCAACCTGAATGGTTTCTTCTGGAGGGAGGGAAACTTCTGGAACGTCTTCAATTCTTTTGACAAACTTCGAGGGATCTCCTTTTCCAGATCTCCCATTTTGAGAGGTGATTAACCGATCGAAGGCATTCGAGCGCTCAGGAGGCGGATCTCCGGCCACCCCAGTTGCCATCGGGCTACCCCACCAGGGATCCAACCACTTAGCACATGAGCCATGACCTCGGATTTAGATCCAATCCCTTCGATATGGAAGCCCAGTTAGGATCCGACTGCCCAGCCTGAGGTTGCATACGTAGCTCACAAGGGACCCGTCATAGCTCACCAGCTCCTCCGTCCACTCGTGATCTAGCTCAAAAACCCAGTTTCAGGCATGAGATCCAGCGATTGGAAGGAGTTATTTGGTATAAAAACATTTTGTAGATGTTAATGTAAATAATTTACTAAATATAAATAAACCAATTTAATATTTTCTTTCATGGAAAAAACTCATAATATTTTTATTAAAGAAAAATATTACATTTTTCATATGCATAAATCATTTTCATTGAACTGACCAAACTGGTCACAAAAAATTCAATTCTCAAATATTGGACTGTAGAAAAACAACCTTTTTAAGAGTTTAATTATGTCAAGCACTTACAACTAGAGCCCTTCCATGCTCTGTTGCATCATATAAGGATATCTTCATATAACAAAAAAGAAACCATTACAAAATTTCAATTTGTAATACTTGTTCAAATGTCAGGTAATTTCTAATAGACTTCATAGCCTATCAGGCTGGACTTCCAAAATCTTAGAAAATAAAAAGATTTCAATGATCTCAGCAAAACTGGTCACAACATCTCAATTCCCAAAAATTGGACTTGCTCTTGTAGCCAAATAGCCTTCAAAAAAAGATATCTTCATATACCAAAAATAAACCATAGTAGGATTATCAACTCTAGAAAGTTTGCAATATTAAGCTTGTGATTCCTGTACTAGAACCCTGTTTCGATACTACTCAGTGTAGACATATGCACAACCTAGCAAGCTGGACTACTAGCTCCATAAGACAAAATCTATTTTTTCTACCTCAGAAAGACGCATGCTATCTCCCTCTTGGATCATTCGATCAAAGATTAACCAATACCGCTTTCACATATTTGCTCCATCTTTTGCTAATGAGTCAACCTCATAATTCAATTCCTTGTACACATGCTAGTACGTCACCTCATCAAACCCTGTACCGATATTTCTAGTCTCTTTTAGTAAAGATTCAAGATACAAATTTAGACTTTTATAAATGCTTGTCATCCATTTAAAAACCAACACTGAGTCTTCAAAAGCATTCAGTTAGTGAATTCCTTTTTCTAGTGCTAGTCGAAGAAGTAATCATAAAGCACTCAACTCCACATAGTTATTTGTACATGTACTCAGACCAACACTGAAATAGATACTCTGGTTCTTAGTCACATATATGACTCCTCCTGCTCCACATGAGCATTGGTATCCCTGTGACGCCCCGTCAAAAAATTCACAAAGGGATCAAACCATTCATATCCACTAGTTATATTGTTTTGATATCGTTCAACTTCTTATCTTGAGGAAAGTGTCTATGAATGCTTAATCTATGCACTACACATTGGAACATCAATATGTTCCTATCCTAAAAAAGACTAGTGCTTCTAGCGAGCCATATGCTCCAACATATGATAGTTGGAAAAGCTCTATATTCCTTAATTTACTTTTTGACACACCAAGAGTGTAGGCACTCTTCCATTGAGCTTCTTGTCTAGACATTCGTTACCCAATGAAAGCTTCGATTTCCCTCCAAAATTGTTTATTGAAGCAACACTCCATTGCCAGATGAAGATTACTGTCCTCAGATTCCTTACATAGATAACACCTTCTAGGTCCATCTTTATTCTGGTGTTATAATCAATCACAAGTTAGAGCTTTATTGGAGAGAAAGAACCACAGAAGGATTTTATTTTAAAGGGCATTGCAGTTTCCATAGAACCCTCCACCACCATCTCGATTTCCCTTTCCATTCTTTCATCAAAAGAACATTGTAACCGTCCTTCGTTGTGCACCTCCCATTCAATGCATATATCCAAACCAAAATATCCTTACTCCCTTGAAGTCTAACATGAGTAGATTTAAACTTCCCAACACCTAATGTATTCACCTCTAAATCCCATCATATCATTCACTCTCCCAACCTTGCTCCCACATTGAGGATTCTAACTAATATATTGATTCGATTTAGAGTGAAATAGCCTTTTTTCACAAAGATACCTGACCATGTGTTACGATAGAGTACGGGAATTTTAGGTCCCTTCCCACGGATCCTCCCCTAACTAAATGCTTCATCCATCACCAACCTTTTAGTCCAGATAATTCCCAGTTAGAGAAAATGCCGATGTTGCTGCTTTCTAGATGACATAAACATCATGCATTGATTTTTTTGGCTTCCAGATCCAATCTTCTATCGACAATGGGTTGCTCTATTTTTGTTCCACCATTTTGGCATAGGTCCCCTTACCACATAATAACCTCCAAATAATTTTTGCCACAAGAGCCTTAAAAAATGGAATCAAGCTATTATTATACCCCATCCTCCCTTTAATTTTGGGATTGTGATTGCCTTCCAACTTATCCATACATTTCCTTTCCTTTTTCGAGTTTCTACACTAGAAAAACCTCATACTTAATTTCACAATCTTGTCCAAAAAAAATCCTTGGGATCCATGATAAACACTAGTACAATAGTATGGCCATCAATACTGAATTTATCAATGTCAGCCTACCTTCCTTAGAGAGCCAACATAAGCACCAATTAGCTATTCTCTTTTCACATTTAATGACCAACCATTCCCAATCTTTGATCCCATATGATGATACTTTAAGACGAAATCCCAGATATTTCAAACCTTCATCTAGATTGGCCACCTTAAATCCCAAATGCAAATTGAAGAGCCACATATCATCCTCTTCTACTCCTGAAATTGTAGACTTTCCCTCATTTATCACCATCCCAGTTGCATTGCAAAAAGAAAAAGGATACTTAACAACTTGTTCATTTATCTTCTCGTTCCAACACAAAAAATCAAAATATCATTGACAAACAATAGATTTGTACAGTATAAGGAAAAGGCCTTGTAGCGGAGGTTTTTAGTGTTACAAGATTGGTCCAACTTGTAGAAAAAAACCTCTACTACAACCTCCATCAATGGTACTAGATGTTTTGATAGACGTTTTTACATAATTTTATCATAACTAAAAAAACTTGGTAGTCAGAGGCATTAGTGGAGTGGAGGTTTTTTCATCGACGTGCTTTGTTGATATAAGCGCATCGATACTAACAAATATGAAACACACCTGTTCCTTTAAATAACGACAAGCACCCATGCACCACAAAAATTTTAATGACACTGGTGCTTTATACCAATATAAGCACCGACGCACACCAATTTTTTTAACGATACCAGTGCTTTATAATAATATATGTACTGATATGGTAAACTAAACATAACACCAATTCTTATGTACTATTGGAAAGCATCGATACGCTAAGGGAATCCAAATGCATTCATGGATTTGACTGTGATGTTGACTTTAAAATCCAACGGTTTGATTACGATAAAGTAGCGCACCTGTACGCTTATATAGAAAGCACTAGGTCATAATATTAACAAAGCCTCAGGGCATGCAATGACTAGTTTGTTGTGCTGGTGCGTGTTTATTTTAAATGTACTAGTGCTACATTTACTAAAACACACCAATGCGATTAAAATGATCAAAGGCACCGATACTAATTTTCTCTTTGGTGAACAATGACTAGTGTCATCACACAGGAACATCTGTATTATATTTTTATTTTTTTTAAATTCCATTATTCATCATAAATTGATTTTTTTATATAATAATATTCATATAATTTGAATATTAATTATTGCATTTGGATATGATGTTTGGATTAATTTGTTATGTCATTTTTTTTTGAATTTCACATTGATTGTGATATTTAGTCATCCATATATTTAATCAATGATGTAACACTTCACAATGGACAATGCAATAGAATAAGAAACTTTATTTTATTATATAGGAGTAAGAGGCCCTTTGTCATACAAAATGGGACAACATAAAGTCCATAGTAATCAAAATATCAACATGCACGCAATATTTAACCCGTTGTCTTTCAATTGGGACACTATGTCCAATACATTATACAAAATGTTTGATTTTCATAGACAATTGTTCTAAAATATACAATAACTTGCATTATCATATAAAATATATGGATCATCATTCTTCGTTAGAAATGTTTAGATAGACCTGAACCCTGCTGATCCAAAAATAAAATATGTCTGGAGAATCATCTTTGTAATATACATAGATAGGGAGGTTGATTACATGAACCGTAATATGTTATCAATCACATGAATCTCAAACTATCATATATCCTGAGATACTTTAGTTGAGACAAAAAAGCAAAAAACAGATCGGATGCACCTCTAGCAGCCTGTGACCCTCATGGAAGGTCCTATGATAGTACTCAAAGTGTTAATAAGTGGAGTGTTTCGATATATTCCATTTGCTCTAAGCCAGCTATAGACCCTCTTTAGAAAGAGAATCTACATCCTGGTTGTGTTCCTTGAAGACATGTTGATAAGAGGAAGTGTCAAATTCCTTTTAATAAGCAGAATTTCCTCTAGTAGAGATGCCAAATGAAGGTTGTGACATCACTAAACTTCCTTGACCCAACTAATGACAACCATAGAGTCCCCAAAGATTTGGATGTTCCTGTAACCTTTCTCCAGTGCAAAAAAAAAGGATTTTAAGAGACAAAAGTTCATCAAAGTTGTTTGTTCCTTCACTAGCCCAGATTTCAGTTTGAAAAAATGTATATCAGAAAGATATAAAAGTCCCGCCCTACATATAATTCAAACATATTAATTTAATACATAAATTACAAAGAACTTTCCCTCTTAGAAATTTTGGATGTGCTCACATCATGTTGACTAGAATTATTGTTCATTGAACTCTTATCACTCATTTTCTATTAATAAACAACTTGGACCATTAAATAGAGAAGCTATTAAATATAGTATACAAAAAATTTACATAACTTCTAGATAAAAAAAGTAGTATTCCATTTCGACACACTTCAATAATACAAACACCCTAGTCCGTTAACAAAAAATAAATAAACAATTTGATACACCTTTCTTTGTGCAATATATTTAATCTAAAGCACCGGTAAACAAACAATGCACCGTTACTATAGGCGTACTGGTGCGTTAGAACAAAACGACTGCACTAAAAACTATGAAATCATTTTTTAGAAATAAATGAATAAATAAAACTGATAGGGCCGACATGATTTCAGATTTGATCCAAGAAGTGGTCCCATTGCACCCAATGCCTTAAATATAAAATGTCAAACCCTAATTAAAAGTTAAAATTCCTAAAAAGAAAAATTCTAATTGTGAAACAACAAAGAGAGTTAAACCCTAACGTGAAATTTTGCAGCCACATAAAATGAAAGGAAGCAACAACATAACATGGGTTCCAAGGTTGAAGGTAAGTATGATTTTTTTCCTAAATTTATTCAAAATATAAATAGGAAATTTCTATTATGTAGTGTTTTGTGTGATTCACCATACATTACAAATTTTGATCTTCAGAATAATTTGCTCCAAAATCCTCCTCGATAAGTCTCTCTTCCAAAACTCTCTCTTCAAATTTTTTCAACAAAATAATGAAATAGTGATTATTATTATTAATCACTTTATAGAATTAGTTTTGAAAAATAAATTTCTGCTCCATTTTCAGTTGATGGGAAAAAATTGTGCGATTTTTGTTGTTGTTGAGTGGATATGGGTGCAATATATATATATATATATAGGCTCACCGATGTGACATAACATACAACTCACTGTTAAGATGTATTTTTATTTTTATTTTTTCTAGAAAACGGTGTACCATAATGATATGCATGCGCAGGTACACTATGTTTTTATGTTTTTTCTATGACACACCGCATTGCCATACAATAGAAAAATAAAAAACAATTATCATACGACAATGCGTATTAAAAATATGGCTGCATCGACGCACTTACATATATTAAGTGCACTGAAGTCAATAATATTTAAAGTGGCATAAATAACTATTATTATGGCATAGATAGTAGTTACTCAGGACACACTGATGTTGTAATACCTTGATTTTGATCCCATGGTATTAAAATTGTACATGATGTAATTACTATTATTAAATCATGGCGAGGAGCTCATGGCCAAGGCCCTGCCATTGATTTGGTGTTTTATGTATCGACGATCAAGTTTGATGCCGATGGGTATAGTGCTAAGCCAGTCACATTATATTTTGAAATATCATGTAAATATGCAATTTAATAAAATACCACAACTAGCTATGTAGTGCAATGTAAGAGATGGGGGCATGATTTCACAAGGAATAGAGAGAGGAGTTATCTAAACTCCTGAGCCATAGGGTGAGGCCAGATGTCAATGGGAAAACCCATAAACCCTCAACTTCCTTTTAGTCCGTTGCACTCAATCATTCAATTCTTCTAGAAGAGCGGTTGAGGCAGTTAATGCCTTGGGCAGAGTTAGGCATGGCAGTTGGTTTCGTGACTGAGCCAACATGTAGTCTGAGAAAACCTGCATCCCACAGTTTGGGGAAGCCACATCCTTGCTTTTGAAGCAAGTAATCATGGGGATGCATGCCTAGTTCGTCATTTGGGGAGTCGCCTAGAGCGTTTTGATGGTTCTTCCATTTCATCCCGATCCATAATGCATGGTTCACTATCTTGAGTCGCGGGAGGAGTTTTTCAGGGTGGTTCAGCGTTGTTCAGGGTTCAGTGTGGTTCATTGTTCACAGACGCAGCATGAGCTAGTAGAGTGTTGCTATGCATTATGCAGTGTCTCTCTATGTCACAGAGTGGTCTGGAACCCTGGTCTCTTGTGTACACATGGAACCCTATTTTCCTTTGAGCTACAGAGTGGTATGGAACCTTGGTGGCCTGTGTTACAGAGTTGAACCCTATGTTGTGGTGTATCCTTGTGGTTTGCTGTGATGTGTACCCTAGTTGGGTGTGAATATTATGCAAGACTTAGGAGTGGAACATACGTCGAATGGGCTTGATAAACCTAGTGAAGAGAGGAAACTCACAAAAATATAAAGTGGCTGGTGAATCTTCTATGCACATCCCAAAGAGCACTGGAAGGGAAGGTATAGCCTGAGGGACTGTGAAGCAGAGAAGGGGATACTTCCATGTGTTGGGTGTGTAGGTATTACGGATGCTAGGCTAGGTAGATATTGTAGAGGCATCCCTAGTTCTTGAATGAGCCACTAGCTTAGCCATTCTTCCTTTCCACTTCCTCAGCATCTTGATAAGCCCAAAGGTAGATTGGATTGGCTGACATCCTGATAAACCCAATTGGATATTGGCTTGGCTGGGCAGCCTAATAAACCCAATCATATATTGGCTTGGATGAGAAGCCTGATAAACCCAACTATAGTTGGATTGGTTATGTCTTGTTGTGCATTTATCCATGTGTGACCCTTGGCTGGATAGCCTGAGAAACTCAACTGTTAGTTGGCTTGGCTGAGTAGCCTGATAAACCCAATAGTGAGATGGCTTCGCTGAGTAGCCTGATAAACCCATCTGTTAGTTGGCTTGGTTAGTCCTTAATTTGAATGTTGGCTTGACTGCTTGCAGTTTGATAAACCCAAATGTTAGCTGGCTTGGCTGAGTATCCTGATAAACCCAATAATGTATTGGCTTGTTTTCCTGCAGCCTGATAAACCTAATTGTGTATTGGATTGGTTGGATAGTTTTATAAACCCAACTATAGGTTGTATTGACTGTGTTTGATATGGTCTAGCTATGTGTGAGCTTGTTGTTACTTAGTTCCTTGTGGAAATCATGCCCAACTCGGGGGTGGAAGTTGTGTTGAGAGATTGATGAACAAAACTGGCCTATGGTTGGGTGGAACATTGCGGCGACATAGCTAGTTGCGGGACAACTTCATATTCAAGATAAGTATTCTTTGTTTCGTTATTTATACAATGTATTTTCTTGTGAATGTGCTGACTATGTTGAATGCTTATTGGAGATTTAAGCAGAATTTACTATTGTTAAATGTCCCTCCATTTTGAATCTGTTTATGCCTTGTATTTTTCACTGCATTTTGCTTAAGTTCATGGAGGCTAGAAGCCTGGTTACAGGGACAAAAATGCAGCTATATTAAGGTAATATATGTGTTTCCACCCTCCATAATCCGCTTGCGAAAGGTGGGAGTCGGAAGTCGGAAGCAAGGAAAAACAGAAGTTGAAACAAGGTAGAATGTTGGTTTTCGCACCTCGGAGTCCTCCTGCGGAAGGCGGGAGGAGGGAGGAGGAAAGAGAAGTTGAAAACAAGGTAGAATGTTGGTATTCTGCACCTCAAAATCTAACTGTGGAAAGTGGAATGCAGAAGTGGAAAACAAGTCGAAAA
The DNA here is from genome assembly GCA_001517045.1 of Pseudotsuga menziesii. Taxonomy (NCBI): domain Eukaryota; kingdom Viridiplantae; phylum Streptophyta; class Pinopsida; order Pinales; family Pinaceae; genus Pseudotsuga; species Pseudotsuga menziesii. The sequence goes on along the minus strand of LPNX011033294.1, from coordinate 611,892 downwards.
TTCTAAGGTAAAGTGGAGATTTTCGCACCCTAGAGTCTGCCTGCAGAACGTGGGAGGCAGAAATCAGAAAATAGAAAGAGAAATGAGACCAAGTGTTGGTTTTTCATGATCCGAAGTTTACCTATGGACTGTGGAAGGTGGAAGGTGAACAAATAAAGGAGTCATTTGGTTAAGTTTCTGATTCCCAAAGTCCGCAGCAGAAGGCAAAAGGGTGGAATGCAGAAGTCAGAATGTGGTAAAATGTTTCTGTCATATGTTAAGTTTCGATTCCCGAAGTCCACAGTGGAAGGAGAAAAGGAAGAATACGAAAGGCGGAAAGGCATGATACGGAATGTGGAATGTGGTAAAATGATTTGGTCGTATGTTAAGTTTCGATTCCCGAAGTCTGCAACAGAAGGAAGAAAGGAGGAATGTGGTAAAATCATTTTGTCATATCTTAAGTCTCCGATTCCCGAAGTCTGTAGCGGAAGGCGAAAAGAAAAAAGCGGAAAGGTAGGAAATCACAGTGGTGTTTCAGAGAGTTCTGCCTACCGCCAGCCGCATTGAGGAATGTGGAAGGCAAAAATGACAGGTTCAGTGCTATAAAGGTTTTTCCAGTCACATAATGGATCTGTGAGCCGTAGAATGACTGATATAGTGGTTTGTAAGCCTCAGAATGAATGTAAAAGAATGGACATGACCCATGACTATGTTTAAAGAGAAAGAAATAACGAGTTTTAAATTATTCTGCATATCAGTCAGGTGTATGGGCATCGGGTTCATGGACATCGTGATATTAGAGAGAGCAATTGGAGTCATGTTCCTCTCCTCATATGCTCTTGCAGAGGGGCATGTATGCTACAATGTGCTAGAAGAGGGGAGAGTACGTGACAGATTTAGTTGTATTATTATGGCCCACTAGAGTAATTTAAAATTTCTATGAATGTGCATTTGAACTTAAAATGATATATTCATTTCAAATGTTATTTTAGGATTCAACCACATCAATTGCAATACTTCACAGTATGCATACACAGCTTAAACTCACCTTATCCTTAAAAAATGGTTTCAAAACTATATTGGAAGTTAGATTGTGATATGGTTCTCAAAATTTATCTTAGGATTGTAGACACATATTAATTGTTGATTTGGATCAAACAGAGGGAGAAAATGTTATAATATCAAATGGACAATTCTTCAAATTTTAGCTCAATCCATATTGTTCAAACTTCATCGAGTTCTCCCTTTCCATCTTTAGTAAGTACATATTTTATTTTATTTTCATTATCTAACTGAATTTATGTTATTTATCCACATGAATTTGAATAACAATGTATTTAATTTTGCAAGACCATGATTTAGGATTGTGTTCGGATGCACAAAATATTCCACTTGTTGAAAAATGTCGCAAGCTCTTATAAGGAGAAAGATACCGCAAGCAGTTGGTAGCTGAAAATGGACAACCACTTTACCTCACCAATTGTAACATGCCATCTTCTAGACACAATCCTGGGTCATAGACAATAATTCATCATGAGTGGGATCTCTTTTATGACACCCTAGTAGCATGTGGTTGTTCAAAATGTCAAGGGTTGTAGGAGAAACCTCGGCATGTCACACTTGAACCCATTATACTAATGATTGACTACCCAATGTTGATGGTATAATACCCCCTACTGTAGTAAAAAATCCAATAGGTGATATAGAGAAGACACATAGGAACACTTCCTTATGCTCATTTTTGGAAAATTTGGAAGCCAACACAACTATGTTTTGTCCTAAATTGACCAACCCCTTTGATTTTGGTTGATTAACTGAAAATTATAGTGATCCAAAGTGAGATATCAATACCACCCAAAACATCTCTACTAAGAAATCCAAAAAGTTGTATGAGTTGAGAGAAAAAAATTTCATGTACACACCAAGTTCAGTTCAATTGTTTGAGGGTATTGATGACTTCTCTCTTCCCATGCATTTGCAAAGTAAATACCAAACTTGTTACAATTGCACTATGTATGGTGGTTGGTCGTCTTCTGTTCCTATTCTTGATGTTGGAACTGAATTCTCCTTTTGTGGTAATAATTTTATGATTTCCAAGTCTAAGATAGATGTTGAAAATCTTGGGTTGTTTATCCTTTCACACGTATTCCTCCCAAACATTCAATAACACTTATGCCATTTTGTGGTCCTATTTATTGTGAGTTTGATTAATTAAATATTATTAAATACACACATAGCATTTCTATGCAGAGTATGTGCAAGCATATTTATGATTATGGAAACTTTAATAGGAAGAACATGTTGTATATCGATGGTCATCACACACTCATGGGAATATTGCAGTGTCCATAAATAGTTCTAGGTGCTCTTTACTTTCTACAAATTGTTTATTTGAGGAACACAACAATGACCAATAGTTCTTTATGAAAAGTAAACTTCATCCAAATTTGTTGTTGTGATCGTAATACATAGTTTTTCTCTCGGTGACAAGTTGCTAATAGACTATAACTTTCGTAGACCACCAAATGCTCATCAAAGATGCTTTGCATTGGGAATACCTTTAAACGTTTCCTTAGGGCATAAGAAAAAAATAATTGATTAATTGTATTTTATTTTAAATTTTCAATGAGATTAATGTAAATGTATAGTTCGATTTGAACTTTTATTTTATAAATTGCTCGCGAGTGGACATTTACTATTGCAAAAATTTCTCATGCTTCTATAATAATTGTTAGGTATAATGTTGGAACAAACCAATTGCATTGTGTTTACTAATATCATTGGTGTAATGTTCATTATTTTTGAAACTAGGATTTTGATGATGAGCGATTTGTCTACCATCTTTTGTTGCACCCCACTACAATGTCAAATCAAGAGAAGGATGAAAAAATAGCACAACTCAGAGAGGAATGATACCAAGCAGGGTTGAATCAACCACCTATTCAATTCCCAATACGTCTAGAGTCATCAATTAAGAATTCCTATAGTAACAATAATTCTTCACATGTTGGAAATGGAGGCAATGAAATAGAGGTTGGTATGGATGACTTCTTATGAGATATATCTGCCATTGAATCAATATTGTTAGATGCATTACAGGATGATGAGCTAGGGGATGATGCTCATATCACTCACAGCTTCTACAAAATACTTAAATTGGCTTCCACCACCCCTCTCTTTGGACCTAGACAGTCAAAGTCTATCCAAATGGGGAAAACAATGTTACTATAAAACTTGAAAGCAATGTATGGCATGTCAAACATGGGTTTATCGACACTTTGGAGGTAACTAACCATCAAGTCCCTTGTATTTTGACGAATCTTATCACACAATCCACATTGAAAATGGTTGATTTTATGAACGTCAAATGACATTGTACATTTATATTTCCCACTAACTACATGTTATTCAAATATAAGATACTTCAAAGTGATAATTTCTTGTCCGACAATTGTGAAGAAGAAAATCAAATGTTGAAAATGTTTGGTGTTGAGTACATATAATATCATACATGTCCGAATAATTATATTCTATATAGAGGTGAATATGCAAAGAAAGAGATATTTCCAAACCGTGGGCATGACATGTACCATAAATCAAGGAACAAGGGTAAAGCACATGGTCCTCCTCATAAGATATTGAGGCACATGCCTATAATCCAAAGGATTCAAAGGCTCTTTCATTGCAAAGAATCAACTATGTTGTAGGGATGGCATGCCTTGCACTGAAGTGAGTAAGGAGTTTTGTGAATCCAAATATATTTAATAGCCATGAATCATATAGAAGATACTTGGCCTGATAAATTAAAGGATGAAGTATGGATCCTTCCAATTGAGCATAGCCATGGATGGCGTCAACCCATATTCCCTCCAAAACACCAACTATTAGGTTTGAACTGTAGTAGTGATCAATAAAAATACCCCCCCCCCCCCACATGTTTTTTTTTGTGAAGAATGAACATCTTATGCTGGATCTTGTATACAAATTGACAAATTGAAGGAATTATGGGAAGGGATACATGTATAAAATGTAACAAGACCCATCCCAACAGAGAGGAGTTTTATGTTGTACGAAATATGTGTGAACACCACACATGATTATCTGGGATTAGGAGTTTTCTTTGGTAAACATGTTGTTTGATTTGTTTATATTTGTAACAATATTTTTTGTCATATTTAACTCGATAGGACTGTATTGATCTTCAACATTAACGTGCTTTGTATACCATAACACCACTTGTCTTGTAACAAAAGGGTATCATGGATGTAAATGCTGTGGACCTTCTATGAAGGCTAGGTGCTCCAACCACCTACGAAAGTCGGTGTATGAATGCTCAAGGGTATTCCTCTTAGAAGACCAACCTTATAGAAGAGAAACACCTGCTTTCAATGGTAAACCAGATAGAACCCAAAGGCTTGAAATAATGACACCAACTCAATGGATTAGGGAATATGACAGAGAGAAGGAGAAGGAAAACAAATGTTTGATTCAAATGGGGAATTTATGTTCGATGGTCCTAAATTATTTGAAACCTACGTTGAGAAAATTCCCATAGGGATAAAAATAAAATCATTATTTTATGAGCTCCCATATTGGGAGCATCTCAAGATTGTCCACTTACTAAAGCCCATGCATATATTTAATATGTTTCATCTTCTTTTGGAGGCACACATCATTGAAAAAAATTGTCACATTGGATGCAAGGAGATATATTATTTCTTAAAATACTAAAAAGAAGTATCGGCCAAGACAAGAAAATAGAGGAGAGGCTGGTCCCTCTTGGTTGTTTAAAGAAAGTGATGTCCCATGGGTTTTGAAGAAAGATAACATTTATTTGGAAAATGAAGTTATATTGGGTGTGAAGGTTCCTTCTTTATATGAGCATACTCTATGACAATGCTTCATTGTATATGAAGATTTTTCGGGTTTGAAATCACATGACCTTTTGAACCTTCTAAGGGTACGCATTTAAAAAAATGGTTTTGTTTTTATTTTTTATATTTTACCCCATAAGTTAAAACGTAATTAAATTTTTATGTGTTCACTTTGTAGTGTCATTATCCTTTTCTCGTGCATGGGTGTGTGAACCATGAATTTCCCGACGACATGCGGTGTGCCATATATAAACTATTTATATTTGTACAATGGATTACATAAAAAAATATTCACATGGATAGCATTCCACAGTGGCATCAAGAGATAGTTGGGATTGTTTGTATGTTTGATAAGTAATTGCCAACGAGTTTCATGGACTTCTAGGTTCTTCTTCTAATTCACCTATTTGATGAGGTTGAATTAGTCAGGGTGCTCTCATGACATTGGATGTTCTTCTTAGAGAGGTACATGAAAAACTTGAAGGGATTTATTTGACACAGGGAAAAACTCGAGGGGTATGTGAAAGAGGGGTACATAGTATATGAGTCATTCAATTATTTCACTTAGTACATCAAGCAAATCGATCACACACCAGGTGCTGTGATTTGGGATGACAAACACGATGATGACAAAAGGGAAGGGGATCTACTCCAAACGAATGGAAAAAGGTGCAATATAATAAAGAGTAAGTCAGTTATATCTTGTCACATTTCTATCTAGTAACTATTCACAATGAATGTCATAATCTATATTTGATGTCATACATACTATATGCCAATTTGATTTCATGAATGCAACAACGGATTAAAAAAAAATGCCATCAATAAATCTATTCTTTACAATGTGGAAGCAACAAAACCATGGTCGCTTTGTTAGGATTGTAATCCTCCCTTGTCCAATTTGGTCAATTATGTCTAAATTAGGAGTCTTTTCAGTCTATATTTAGCCACTAGCATAATTGGGTCCACATGGCCTAATTGGGCCACATGTACAAGTTACTAGTGTGTGGGGAACACTAGTTGAGGCTAACTACCACTGACTGCACTTGCATGCATTGGTTTGGGCACCTCCTAGACCAATCCCTACAATTTAGGAGCCACTGGGAATGTCAGAACCAACCTCCTTCAGTTGAGTTCAGTTAGTGACTAGTTAAGCCTAGTTAGGAGTCTGTTACATTCAGTTACATCCATTTACATTTAGTTAGCACCAGTCATTGATTGATTGCATGTGGGAAGGCACCTTTCCTCACCTACCACATTTAGTTAGACTAGTTAACTGATTCTAACTAACTGAGGCATTGATTTAAACAACCGGAGCTAACTAGTTTGGCTTCGATAGTGATTTAGACATGTCTAGTTATCCATGTAGTTAGGTAGATTCAATCAATTCAAATTCCTCTCTCATGCATTCGAATTGACTAGTTATTACTACCAGTGTATTACATTGTAATTAATTATCCAATTACTTTTGATTATGAAAGCATTCACAACTACAAGCCATTTTTTGCACTGTTTCATTCTTCAATTATGAGTAAAGTTGTTTGATCTATTTTGTGAGTTGTGTGTTGATCCACAGATCTATGTGCTCAATTTTATATGCTTTGTATGAAGATAAGAGGAGGAAATGGAACATTTATAGGAAATATTTCAGATGGTTGAACTGTAGATGCATGCCTTATCATGATCATTTAAAAGAAAAAATGCCAATGATCTGTCTCAATAGTTGTGTTGCTAACCAAGTTAGAGGGAAATATGGTGCATTTGGTCATTACCCACTTGATGAAGAGGATGTACTAAACATAGGGATTGTCTGCAACAACTCGGTAATAATCTCTTTCTGTACATTTTTAACTTTATAATGCACCTTTGAATTATAACATCTATATTTTATATATTAATGGTCGGGTTATTGGACATATATCGCTGTTATTTGTTTACTTGTTTATAGGTGCATTTGTTTCCATCTATGTGGGAATATGGGCAACATTTTCGCACCAAGGATGTCGACTATGGAGTGGAATTCAAGTTCGACCAATCTAGCCATGTTAGCCACCAAGATCAAAACCTAATTGGGGGGAAGTTAGGTTACGATAGAAAGATACAATAGTCCATTCAAGTGGAGTTCTCATCTTTCCAATGTGTTATTTTTAGGTGCAAGTGGTGGGACACCTTCGATAGGAATAATGTAAAGGAAGGTCATGATTGTGGGATGATATGTATCAACTCTAGAAAGATGTAGGATGCAACTAAGGATCCTTTTGTTTTTCCAAAACATTGCAACCAAGTGTTTTTTTACTCATATGTGTTGGTTAGGTATTGGTGGTTCGTATTAAGACACGACCTTAGATCAAAACAAATTTTTGGGAACAATAGTGCTATCATTCCAAGCAAGGAAGATAATTAGGGTGATGGCAACGAAGAGTGATATATACATATTTTATTTCATCATTTACAACGCTGATGTATCGTTTTTATTATTGTTATCTTTAATTCTATAATTCTATTGTTTATTTTTCATCTTATGTCTGTGGAAGTGGAAAGTTAATTACCTGATGCTTTTAAACAACTTTAGCTGGTTAATAATCAATCTGATGTGGAATGTGTTTGTCCATTAAGTAATTTGTGATTGTATGGAAGTATTGACTGAAAAAGAATTTTATTTTACTTTAAGATATTTAATATCTCATTGTATAGAATCTTATAATTATTGTGGCACCATTATTATGGCATGTCGATATTGAAAAAATATAGTTCAATGAGTATCATATGTGTGCCGATATTTAATACGAATTTCTAACAATACTAAAATAGCCATTTTATACTAATTATGTTAATATTAACTAGTAAATGATAAATGAATTTTAATATTAATTCAAAATGTATCGTTCATTTACAAATTGATTACACTTAAAATGACATCTTTATCATTGATGAATTATGATTAATATAAGTTTCCAAATCAAACGACTTTTAATATTAAACAATTTTTTTTAAAGATTAAATATAAATTAATTTTATCCTTAATGATTTTTATTTTATTTGATTTATTTGATTAGTTTTTCTACAGCAACGATTGCTTCTATTTATATAAAAAAAGAGGACGTGGCTTAACCAGACATCCTTAAATTACATAGATGTATACATAAGGAAAATATTGAAAGAGTTTTTTACATTTCTCCACATCATAGATTTCAGAGTATCTTGGAACAATGAGTCTGATACAAAGATACATTTCTTTCGTGCTATGATAGATTCTACTCAATTTTCCTAAGTACAAAATACACTTTTAAGGAATTTACAAAATTTCAAAAATAAGAAAAACTTGGCCATTATAGGCCTTCTTCCATCCCATCCTGAGTGTTCTTTTGCTGAGCTTGGGGAACTCTATTTACTTCACCTTGTCCATCATCTTTCTAAAGATGTTCCTACCCTAGAAGATTGTCAATATATTCTTTATTGTTGATATGCACTGGGATTTCAACAATTTCAATGTTGGTTACTTGCATAAGGATGCCATTCTAAAAACATCATTCAGATCATGAGTTTAAATAATACTTTTTAAAACCCTATTTTCATCATCACAAATTTGCACTTTAGCTTTTAACACTATGTATTATTCTTTGAAATGAATTAATTTTCCTTGTAGGAGTTATATTTCAACTTCTACCATCACAATTTTAGCTCTAGTGTTGATCAACTGAACATCTTGCATTTGGAACTGATACTGAGATTTTACAATATTCCTTATGAGATTGATCCTTAATTCATTAAGTTGCGTCTCCAAACCAGTGACAATTCTTACTAACTTGATATTAGTTTTATCATTCCTCCCTTCATCAACCCAAGGATCCATATTGTTGGAAGAATAAACAATTATTTCAAAATAGCTATGAGTTTGAGAGGTATGACCTAAGGAGTACACTAAATAAGGGATTACAAACCTAATTCTTCCAAGATTACAAGTTCTGAAAGCCAAATTGATAATGCTAATTCCCTCAAGGTAGTTAAGATCAATTGTTTGAATCTTTCCTTATTCTTCTTATTCTTCTTTTCCTGAAATTTACATATAATTAGATGAATAAGATTGAAATTTTGATAGATTCTAGTGTTTCTTGCTCAGATGAAATACAACACTTGATAAAGAATGATCCTAGGATGTAGATCCTCTAAAAAATGATGAAGATTGACATCAAGAGCATGCAGATCCTCTCAATAACCCTGATTCAATGTAAACACACTACTAGTAAGATGTTAGGATTATTTAATCCTCCCTTGACCAAATATAGTCTAATTGATCATCTTTTTTAAATTAGGAGTCATTTACTAGAGTTTGGTGCCAATGGTGCCACTGGTCCCACTAGTTCCATTGGTGCCATTCGTCCCACTAGTTCCATTGGTGCCATTGGTGCCACCAGTGCCAATCCCTACATTTTAGGAGCCACTCTGAGTGCCACTAGTAACCTCCATCATTTAGTTGTGGTAGGTAGGCAGTTATGCTAAGTCACCCTCCAGTTACAATCAGTTAGATCACATTTGTTATCCTAATGCCAGTTATGCATGCATGAAGGGAGAATGGAACCATTTTCCACCTACCTCATCAGCTAACTGATTGTAGAACTAATTTAGACATCTGGAGTTAGACTAGTGAGCTCCGACATTGATTTAGACACACTGAGTTGTCCAGTTAGTTAGGTTTAGTTGGTAGATTCGAATCTTATCCACACGATTCAAATTCTACTTATTGTAACACCATTGTATTACTGCTGGAATGAATGAATATTAATGTTGTAATTAACTGATTAATTCTTATCAGATTTGTCTCAAATTTGCCTTGTTCAGTGTACATTGTATTTGATATTCCACTGCATAATTCTACTTCTCAATTGCTCTCATTTGCTTATATATCAATGGTTCACAAATTTAACATGGTATCAGAGCCTTGTTTAGGCTAGCAACAAGTCTTGTACTATCTCCATTGTGCACTAGAAGCAATTGAGTTTCCACATAAATCCTGCAATTTTTTCCTTGCTAACTTTGAATTCGTTTAGAGAAGTCTTTGTAGGTGTGACAGACTCTGAGAAAGTGCATATGTCGAGGTGGGAAGGATTATACTGACATATGATTGTGAATTGAATTGGTTTTGTAGTGTTACTTGGAGGTACCTACATAGATTCTTGGGAAATTGACTGATCAACATACATAAAGATGGATTCTTCATATGTTGTACCCTGAATCCTTACACCCTTCAACTATGTTTATTGGAGGGAATATATGAAGGTGTCCTTGCACAAGCTTGGCATGTTTAGGATGACAATGGGTTGAGAAAATAAGCCCCAATAGTATGTTGAAAAGAACAAGTTTTTGAATTGGCCTGATGAATCCTTCAGCTACATGTGCACTCACATATCCCAGGATATTTTGTTTCATATTGAGGGACTAAGGACTCCGAAGGAAGTTTGGGATAAGCTTGAATATTTGTTTGGAAAAAAATATGAGCTTCAAGGGCACATGTTGGAGAATGAGCTCATTGCATTACAACCTAGCAGTTTTGAATCCATTCAACAAATCTTCACAAAATACAATTCACTAGTATTGCAATGTAAACAATGTGGATTAGAGAGGAAAGATGAGAAAATTGTGCTGTTAGTGTTGAGAAAGATTGGCTGAGAGTACTCAGTCTTTGTCTCTACATTCCATTCCAGAAAATCTTCCATCCCTAATTGGAAGATGCCTTCTCTAGATGCTTTTGCTAAGTCCTTAATACAAGAGCAATATAAATTGGTTCAAATGGGAGTGATTAATACCTCCAAGAATCAAGCACTCTTAGTGACAGACTCAAAAAATGCGCAAGTAAGAGGGAAGCACAAAGGGAAGGAGACCAAAAACACTGATTCGAAGCCAAAGGAGAATCAAGAATCTTCCGATGGAGCCTTAAGTTCTAGGAAAAAGAAGACTAAGTGTCCATACTATATGAGAGGCTTTCATCTAGAGACTCAATGCATGAAGAAGACCATCGACCAACTGTCAACAATCCTTGAACATACCAATATTTCCCTTCCATAAGGAGAAAATAAGTCAGATGTTGTACAACTGACAAAATATCATGAGAGGTGCCATTCCTTGAAGGCAGGCCTCACTCTATCAAAGGATTACTTGAATCCTCTAGGGCATCCAACCACATGGTTGCCTCTAGGGAATCCTTCACCACTTTGAATCTCACAGGAGGACCTAACATTCATATGGGAGATGACTCCCAAATCCTAGTTGTTGGGAGAGGTTCTATTAAAATAGAGCATGGAGAGTTCAAGAATGTACTCTATGTGCCCTCTTTTGCAAAAACATTATTGTATGTTTATCAGATGACACATAATGGCTCACCAAAGCAAGTTGTATTTGGTCTTGACTCAGTGGAGATCTCAGATATCTCAACTGGGAAGATTATAGAGAAGGGTGTTGAAAACCATGCCTCCAAGGAATATGAATTATCACACTTTGTGCCATACTCAACTCCAACAAAATCTCAACAACCATTCAAAAGGGAAGGTAAAAACTCTATTTCATCTCCATTTGCAGATAGTGATATGTTGTTTAATATTTCAGTTTCAGAAGATGAGAAACAAGATCAACATGATCTTAATATTGAGATTATACCTCAAAATGATCTAGATCCAAATCCAACTCCTATTCCTAATCAAAATCCTAAATGGTCCCAAAATCTCATTGAAGTAGTTGGGAATGGTGCTGAGAATCAAGATGATAGAAGAAAAATGAGGTCCCAGTATTAGATTGAAAGTGTTGCACTCTCTCACAAAACTTCGCTACCTACAGAGTGGTGCAACAAAATTCCATAGAAATACCACTTGATGTTGAAGATTGATCCAAAATTTGTCTCACAGATGAACAAAATGGATCATTCCATTCCTCCTCCAGAAAGAAGAAATAAAAGTGACATTCAACAGATCGAAAGAGGATGGAAAGGTTCACATGCATAGTCCTAGGATGTTGATGCACAAAAGAACCATGATTTTGCATGGCCGCTCCACAGAGCTGCAAATTACAACAAAGATTTTACAAGTTTTTACCCAAAGAGGAAAATTTTCTCTTAAGTATAGCTTGTTTTCTTGATTCACTGCTTCTTTTGAGGGGGGGGTTTTCCCATGAGGTTTTCCCCATTTCCCTTATTTTATTAAGCAACTTTTATTTCTTTTAGATTGTATGGGTGACTTTTGTCCTAGTTTGCAGGGCCCAAAGTTGTCCAAGTTAGGATTATTTAATCCTCCCTTGACCAAATATAGTCTATTTGATAATCTTGCCTAACTTATGAGTCATTTACTAGAGTTTGGTGCCATTGGTGCCATCGATGCCACTAGTGCCATTGGTGCCATTCGTTCCAATCCCTACATTTTAGGAGCCACTTTGATTGCCATCATCAATCTCCATCAGTTGGTTGTGGTAGGTAGGCAGTTATGCTGAGTCAAGCTCGAGTTAAAATCAGTTATCCTAGTGCCAGTTATGCATGCATGAAGGGAGAGTGGTGCCTTTTTCCACCTACCTCATCAGTTATTGATTGTAGAATCGATTTAGACATCTGGAGTTATACTAGTGAGCTATGACAGTGATTTACACACACTGAGTTAGCGAGTCAGTCAGGTTTAGTTGGTAGATTCGAATCTTATCCACATGATTCGAATTCTACTTATTGTAGCACCATTGTATTACTACTGGATTGAATGAATATTAATGTTGTAATTAACTGATCAGTTCTTATCAGATTTGTCTCAAATTTGTCTTGTTCAATGTACATTGTCTTTGATATTCCATTGCATAATTCTACTTCTCAATTGCTCTCATTTTCCTGTAGATCAATGGTTCACAAATTTAACAGAATATTCAAAGATATACAACACAAAAATCCTTCATTCCATTTCAGAGAAAAGAAACCCCAGTTTCCATAAAGAGCTATATAAGTATTGCTGAAAAGACACAAAACACAACGAACAAAATACCTCGGTGTATGAAGATCCTTTGTCTGATAATAAAAACCTCTAATACTGCACACAAATACCTCCTTTGTAGAGCTCACAAAATAGCTTCAAGAGAATACAACTCAAAAATTCATTCCTTCACATTCTGATAATCAAAATCTAAATTCCCACCAAAAGCCTTTCTTAAATGATAGTAATTATCAATTTCAACATATTCATGGCTTTTGTACAAGCGTTTGATGAAAGCCATCTTATCTGCTGGAATAGACTTATCATATCCATTACTCTCACGCTCGGATAGAAGATCCATATCAGAGAACTTGATGGTCAGTAAATTATGTTCCCTTAAATGCATTATTTCTTTACAGTGCATGAATTTCAAATGCTAGTTGGAGTGCGTAGCACTAATTTGCACAAGATTGAAGTTGATCCAAAAATAGATTTGATAACCAAGGTTTTGAATAACTAATACTCCATATGATATTAAGGAATTATACAATGCCCTGCATCTTCTCCATTAATTATAAGATGACTATGACTAAGGTTAGACGCCAACTTTACTTTCCTATTCGCTTGGGAGTTCAGGACTTTGTAAACATGGTAAAGCTTCACACCTTCCAAATTAAAAACAAGTTGTAAAAATTCTCCAAATTATATTTCTTACAGGCCCATCTATTGTAGCCCGATTTAAGACAAGATACCAGATTATTGTCATTGAATCACGAACTATAGTTAAAGACCTTATGTCACCATGTTTGTATTGGATTAAACCTTACCATAATTCCATGGATTTCACCAAATTATTAGTCATTTCTACCAATCCCCAAGAGTAAGACTACTTCTACTTTCCTCTGGGGTCAAATATCACCCCCCCACAACTGCCAATTATTTTATCATTAATGAATTATTATTATTATAAATTTTTATGTTAATATGATCCCAATTCCAAATGAAAAATGATGACACAAATTCCAATGACAATTTGATGCCTTACTTCAATAGAGGAGTAAATATGATATTTTTCCACATGGAAGAAATATACATTGGCACTTGATAGTTTGCAATAGGGTTTTAATAGAAGATGCAAGTTTTGATAAAAACACTCTATGAGCTTGTAATTTGATGTTTTAGTGCATTTTGCATATTTATTTGATTGTTCTTTTGTTTCTCACCAAGTAGCAAATAGTAATAAGGTTAATGAAATGAGGCACTAACACAAAAATTTAAACATGTTGTAACAATATATAATATAAAATATCTAATTTTGGGAATAGACAATTAAATTATATTTAGGAATATGTACTATTTGCTTATAAAAAGTTATATAACTATACATAAATCATATTAGAGGAATTTTGAGGTCTAAAATGGGCATCTTAAGGAAAATAATAAAATAATAAAATAATAGTTTTTTTTACTAGGGGAATCGACAACTGGGGTCGAGCTGGTACTCATGTGACACGGGGTCCAGGGATCCATTCCCGCTACCACTATAACCCTAGGTGCCCCACACCCGCTGCAAGACATGGGACACAAGTAAACCCGGGTGGGATTGATCTCGTGACCTCCAATTTACAACAAGTGACTTCATAACAATGGAACCGCCAATGAGCCACACTAGTGCGGGCTAAAAATAATAAAATAATAAAATAATATTTATTAATTTTGGAGGAAGAAAGAAAAAAAACTACTTTTTGTGTTCGTATTTTTGACATATCTCCCTGTGTTTTTACTCAAATTTCGATCAGGAGGGCTCATTGGATATGGAATTTGATTTTGCATCCAGCGAGTGCCAACACTGCATACTTTTGACAAACCCCGCTACTCCAAAAACAAGAAATACCTGAAATAATGTGACATGATCATGTTTTTTCAGGTATTTCTTGTTTTTGGGGTAGCAGGGTCTATCAAAAGTATGTAGTGTGGGTAATCGTTAGATGCAGAATCAAATTCCGCATCCAACGAGCTCTCCCGATAGAAATTTGAGTAAAAACACAAGGAGATATGTAAAAAATACGAACAAAAAAAGTAGTTTTTTTTATGACAAATATGTCAATTCAACCATTATGGTTGACTCATTTTATTGAAATTCTATTGGTTCTTGAATTCCGACTCACAAAAACTTATTTTGGAACGTTTTCTTATAAGGCCCATTTTAGGCCCCAAATTTCCTCTAGTTGTGTTTTTTTGATAATGTAGAGATCTTCTTCTTTCCTCCTACAAATTATAAATGATATTTTCATATAAGTACATTAATTTAGAATCTAAATGCTAGAATTTTTCAAATCAATAATGTACAAATAGAGGGCATTTTTTTAATAGTTCAAACTTATTTTTACAAATTTGTAAAAGACATTTTTTATGGCTATTTAAATTACTAAAGTTAGATAAGTTCATTAGATTACATCAAGTGTTATTGAAACATTTGAGGGGTTTTAATTACATCAAGTGCGAATGAAACATTTTATTATTATTATAGAAAATAATAGTGTGCAAATCCCGGTTTCTATTGCAACACTATTAGGATCACCACCCTCATTAGATGTATAATGGTCATCCCACCTCGTAGTTAGAAGGATGGATGCATCGATGATATATTGCATGAAATGCCTCATATCATGAGGAACCATCCTTCATAACTCTACTAGTTCAGGGTCTCGCATGATCTCTTGCACCTATATAGGGTAGATTCACTATCGAGCAAACAATGTGAATAACATGTCCCCCATATCCTCTCGAAACCTAGCATCTAGCCTGCATCATAGGCCGAGTCTAGGAAACAAAAGAAACTGAGGCTTCTCCATATCCTCATCAACCTGAACTATTGGAGGTTGTAACATCCCCTTGCTATGCGACTTGAAAACACAAAATGTAAGTAAAAGGAACTGTAAGTACTGATTCTAACTTCATCAAATTGTGGATGAAATTGATGGGGCTAGGATGCTGAAAGCTTTGCATGACTAAAATGACGATTGGGGACGAATCCACTAGGGGGATAGGTCAAAGGTTAGTGAAACATTGAGAATTTAGCTTATGATGACTAGGGGTCATCATGGTACCATGGGTTACTGAATGGAATGCGAGTCGTATTTCTCAGTATTGGGCATGAATCCAATAATGTGCTTACTATTGAGAATGAGTTCATCGCATGAAAAGACGAAAGGATTGATACTATCCTTTGAACAATAAACAAGCTATGGTTGATTGTTTTGTTTAATAACATAAACAAGCTATTACTATCTTTATAAAATTATTCTTAGAGCACACAATATTATTATTATTATGAGTTTACCTTTAGGTGCATATCCGAATTATTATTATGAAATGAAAGGAAACATGACCTTAAGTATAAAGGTGAGATAAAACTAGATTTACCTACTAGTAGAAATGAGAATCATATATAAATCCTTTATATATATATATATGCAAAGAGACAAATGATATATTTAATAAGGGTTCCTTGTTAGAGGATTTCTAAACCAATCAAATTGGATAAGTACCTTGAAAAGGTAAATAGAAAACAATTGAAGGAAAATTCTCTTAGAACTTAATAAAAAATTAAGAAATGCAATTTGTTAATATACAAAATACTTATCAAAATAGCCTTATATAGAAAAATTAAAATATATTTGGTATTTATTAGAGTGGATATTTTAATTGAAATAACAACCATATATTGGATATACAAGGAAAATGAAGAAATTGATATATACATATGTTGTCTCCATTAGAGATTACACATGTATATTATATAGATATATACATATGTTGCTGTATGCTTTGAAAAAGGGAGGGATCTCTATCGATATCTGTTAGGGGAATGCCGTTCCCAGTAAAAAAGAAGCGCCAAGCTCTACCCTCTCGGGCATCTGATAGGACTAGTCCCTACGTTAAGGAGAGTGATAACTTTAATACCAGAGTAGATTTTGTTATTTAAGAAGTTAATGTTTTTTGTTTCCAGGGAGATTTCCTCGAGATCATCCATATAAAGTGTCATCACTGATTTCATGGGATTTTTTTTTTAAAGAAATATATTCGGGTGAGTAAATGTAGAGATTGCTACGGTAGAGTGTATTAATTTCCGAAGGGCATTAATCCTGGGAAAATTATTTCATAAGTTGGGACGTTGAATAGAGTAAGGGTTTACATAAACTGTGTTTGTTTATGTAAAATAGTGACCCTATGATAAAGAGAGACTAAAACCTTTCCTGCGTTTTGATTAATGTACAGATCTGGAATGGTCTATGTAGATCGTGACCCTGCGATAAAGGGAAAACAAAACCTTGCTTGTATTTGAGTTTGAACAGAGCTGGAAGGGCATTTGTATGGGTCATGACCACTGTAAACAATCCTTTCTGCATCTTATTTATGAGAAACAAGTACCTGCCTGTGTATTTTTTACTAACATATATGAATATATTCATGTGTGGATCGTGAACTTTAGCCTGCATTTGAATTATAAATCAATTGTGATAGGCTACAAGTTATCTGCATCTTCGATCGCCCCAAAGATCTGCTTGATTTATAGGGTGCTTCTTATTAAAGTAGGTTCAAGGTATCTTCTCTGATTTTCCCATTGTATGCTTGATACATGATATGATCGCTTTCCCATTTGATTACAATGATATGATACATGTTGTTAACAATTATTCCGATCGAGAGAGATCCATAAGTCTATATGAGTTTTGCCATGGTTCTGGTTTTGAATGGTCGTATGTGTTTAATTATTTATTTTGCTTGAAGAAACTCAGATCCGGTCGTGGTGTATCCTATGTGTGATTTTACCTTATCCTAGTGGATTCGTCACCTAGCTCGGGGGTGGCTCTAGGCAGAAGAACCTATGCCAAAAAGAGCCAATGGTTGGGAGGAAAGTCATAGGCATGCTTTCAGTCGCACATGTCCTTTTCAAATTAGAGTGGTATCTGTAATAGTTAACTTTTATGAGTGGATATATTTTTATCATGTTTCATTGTATTATGTCACTTATGTTGTTAAAGTTGGTTATTGGTTCATAGAGATTGAATTGACATGATTTTTAAGTTGTGCCTGCAGAGAATGTGCTTCAAGGGAAGTGAGGAATTAGATCAATCCTCAGATGACAAATATAGTGAAATCAGTTTGTATATGTACATATTTAATGAATTGGTTTCTTTTATCATATAACCTGGTCATTTGCTCCTCATTCAATTTAGGAGACTCACACTTCACCTCCGACGGTTGTGCCTAGGATATCAAGTCCAAAATATGGTACCCTTATATGGAGTGGGTTAACCATAACTAGGGGGCACGTGTAATTTGTAATTGTCATTTCATTCAAACAATCACCATGTGACTAATATAACACTTGTGTCGTATTATAGTATTTAGTGAGAATTTCTTATGTGGGTTAGTACTTGAGTAATGGTGTTTTGTAGGCTCTTAATCTAAAAGAAGAATGTTTATATGGTTAAGTAATCCTTGAGTTTTTAACTTATTTTGGGTGATTAAACAATTTAACAGAAGAGATTTTTCTATACTCTGCACCCAAGGATATGTTCAGGTTTATGGGTATGTTATAGAGGCCCCTCCCCATCATATGTTCCAATATTTGCAAAATATATAGTACACAACAATAATTAGACAATTTCACTAAACATTTAAAAACAATAATTTAATGAAAATGTTAGAATAATTTCATTTGCATAAGTAAGACAATAAAATACAACTAAATTAATTTAAACATAACACTAATATTACCTTTGAAATCCAATGGCTCATCTTGGGTGAAAAATATGTTGTGACATCCTCTCCAGCCAAGCCTTATGTATGAATATGGCACAAGATCCATGTATGGTCCTCCTCACTGGCTAATAACTCTTCACCTTTAATGTGATCCTCGTTGGGAACTTTGGCTGGATCCTCTTGGGTAGCATATATCTCCATATGTGCATCTTCACCTCGATTATCTCCCTAGGAAGGTGATGATCAAATGATGTCCTTGTGTCCAGATACCTCTAAAAAAAATATATATATATATTTGAAGAAAAAGGGAAGTTGATGCTCCCGTCAAATTGTGCACGGCATCGATTCAGAGCAAAACAAAATTGTTCATAAAAAATGGCAGACCAACTAAATCATATAGGTATCTAATCTAAAGAATCAGCATAATAGGATATAGGGAAATTGATGTGCTTCCCATCAGTGGTGGAGTGTGCCACTATTGTAAGTAAGCTAGAGAGACCTAACCTCCTCTATACCAAAGGAAGCAATACACAACTATCCTCTAGAAACCTAAAAAAGAGTAGGGCCAGTGACCTCATCACTGATATATCTCTAATAGTAATAAATATGAATCTCCATTGCGACACCATGTGGGACATCAGGGAACTAGGGAAAATCCTCCCCTCCTGGATAACCCAAGGATGAAGTAAATTTCCTCCTCTTTGGGCTGAAACCACAAATCGAGACCAATCCTAAAGGCCTGTCTACATTGATCTCGACGACTAATCAACTGCGTCAAGAAAACTAAGTTCCCCTTGAGGGATGTATCCTCTCACTAGAAATTTTAGGAGTTGAACAACCCTCAAGAGGTTTTTTTTGGAAAGCAATGGTTCGAGGGTACAAGTCTCTTTCCCTCTCTTTAACCTCCCACACATGTACAACATTAACAAGTCCACTCTCTCTTGTTGTTGTTGCCGCTGCTCTCTTCACTCACATATTTGATTCATATATAACTTCCATCAGTCTCATACATAAAAACACACATGTATATATAAAACATAAAAAAATTAATTAACTTATAATTTTATTTATTAATAAGATTTGTTTTTTCTCAAAAACATAAATTTCCACAACGGTGTGCCCAAAACAAAGTCAAGCAATGCTTGCGGTGTTTTTGTACATACATCGTACAACTCACGGTGCACTACTAGATAATGAACACACCAAATACATAAAACATTTATTTTAAAAAATAAATAAAAAATTATATAATTCTTACAATGATGCATTCATAAGTAGGGTGCACTGGTGCTTGATATACATGTGGTCGCCCCACGCATGGCACACACTCTAGTTATTAATGCACTCGGACTAGCACGACCATGAGTGAAAATATGAAGGTGTACGGTGATGAAAGTTTTTTTTTTAAAAGTTGGGTAGGTGAGCCTTATAAGATTTCACACACCCTATACGGTGCATGCATATTAATAATACACACAAGCATATGCTGTGAATGTTTTTTTCATTAAAACAATAATGTCCAAATCAGTGCACCTGCAAACATGAAGCACTGCTCGCGATGCTTTTAAATATACATATCACCGTTATCAGTGCACTATTAGACAATTAACGCATCAGATACATGAAAATTATTTTTAAAAATAACTAAACACTGTTCACTTTATAGAATAGAGGCACATGTGCGTGGGTATTAATACAAGCAACATGTCGGTGCATTTATGTTTCTAATATGGATTATCAATTTTTTTTATAACTCTTATAATGGCATGTCTCGAAATAGGGAGCATCATTGATTTATAAAAATGTGTCCGCACTAGGAATGGCGTGCATAGTAGTTTCTAATGCATCACGTTGAAAGCTTTGTTTTAAAATCTTGGTCGGTGTGTATCATAAGATTGAATGCACCGTCGATGTGATGTGCTTACTCAACAATAGGCCCGTCTGTTATGGAGAGAAATTCCTATGGCTTGGGGTACCACAACAGACAGCCTGACTCCAGAAATCAATCCTTTCCAATATGTAATAGAAATTAAATATCTAACACTAAAGGATCAGACCTCGTACCTTATTCCGGATGGTTGAAGTAGATCCCCGTTGAGCTTTCCAACTTCAGCTTGAATTGATAGATTACTTCCTCAACAACAAGTAAACAATACAAGCATACTATATATATTGGTGTTAGATATATTCTAGCATATATAATCAACAATGAATAAGCATTTGAAATCATCCCATGGATAAAATATTCATTCAAACATACATTATTGGACATGAAAGGATATTTCTATTAATATAAAATTAGAGATTACAATGGATAGAACCTCTGTCGGCACGTCTGCGAATCGGAGAAACTGAATCCCCCACTTGGGCCTCCACCACTTCAATCCTCCATCTCTCAATAGTAAGCTCACAAGCAAAAGGCAAGCTTGGGAAGAACACAAAAGTGCTCCAAGGGACAAAGGGATGCAGACTCAAGCACAAGTTCTGGCAACAATGGACTATAGTTTCTTTGCTCTCAATTCTCTCATATGCCTTCAATGTACCATAGAGTTCCTTATATAGCTTTTCAAAGGGGTAATGAAAGGTTGAATCCGAGCAATCTCAAGGCATATGGAAGGCCAGGATTCAAGTGAGCTGAATCCATGTTAAGGAAAACCCCAAAAGGATTTGGATTTTGTACACATCCCGATGTACGCGGTTTTAGTGGTCAAACCCGCGTATATACGTGATTAAGGGTTTAAAAGTCACGCATATGAATTTACACATGTTTATAGGGATGATCAAGGAAACATCAACGGACAAAAAATGGTTCAAGGGGTCTAAGGAGTCTACAGAGGGATAGGGGTAGGCCATACAAGTGTGATTCACCTAGAGTGGTAAAATCAGCTATAACAGATGCCCCCGAATGTGTGAGGTCAGAGGGGTCATACGATGGCCGAAATGCATTATAAGTCCATCCTAGAAGTGGAGTGATGAAGGATCCCAAATGGAAGACCAGCCACCCAATCAGCATAGTACAATGATAGAACTCTGCATATACTGCAAATACATATAGCAGTCTCGGATACATAAGAGTACAATGGCCATGAATAGGCATGATACAAGATATCACATAAGTGGTCATCGCCACGTACAATATACATAGATCAGAATCTCCATGATGAAGATATACAAAGGACTATGATCTCCATAATGGTTGAAGATATATAATGGATCAAGATCTCCATAATGGCTGAAAATATCTGACATATACTGGAATCAAGTCACGAGAGCTGAAATATCATGAACACTGGCACGATCAAGGAGGTAACATATAAGAGATGCCACCAATCTGGAAGGTCTTCTACACAAACTGCTACGAGTACATGTCCTACTATGTGAATAGAGGTCTCAAGGTCGAACATAGTAGTCCATCATTTGATTACCAGTTATTGATGTATACCGTTAACAGACGCGAGATCACCCACTGATAATGAAAACGGGAATCAAGGTACTAGAGTGCAAACTAACAAGAGTGAATAAATGTGTTGTAGTTGAACACTTGAGAGGATCCATTGATCAGGGGACATTGATGTATTCCCAAAGACTGTCGATGGTGAGAGAACCTGCCGCTGATGACTACAAGTCTCAAGGCACTCAGAATGACTCTAGATTCCCATCCCAGAATAATTGATATGAAGTTGATGGGATGAAATCCATTGGAAGGAGGGAATTAAGGTATCCCCCATCATCCAACACGAGGTACTCAACAAAGCTGTATAATGTGGAAGGACTCGATCATAAGGTGCACGAACCAGTAACTGTACCGGGAATGGCTGACATGCAAAGTCAAGATAACCGAGGAATGGCTGACTCAGGTTTCAACTTCCTTCGAACAAGAGCATAACAACGAAAGGTGACTGAATAAAGGCAGCATAGACTCGATATACAAACTAGGACATCTCTGCGACATAGGAGGCATCGACATAGGCTCCATGGGGACTGGAAGCTTAACTAATCGGTGGAGATAAACTCAGATAAACGAGTACAGCTCCTAAAGTGAAACTATAAACCCAACCAATGGATGTGATATATAGTGCTTTGTTCGAAGGTGACACGACTCGACAGCTGCCAAAGATAACATCTTTCCTTTTCCGGCTTTTTGGTTTTTTGATTTTTTTGAACTTTTTCAAATATTTAAAAAGCTTGAAAAAGAATAAAACTGCTTTATAGTTACAGACTACGAGGAGACACGTGTCATAGGAGCAAACAAACTAGTTCCAAGCAGTGGAACATACCTATGCTCAATGCAAGGACACATGTGTAGGATATCGACACTCGGGGGAAAATCCCCTCCCGGTAAAAAGGGAATCAAGCTGCAAAGGATATATAAAATGGCTCTGCATGGCTAGACATGAGACAAGCTCAGGCTATATGACTGAAACGCAATGTCAGGGAAGCCAGCATAAAGCTCAATAAGGTAGGCAAAGCTCATGATAATAAAATTACAACTTGACATACGGGAGTCCCGAGGGAAATAGGACAGCAAAAGATCAAGAGGAGTATGAGGCTCTTGTGAAATGTCATGGCAGTACTATACAACGGACTCCCACACCCTAAAGGACAAAACATCAGCATGGGCACCAAATGCAGATAAGGCGCTAACTAAGGTACCCATGTAAGGTCAAGCTCTACCACTCATACCATGCCACTTCTAAAATAGCAAGAAGGTTTCGTGACATAATAGAGTGTGTTCGTACCTAAGGCTATGATGAAACGGTCATAAGGTCATGAACAATGCAAATAGTGATAAAACCTAACCTATATGTTAGTTTAGACATGTTAACTGAGATCGGCACGAACGGGTCAATCCAACGGCTGAAACGACACTCAAAAAGGTCTCCTACATCATGAATTAAGTAAAAAACGGTCCAAAATGATTAGAAATTGTTCAAACTATAGGAAATGGGGTAAAAATTTTCAAAAATTTCTATAAACAGTAAAAAATTCAAAACATTATAAAACACTTGAAATTTTTACCCAAATGAGCTTAGATTTTCAACAGCGAATTCTAGGAGATCTAGCCGGCAGAATCCACTACCGTTTCTTCCAGGTCCTTACCCATGCTCTTCTCTTCCATTTTGGTGCAATTTTTATCAAATTCCATGGTCGTTTGAGGTTTCTAGGCCATTCTAAAAAAGGCGCTGCGGCCCACGCTGAAATCAATGTTTTTTCTGCGTATAGGGATGGATATACATGAAAAATGCCCTCACAGTTGCGTATGCGGCTGCGCATGAGGTTTTTTAAGTAATATAATGGGAAAACTTGCAATTTTTTGTGCAGGATGGTCCTATAATGGAGAGAGCGTGAACATGGCGATGTAGAGGAGGCAGTAAGGGCCGATCTAATGTCTCAACAAGCGCTACGTGCATGTGGACTCTATAAGTTTTGGTGTCTTGGTGGCTTGAGGGCCAAAGCAAGCCTATTGCAGATGCTGGTGGATTACTGGGATCCAGACTCTGAGTCCTTCCAGATAGATGGGATGTCCCTCACCATAGAGGTGGAGGACATATACTTTATTACTGGACTTTCCTGACAGGGGGAAGTAGTGAACCTTCATTCTCGCAGTGGGCCCAAAGGTGGCCTGACTATCGATGAGTACATTGCGGTGTACTGCTATCCAGACATGGAGAAGGTGGGGTGTTAGATCCCAAACAACTCTATACAGGTGCTAGGCCTAAAGGCCATCCTATTGACATTGGGCAGGATAGCAAGCTTGGATTCACTCCACCAGGCCTCACGGCCTCTGATGTTCTATGCAGTGGAGTGCATGAGACCCACGGTCTATGACTGGAGCACTACACTACTGAGCAACATGAAACATCGGCTCAGTGAGTGTAATATGGGCAGGGTGCGGAACTTCAGGTTCAACAGCATATTGAGCACGTTTTTCTTCAAGCGTGTTCTAGGATTGAGCCCCAAAGTTGATGTTCCTCTTCACAGGGTTCAAGATCCGGCCCAACGGCGTTGGGTAGATGCGATGTGCAGACTCGAGGGAGGTAGGGTGTCCAACCCCTATCCAGTTGAGTTCTTTTTGTGGTGGTGACAACAGATAGTTGCCATCAATGACTACCCCTATGCGGGGATAGATTTCCGGGGGGACCCGGACATGTCGCTACCACCAGGATCGGCATATGGTGACATAGGTAATGAATCTCGACCCTCTCTTTAAATTTTTGAGTTATTTAATTTTTTTGTGTTTTCTGATTATATGGAGTCAAAAGACATATTTTTGTGTGACAATACATAGTGACATCTACCATTTGCATGCAGATGTGGGACCACGATGGCCTGAAGGCTTCCCTCACCACATATGGAGGGGAAGAGGAGACGATATCATGGGTGTGGATGTGGAGCGGACGCTCCAGAGCATTCATACCAACTTTGTTAGGTTGACACATAGAGTTCCCATGGCGCAAGTCGAGGACTTGCTTGAGGCTATGCAGCGCCAGGTGGTGGGTGTACCACGAGCATGGGTGCGATTATTTCAACGGCTAGCTAGAGCCGTAGTGACCTTCCATGATCACAACCCCCCTCCTCCTCCACAGGCTTAGAAACCTGGGAGTGACACATTTTGTATTACCGTGTATTATATTTTGGTGGCTAGAGAGCCCCATTTTTGTATCGTGACACTATGTATTATCACATTTTGGATGTTATAATTTTTTTTATGGTGATCGGTTTATTTATTTACATGTGTAAAAATTTGTGTTTGTGATGAGTTTATTGTGTATGAAACAAATGCCAATCTAACACTTAGTTAGCATATGAGTCAGCAACTTGATTATTAATTCTTGGAATATGTATGTATGTTATATTGTCAAAATTTTTGTTCTAATAATCTCACACGTAAGAATCTTCTTAATAATGTTGGATCTCTAACATGGTACAAACCATTAAGCTGTGGCACTACTAACTCCAAATCAAGACGTACGTCAAGAGAAAGAACGCCATGTGAAATGGCATCCCATAGAATCTCAATAACGGCGCTATATTCAGCCACATTGTTTGAAGATGGTTGCAAACATACGCCTCCTGAAGACAGTACTTGACCCATAGGAGTATAAATCACCCAAGCAGTAGAGGTTGAGTGTTGAGTGTGATGACTCAAACCATCCATGAATCCTATGTAGGTGTAAGATTCCATTGACATCTGCCAAAATAAATGGAAACTAATCACAAACCCGATCACTATAAGAAAAATACCTAACTATGCAAAACTGTACAATAATATACAATAACCAGCCTTGGCTGAAAATCATGCATAGTACTTCTTGAGATAGAGCCCATTTCTAGGCCCTGCTAAGGCCGTTCCCTCATAATCCACTAACTCATAAGCGCCCTTCTCTAACACACATTTAACGACGTAAGGACCACGCCACATGGGGTTAAACTTTCCTGCCCCCAAGGGTTCTTTCGGTTGATCCCACAAAAGGACCAGGTCTCCCTCACTAAACCTCCTTGGACATACAGACTTATCGTACTGGAACTTTACGCGACGCTTATTTACTTCTAGAGCCACCAAGGAATCTCGACGCTGCTCATCAAGTTCCTCAAGGTGGACCAAACGCTCCTCCAATGGTGAAGTGTCTGGTAAGAGTTCTACGGTTAGCTTCAAAGAAGGAATCTCGCATTCAACCGAAAATATCGACTCCACTCCATGTACAAGTTGATATGGAGAAAAACCCATGGCAGTCTTAATAGCGGTTCTATATGCCCATAAAGCAGGATATAACATGATGTGCCAATTATTATTGCTCTGTGCGATGGTTCGTTGGAGAATGGATTTGAGTGATTTATTCACTACTTCTACCTGTCCATTCACTTAAGGGTAGTAAGAGGAGGAATGCTCTTGCTTGTACTCTAACTTTGATGCCAACTCTTCCATCATACGATTCTGAAAGTGCGAGCCATGGTCAATGACAAGCTCTTTCGAAATCCCAAACCGAGTAATAATTTGGTTGAATACAAAGTGCACGGCTGTCTCACTGTCGGATTTAACTGTAGGCATAGCCTCAGCCCATTTCGTGAAGTAATCAACAACCACTATGATATGATGATGCCCCCCAGCTGAGGCTGGGTTGCAATCCATAAAATCAAGCCTCCACTTAGTGAAGGGACCGGCAGTGATGATGGGATGTAACAGGGCAAGTTTTGAGTGTATATTACGTGCAAACACCTGGCAAGGGTGGCACCTATTGACCGCATCTAAATAATCCTTAAATATTGTCGGCTAGAAATAACCCGCTCTTAAGATTTCTTGGGCTGTAGAAAGCCCAGATAAATGACCACCACATGCCCCTCCGTGGAAATCATTCAACACTACCTCAGCCTCTTCACGAGTTAAACAACGTTGTAAAATGGAATCTACCCCACAACGGTACAAAGTGTTATCCACTATGAGGTAATTCTTAGACATGTGATGTAATCGTCGTCACTCATCCCATGAAAGGTGAGTAGGGACATTCAATGTTTGTAAATATATAATGATATCCCCATACCATGGGTCTAAAGTTGAGATTAAGAAGATGTGTTCATCGACAAACATATCTTTGTCGAGCACCCAATATGCAAGTAGATTACTACTAAAATACAGAGTGTACAATATTTATTGTCAACCCGGGAAAGTCTTGTATTTCAAGGATAAAATGCACAGTATATGCTTAAACACAAAGTCACTGTAATTGAACAATACTATCCTCTGTTCAACTATGCTCATCCCAAGAATCTACGTAATCCCAGTTATCTTCTAGACACTACAATCACAATTACCTTCTGCTATGCCTTGACCTAAGAATGGAAAGATAAACGTCATATCCAAATTACAATTGCAGATGAAAGGAAATCCTATTCACATCATTGAATGATTAATTCACCTATCCAATCTGATTATCGTAGGAACCCATAAGCATAATCTAAATATCAATCTAGGAATTCAAATACAGAGATTGAATTCGGCTATTCTAAGAAACTGAAGTGTAGGAATGAAATTCGGTAATCATAATAATAAAGACAAGTTGCAAAGATTCATGGGGTAGAAAACTAAAAGATCTAAGGATGAACATAGTTGTTGCAGTTACCATACGAATTGCATAAGAAATAATTACCTACTCAGTCGAATGTCACACTATACCACTACAAATCTCCAAGGATTGCAATCACCCCACACTGTAAATCCACACTTGTACAGCTTCTTATGAAAAGAATAAAATTAAAATAACATCACACAACAAAGGAATTGAAAAGTCATAATTTAACTCAGCAATCCCTATGGAAGGCGGGCCCAGCCTTCACACAGAGATGCTGGCTGAACAGGCGTAAAACCCTTAAATCAGAAGTAACTCCTTGTATTAAAAGATAGAGTAATTACACAATTCCTCCTCACAGCTAATACAATGAATTGATTATATGTTCAGCAACCCCTGGATCGAAACAATTCTCTATATTTATATCATGTGGATCATAACATCCTACCCTATTATGGGGCAACCATGAATATCTCTAATCTTCAGGCGACCTAAATGACAATAGTTGTTACAAACGTGGCAGGATGAAAAATAGAAAAAACAGGAAAACTGTTAATCACCCCAGGAGTGACGATATCTTTAGATTACGTCTACACATGAGCAGCAATGTATTATGGTTCTTCAAATCTGACACATTCTGTTATAGATTCCTTGTCACAGCTTTTTCCGGGATATCGCACTGAAACCGCATTCCTTAGGTGATGATAGGATGGCTGGGGATCAGCTTGAGCAGTGAATATCCATCCTTTTTGAGACTTGTTTAGCCCAATCTTCCTGCAGTCCACTTATCTCAAAATACCTTTATAAACCATAATATGTTAGCGCATTGAGAGATACAAAGCCTTAATTATCACAATCATAAGTATTAATAAAATAAAACAATGACCAGTCATACCTTGGTGGTTTGAAGAGTAGAGTGGGGATAACATGTTTAATTGGTATGATGAATGGGGTAGGATAGAAAAAGAAGAGGTAATTAAGGGTGGTCAAAACAGGCCATTTTTGGGCTCAACATCTCCCCCCAACTATCCTGTTGCATGTCCTCATGCAACAACCTCCATCATTCTGAATCCGAATCTTGTACTGAGATTTGTTCGTGAAGAGAGGAGAAGTTGTAGGGGAACTCAGGAACCCCTTCTTTCTCTAAGAACCCTCTGTGAGCAATCCAATATCTCTAGCATTGCTGCTCCTCTGCCTTAGTTAGTGAGAAGTCCATCCTATATGGTTTTTCCAGCCACCAGATGAGGGGGAATTTAAATTTCAGACCCAACCAATTAGCCCCACATTCCCTGATACATCCAACATAGCCCTTGACCCTGGAAAGTGCCTGTTCAAAATTCCTGAAACAATAGGGGTCTCGGATTCTGAGTATAGGAGAGGAAACCCGCCATCTGTGCTTACTTCCTTCCAATGCTGCTTGTTGATGTATGGAAATATGGTTGGTGCAAGTAGAAATCACTTCCTCTGGAAGTTCCATTATGTGCCGAGCCTGGATGGGACATGAAAGCAAACTCTTATATCGAGCAAGAAGAATACCAGGATTTTGAGGCTCACTTCGAACCCACAGGTTAGAGTGAGCTTCATTGTGAGAAAATGTTTGAAAAGACCTTTCCCACTGAGCATGATTAATCACAAAAGAAGAAAAAGCCCTCAACTGAACATCCCCTGAAAAAGGGACAGGATTTGAATGGCGGTCTAGAGGGCAAGCCATCTCATGCAAATATAATTCACACAGCAAATTTTCATCTTCAAAATTACTTCCAAAAAATGTTTCCAAATTTTTTGCTGAGGTCGTTATCTCAAATGACCTCCCTTCTTTCACAGCTCTCAACTTAAACCAAACAAACTGTTCAAATAGGAAGACGAGGTAAGAAGAAGAAGGCATCCTAGTGCCCAGGAGTTCTTGAGAGAGAGCATACATCTGCTCTTTTTCCCTCTGCATAAATTAGAACTTTTTCAGCTCCCTCAAATTGCTCTGTAGCTCTTCCTCCCGAATTCTTTGGGTCATACGTTCTTCTGCCCATTTCTCCTCCAATCCTTTGATAATATTTTTATGCTCGATAAGAGAAATTATCCCTCCCTGGTATTCCTCCACCTGGCTCTTCCATTTGATTACCTCCATTCTTAGAATTGAGACTTTTGCTGTAAGGTTCAGGATTTCTTCTTTATGATGTTCCTCCTTGTCCGAGTCCAGGTCGATGAAATTTCTAAGGGGCTCAATCCTCACCTTGTTGCTTGATGTGCCCCATTGGGCACCCTGCACATTTGAAACTATCTTGAGGGTTGCTGGTTCTTGTGTAACAACAACCTTTTCTGGGCTTTCTTCAACAACAACATCCACCACTCCTGGAGACACTAGTTCTTGTGTAACAACGTATTCTTTCTGAAGTTCTCTCATGGCAAATTTGGTAGCTGATTGCAAGGATGTTGGTTCTTGTGGAGCAACTTCCTCCCGAATTGTAATTCCATGTTTTATTTGATTGCCAGCTGCTGTCTCAGCTAGAGGCTGTGAGGCTACTGGTTCTTTTGGAGCAGAGCCCTGTTCTACTTTGTCCTTCTGCTGCTGATATTGGATGTCTTCTTCAGTGTGCAGCCGCTCCTCAAGGATTTTAGTATCGCCTGAGGATTGTGTTTGGACTTGTTCATCTTCACTCCAATGCATATCAGGGATGATATCCATTTCAAGGTTATCTTCTAGTTGCATTTCAAGATTCCTTGCTGCAACCTCCAAGGATGTTGGTTCTTATGTGACAACATCCTGGCTCACTTCTTCATCTCCCTGTTGTTGTGGCTCCTCTTCTATGATTTCTATGTCATGGGAACATTCTGGAGTTGTAGTACATAATTCTTTATTAAACTCCAGAGTGCCCTCAATCCCAAGTTCTTCTCCCATCTGATCACCCATTTGAACAAGCACATTCAGGGATGCTGGTTCTTGTGTGGCAACACCCTGTTTTCTCTCATCATTGTCTTGCTTTTGTGGTTCCACTTCTATAATTTCTGTATCATGGGAGGATTGCAGGGTCAAAATACAATCTTCGTCCCCAATATCAGGAATAATTTCATCCCTTGGTTCCTCTGTCCCAGAGTTGGTGGCAACTTCAGCAAGAATATTCAAAGATGCTGGTTCTTGTGTGACAACATCTTCTTTCTATGCATCTCCCTCTATTGTAGGTGCAGACTATTGTGTTGTAAAGGCATGAATTACAATCTTGTGGCCTGCTTCCTTAAAGATTTCCTCGCAGGTGGGACAAACCACTCTTTGCTCTTCCTTGCCAGGCTCAGTAGAATTTGGTCCCTCCAATTGGTCCACAGCCTCCACCAATGTGTGCATTTTCCTTTCACCCTGTTTCCTGTATACTTCTTTCCAATTTTCCAATTCCCTTCTAAGTATTTGGACTTCCTCTTTTAATAGCGTATTCTCAAACAGAAGTCCTTAAATTTGGGGTTCTTCTTCGACCGGCCCTTGTGGGGCATCAATTGGCCTAGGTTCAAGAATGTGGAACTCGATCTATGCCTCTAAGGTTGCCCATCTTTTTCTTGCTGCTACAACCGACCTGGTTCTTTTCCTTCTTATTGGTGGGGCTATCTTAATTTCATCAATTGATCTCTTCCTTTTCTTTTGTGGTGCTGGAATATCAGGATTCACAGCTGAGGTAG
The DNA here is from genome assembly GCA_001517045.1 of Pseudotsuga menziesii. NCBI lineage: Eukaryota > Viridiplantae > Streptophyta > Pinopsida > Pinales > Pinaceae > Pseudotsuga > Pseudotsuga menziesii. The sequence continues at coordinate 580,608 of LPNX011033294.1, read as the reverse complement.
AAGGAATGTCCCCAGTTCTAGCATTTTCTTGTTCCTCAGGTTGTTCTTCCTCAATCAAAGTTCCTCCCCATTCGGGTGAGGATTCAATGGTCACCAGCTCAATATTTCCTTCCATTGCTATGGTTCTGTCAACTTCGAGTTCAATTGTCGTAGCATTTAGTGCTGCTCCAATTTCTCTTTCTACTGTCAGAGTTACCGTGTTAATTGGGTCTTCGACAGGGTTTTCATGTACATCTCTTCTCAATTGTTCTGTTTGTGCCCCTGGTTGATCCTCTGATCCAGTTTCATCTCCTCCCCCAACTATATTGGAGGGGATCCAGTCCTCCTGTTGTGGTTCATGTCCCCCCAACTGTGGATGGACCTGCTCTTCTTCAATGGGGACACCGAGAAAAGGAGCGGGTTCCTGAACTTGAGATGTAAATTGCTCCCAGGTTATATTATGTTGAGCAAGGGTCCTTAAGATAATTAATTTAATGAGGCCATGGTGGGTCAGTGAGACGAGTGGATGCTTGGCGGCTTGAACAAACCCCGCCATATGATGCAAATCATGAAGCAGATAATATGGAATATTTAACAGAATCCTATGGCGGAGATGAGATAGTAAAGGGAGTTCAGAATTATAAACGGTTTGGTACCTACCTTCACAAGTGATATATTTCTTAAGGAAAACAACAACCTGGTTCCATGGTTGTGGCAATGACTACAATGCTATCCCCCTTCTTGTCGTGTGAACCTGCTCCCCCTTTATTAGAAAGTCCTGTAATGCTGTAGTAGTGGGGACTCGACATCCAAACCAAGCCCTTCCCACCTAAGGGATACCAGTGACCTAAGCTATAATGGCTTCAGAAACTTCGATGCGCAATCCCCAAACCTCTGAGTAAGTTTCTATGAGGTTTAGAGCAAACTGTAAGGCTGCTTCACGGTTAAATCCGTCCAGATGTTTGAAAAATTCCGTCCAACTGGCATCTTGAAAGATAGCGAAGACCGCAGCATTTCTCCTGAGCGCTCGTGTATTTAAAGGTTCATAAAAAGCTGGAATCCCCATGGTTCTGGCTTGAGACTTAGTTTGCTGTTCAGTAGATTACAGATTCCGACAATGGAGGTTACAACACAGAGTATGCATGGACCGCTGAGAGGAGATGTTAGGAAAATTTGGAAAGTTTCAGCACACCGGATTATTTGAAATTTCATTCCGAATTGGGGAAGGTGGCGGTTATTAGTCTTTACGTCGCACGGGAAAAGAGTTAATCAGGCAATAATGGGCATAAAAAGAGAGGTACGAATGACATTGTTAAATCATATCAATACTTAATCACGTGATTAATCAAAGCCATACCTTTGAGACTGCTTGGATATCCTTTGGAGAATAATGGAACGTGTGGTTGCTGATGTTGCGGAAGCCGAACTTGTGCGCAGTCATTAATTATAATCATTATAACCGAGATGTTGCAATAATTCTTTCCGCCAGTAAAGCACAAACCATCGCATCCAAATGGTTGGAATTATGAAAAATGTCACCTTATGGACCAGATTGCCGGCATGAGGAGGAGGAATCGGAGCCATATCTAGAGGAATTAATGGCGTATAAAGTGATTTTCCAATAACATAGGAGTTACAACCGCAGGTTATAAAGAAGTTGAAATAGAGACACGGCCCTTAATACTGGAAATATCAGCCAAATATAGCGGATTTGCAGCTGCCAGGAAAGATGTCGCAACCGTTGGGAAAGAGGATCACGGCCGCCGGGAAAGATGTCGCAGCCCTCGGGAAAAGTTTTCTATAAACCTTCGGTAGTATTCAGCTCCCCCTAGAAAACTTCGCACCTCTTTTTGAGTTGCAGGAGTTGGTATATTTTTTATCACCTTAATTTTTGAGGGGTCCACCTGAATGCCATTGGCAGAGATGAAGTGCCCCAATATTACCCCTTCACTCATCATCATATGGCACTTTTCAGTGCTTAAAGAGAGCTGGGTCTGTTCACGGCGAGTTAAAACTTTTGTTTTCCAATGCTTCCTCAAAATCCTTGCCGTAAGGAGTAAAATCATCCATAAAGATTTCCATACTATCATTAACTAATTCAGAAAATATGCCAATTACAGCTCTTTGAAATGTTGTTGGTGCATTACATAAACCAAAGGGAAGCACTCTGTAGGCAAACGTTCCCCACGGACAAGTGAAGGTAGTTTTATCCTGGTCCTCAGGAGCAATCTGAATCTGATTGTACCTGCTAAACCCATCCAGGAAGGAGAATAAATTCTTCCCCGATAGGGTGTCGAGTACTTGGCCAATAAAGGGCAAAGGGAAGTGGTCCTTTTGTGTGTCTTTGTTCAGCTCCCTATAGTCGACACAGACTCTCCATTTACCATTTTTCTTGGGTACAATTACGAGCGGGGAAACCCATTCACTGTTTGAAATAGGATATATAAATCCTGCTTCCAAGAGTTTCTGAATCTCTTCCTTCACTATGTCCCTAAGATTGGGGTTCATTCGTCGTTGAGGCTGACACACAGGTTGGGAGTCACTTTTAATATAAATATGATGAGTGCACAGGTTAGAGGGAATACCCCTCATGTCTGTATACTCCTAGGCGAATGCCCCCTTGTGTTCTTTCAAGAGACTGATCAGGAATTTCTGTTCATCTAAGGAGAGGTTGGGATTAATATTCCAGGTTTTTCCAGAATCTACCTCAATAGGAATACTTTTTGAATTTTTCAATAATGGGATTATGTATGTGTCACCGACTAGTGTTTCTTCTGTGAGATTTTCTTGTTCTTCCTTGCCCAGAGTAATGTTCAGGATTTGATAAACTTCTTTATTGATTGAAGTGGGTTCACTGATGAAATTATTAATGGCATCGTCTTCCGTTTCATTCTTAAAAGTTAAGGCCTTCCCTATAGTTAATAATGGCTGAACACCCTCCTCTTCCTCTGGCTCCATCCAAAAAAAGGTTTCAGCTTCTAGACTTGGCCAAGCGGGAGGATAAAGGGCGAGGTTCTTAGTCTTGGTGCCACCAGATATGGTCATAGACCCAGATTGACAGCTGATGCAAGCATCAGCTGTGGCCAACCAAGGCCTTCCCAGGATTAATGGGTGTCCTCCCAGCTGCGACTTTGGTTGTAACACCAAGAAGTCAACAAGATATTCCCATGAATAAACTGAGATGATGAGATCGCCCAGAATTCCTTCCGGTTTAATGGTGGACCTAACTGCCAGTTCCAAAACAGTGGGGGTCGACCTAAGATTAGTGAGCCCAAGTTTTCTTACAGTCTCAATCATCATGACATTAATCGCTGCCCCTAAATCTACTAGTATGTTGGGTATCTGTGTATGCCCAATCTGCACAGTGACATTGGGATTTCCAGGGTCGTCATACTTGGTTACTAGGTTTTTCCGTATTATTAATGCAGATAATTTCCCTATGATGTGAACAATGGGAGGATCTCTGGGCTTCCTTCCTGGTTTCTTGGTGCATAGGTCCCGAACAGTTCTAGCATAAATAGGTACATCTTGAAGAGCTTGAAGGAGGGGGATTTTAACATAAATATTCCTTAACTCTCCTAGGAGGTTAAACTGAGGTTTCCCCCCCGACCTTGGTAGCATTAATCTCTCGGGGTACGGTGGTTTCCTAATCAGCTGGGTAGGCTGCGCATCGCTAGATTTATCATTTTGTGTTTCAGCTGTCCCATTTATGGGATGTTCAGCATCTTCAATAATAGGAATTGTATCGGACGGATGCTGTGGATTCACCCCTTCTTCATGCACATAAGGTGGAGCATCTTCTATAATTACAGGCTCTACTATTTTCCATGACTGTAAATAAATATCATTGCAAGGCACAGGGGAAAGGGAGTAGGCCGGCATGTTGAAAGTCTCCAATTGATGGACTGTTTTATTATTTGGGTTAGGATTAGGTTGAGCAGGCAGCTGAGGTCGTATCGGTGCATTAGGGACATAATTGTTCTACAACTACAGCTGGGACTGCTGATGAGGGTATTGAGGATATTGAGGGTATTGAGGGTATTGAGGAGGGTATGGTGGCTATTGCGGTGGAGGTTGTTGAGGAAATTGGTTCCCTGGATGGAAATTCCTCCATCCAGGAGACCAAGAAGTAGGTTGGTGTGGTGGCTATGTCCAGGGATTCCATGAGTTATAATTTTGTATTGCAGGTTGGGAAGGATTCCACAGAGCATAATTTGAAGGAAACTGTGTATTCATATTTTTCATATTATTCCAATTGCTCATATTATTCAAAAATGGAAACGAGTCTGGGGACATACCTTGGTTTCGAGGCTGCCAAGGTTTCTTCTGTGCAATGAAATAGGCCGATTCCACCTCTGGAATTGACGCCTGCAGAACAACCTTCACTTGGGGAAGTGAGGGACATTCTTTCATGTCGTGGTTTAGCTGGCATAGCTGACACACCTCTGCTTTGTCAAGCGGGCACTCCCTTAGAGGATGGTTCTTTCTACATTGAGGGAAGAACACACTTAGTGTGAGGTCCTCTACTGCCTGTTTTTGTTTTTCCTTCAAGACGTCGATTTCTGAGGATATAGAGCTCATCATTTTTGTTTTAAAATTTTCAAGGAGATTTCCTATCTCTGCATCAGTGGCTCCTCCATTAGATGACTTCTGAGTTCTGTCAAAGACATCGCGTTCTAGATTATCCCGTTTGTCCCACCTATTGTTCCTGGAAGATCCCCTGGAGTACCTCTTACATAATTCCACAATATTTCCGAAAGATTCCTTGGAGATATCCCCCTTTCCTAACAGGTTTAACATATCTAAACAATCATCCCTAATCCCATGACGTAGGATTATCTTGAGCACATCTAACCCCATGTTCGTCTATCCAGCTCTTTGCACATTGTATAAAAGCCTTTCTACAAAATATTCCAGACTCTCGTCCTCCTTCTGCACCATTTTGAACAATTCTTCTCTTTTGTCCTTGGTGTTGCAGTATTCTTGCTATTTCTCTAGGAACACCTGTTTCATCCTGTCCCAATTAGCGATAGTTCCTCCTCCTAGGCTCATGAACCAGCGTAAGGCATTGTCCTTCAGAGTGGCAGGGAAGAGTTTTAGCTTTTGTGCATCGGTGACATAATCGTAGCTGTGACAGAGGATATCGAATTGGAAAAGAAATTCGTCTGGATCTTCTGCCGCTTTTCCATGGAAGCGAGGCAACACCGATGGTGATATATTTTTCATAGGGGTTGTCCCTTTTGGCTGCTGAATCAGGAATTGAAGTGTAGCCACCGTCCCTTCAGGCAAGGAGTGATTTTCATGATGATAGTTTTCCCCCATTTCCTCTTCCTCGTCAGATTCGTGTCTGTTACTCATCTCCTCTTTTGTTTTCTCTTCTACGTTCTTTTCCTCATTCTTCCACTGATCAGTAATCTTTTGGTGGAATTGCGTCCACTCTTCTTCAGTTACCACCTTCCTATAAATGTGGTAGATCGAGCCTCTACCAACAGGTCCAGTTGTACCAGCTTTGTCCTCTCCTGCAGGGATATTTGAGGAAGTCGCGGCTGCTCATGTGTTCTCCACTGTGGACCCTAACGCTGGCGCCCCAGGATCTGTAGGGTTTCTTCTGATAGGAGTTTCTTGATGGTGAGCCCTAGTGGATGAATCAGTCCTGTCAACAAGATCGTCAATGAATGTGCTTCTGCCCAATTGTGGACCTCGACCGCGACCCAAGCCACCTGCACTGTTAGTATTTTGTGGCGTTTTGGGAGTTGAAAGATGATCACGCTTTACCCTTCTTGTATTCATGCAACCCAAATCATTGCAACAAAAAAAAATAAAAAAAAATAGAAAATACTGACTAGAAACAATTACAAAATGCAACTAATGATGTTGTTTAATATTTATCCTTCCCCGGCAACGGCGCCAAAATGTCGTGCACCCAATATGCAAGTAGATTACTACTAACATACAGAGTGTACAATATTTATTGTCAACCCGGGAAAGTCTTGTATTTCAAGGATAAGATGCACAGTATATGCTTAAACACAAAGTCACTGTAATTGAACAATACTATCCTCTGTTCAACTATGCTCATCCCAAGAATCTATGTAATCCCAGTTATCTTCTAGACACTACAATCACAATTACCTTATGTTATGCCTTGATCTAAGAATGGAAAGATAAACGTCATATCCAAATTACAATTGCAGATGAAAGGAAATCCTATTCACATCACTGAATGATTAATTCACGTATCCAATCTGATTATCCTAGGAACCCATAAGCATAATCTAAATATCAATCTAGGAATTCAAATACAGAGATTGAGTTCGGCTATTCTAAGAAACTGAAGTGCAGGAATGAAATTCGGTAATCATAACAATAAAGACAAGTTGCAAAGATTCATGGGATCGAAAACTAAAATATCTAAGGATGAACAGAGCTGTTACAGTTACCACATGAATTACATAAGAAATAATTACCTACTCAGTCGACTGTCACGCTATACCACTACAAATCTCCAAGGAATGCAATCACCCCACACTGTAAATCCACACTTGTACAACTTCTTATGAAAAGAATAAAATTAACATAACATCACATGACAAAGGAATTGAAAAGTCCTAATTTAATTCAGCAATCCCTGTGGAAGGCAGGCCCAGCCTTCACATAGAGATGCTGGTTGAACAAGCATAAAACCCTTAAATCAGAAGTAACTCCTTGCATTAAAAGACAGAGTAATTACACAATTCCACCTCACAGCTAATACAATGAATTGATTATATGATCAGCAACCCCTGGCTCAAAACAATTCTCTATATTTATATCATGTGGATCGTAACATCCTACCCTATTATGGGGCAGCCATGAAGATCTCTGATCTTCAAGCGCCCTAAATGACAACAACTATTACAAACGTGGCAGGATGAAAAATAGAAAACACAGGAAAACTGTTAATCGCCCCAGGAGTGATGATATCTTTAGATTACGGCTACACACGAGCAGCAATGTACTATGGATCTCCAAATCTGACGCATTCTGTTATAGCTGCCTTGTCACAGTGTTGTCCGAGATATCGCACTGGAACCGCATTCCTTGGGTGATGATAGGATGGCTGGGGATCAGCTTGAGCAGTGAATATCCATCCTTTTTGAGACTTGTTTAGCCCAATCTTCCTGTAGTCCACTTATCTCAAAATACCTTTATAAACCATAATATGTTAGCGCATTGAGAGATACAAAGCCTTAATTATCACAATCATAAGTATTAATAAAATAAAACAATGACCAGTCATACCTTGGTGGTTTGAAGAGTAGAGTGGGGATAACATGTTTAATTGGTATGCTGAATGGGGTAGGATAGAACAAGAAGAGGTAATAAAGGGTGGTCAAAAGAGGCCATTTCTGGGCTCAACAATCTTCACAAACCAACTCCTCGGCCTCGCTTGGGAAATTTGATATAAGCTCTGCAAAAATTAACGATTTCTTCAACTTTCCTGAAACAAACTCAAGATCGAATTCTTGCAGGATGAAAATCCATTTATTATATTTTCCCCCAATCATCCTTCGAGTGAGGACGAATTGAAATGGATTGACATGGGCTACAACCAAGGTCTGGCGAAGGAGAATATAATGTCTCAACCGTTGAATTGCATGTACAGTAGCTAAAGCAAGCTTCTCAACATGAGAATAACAAATCTCTGCATCAATAAGGTTCCGACTTAGATAGTATACGACATGCTCTTGGAGCTCCTCATCCTCTTGAACCAAAACCATACCAATCATCTCCATGGACGCGGCCACATAAAGTAGAAAATCATGGCTATATTATGGGGGACTAATCACCGGAGCCGATGCTAGGGCTCGCTTGAGCGCATCAAAGGACTCCTAGGCTCACTCATCCCAACAAAAGGTGGTGTCCTTATTCAAAAGACGCATGAAGCTTCTAGTCAAATTGGAAAATTTGACAACAAATCTTCGTAAGAAGTTTTCCATGCCTTGCAAACATTGAAGATGACGAATATGTTTTGGGGGAGACAACTGAAGTATTGCCTCAACCTTCAAATGGTCGACTCTTATACCCTCTTTAGAAATGATGAATCCTAACAAGCGACCTGACTTCACAAAAAAGATGCACTTATGAGGATTTAACCTAACCAAATAATGGCGGCATCTTTTAAATACCAATCTCAAGTGATAGGAATGACGCATTCTCATACGAGAATGAGCAGCAAGGTCATCCAAAAATACTTCGATAATTGACTTGAGATCGTGGAAGATCAAGGTCATTGCCCGCTGAAAAGTAGCTCCGACGTTATTAAGGCCAAAAGGAATTTTTCGATATGCAAACGTTCCCCAAGGACAAATAAATGCAGTCTTATGTTGGTCCTCCGGTTTAATTTGTATCTGATTATATTCGGAAAAGCTGTCCATAAAGGAAAAAACCTCTCTACCCACACACTCATCCAAAATCTGATCAATAAATGGTGTGAGGAAATTGTCCTTAGGACGGGCACGATTCAAATCACGGAAATCAGTACATATGCGGATCGCTCCCTGCTTCTTATCCACCAGAATGGGGTTTGAAACCCACTCTGTCAAGGGAACGAGATAGATAAAACCGGCTTTCAACAGTTTCTCTATCTCTGCCTTAATTGTGGGTGCTTTCCTAGGATTCACCGCACGCAAGCGTTGCCAAACAGGCTTAGCGTTGGGATAAGTCTTAATATCGTGTTCAACAATACGAGGGTCGATACTTGGCATTTCATCGTAATACCAAGCAAATATATCACAGAATTCGTTAAACAGCTCGGTGTATTCTTGAATCTCAGCATGGGAACATTCTGCCCCAATATAGACATTCTCTATCCTGCCAGGATTGCGAGAGATATTGATAGGAATCATTGAAGATATGTTTACCATGTTTCCATCAGCCATTAGACCAGGAGAGCTTAATGGAACCATAGGACTACCAACCCTCTCACTAAAAACCTCCCTAAAGTCCTCACGCTCCAAGCGGTCAAGCTCGGGAAGAAAGTAAGATCTATGATGGAGTTCCTCCCATGGTGGCTCAACTCTCGACATGGCCTCAATAATCGCTTCATCTGAAGGGAAAACAGTATCAAGGCAGTCATGTGCGTGAGAAGACTACACTTCCCATGCTGGTAGCACACAAGAGTCCTCCTCCTTCATCTGTGAAGAGGAAGGACTGGGCTCTGCAACACACTCGAGATTAGCTTGATAAGCTATCATAGTTGTAGGAAATGACACATTCGTCACGATGGGCTCACTTGGAGTACTTGGTGTAGGAAGAATCCAAGGATCTTCCATATGACTCCTACGAAAAGACACCGATCTCATAGATGTCGAAGCCTCATTGGAACTAGACCCTATCATAAGGATTGGTGCATGACAACTAAAGCTTCCCATGAGGGATGGATACATGCCTACACCCACACTTCCAGTTGCTGGCTGAGAGTGTTCAATGATCGGGATCGAAGCTTCTGAAGATGCGGTAACTGATGGATTCTTGAATGACGTTTGATCAATCATGACTATCTTCCCATTAAATGGAAAACATACAATGTGAAATAGGGAAGAAGCTATGGCTTGCATACTGTACATCCAATTCCTACCCAGCAAGAGATTGTAGTCAAGGGGCGCATCAACCACCTCGACCTCTATCACAATGGTCTTCCCTCCCAAATAGACCTTAAGGGAAGGAAGGATCCCGTGCGGCCTAAACGATCTCCCACCTAACGCAGTTAACATAGTCGCTGATTTAGACAGCTCAGGGGAGCATAAACCCTTCCAACACGATAAAGACATCACAGAAGCAGCAACGCCTTCGTCAATCACAGTGCGCTTGATGGTCATGTTGAGACATTCTACGTGAATCAAAAGAGACACATAGCAAGGCAAGCGAGGTTGAAGTCCTGCGGTTTCAAATTTAATCACGGAGGAAGAATCATCATCATTCACACCAAGGGCAGAAAGCAAAGACTTCCTTTGCAAAGGAAAATTCTAAAGAATTTCCAGTGCATACATCGCACAAGGAGTGTGGCCCAAATCCTCGACAACTGAATAGATCTGGGAGGCTCGGGAATTAGGATTGTGCCTTGAACGATTAAGGACTCCCTTAGGAATGTGAGGTGTAGCTTCAGGTTTATCCACAGGTTTCTCAATACGCAAAGGAGACCTTGGTGGATCAGGTTCCTTTCCTAGGCTGGGTTGTGACGAACCATAGTACTTCGCACAGGTCACAACTTTCGCAACACGTACCATGTTAATGCAACCACAACCACTACCCTATTACAGATCTTGATCACCACCAGATTGATCATGGGTCCTTGAGTTCATATTTTGATTGTGAGGTAAAGGGTTATTTAGCACAGCTGGGCCCTGTGCCAAGAATCTCAAGGCTTCATTGATACAAGGGCACAAGTAAGTGAGGTGATCATCCTTACATAACTTGCAAGGGAATTTAACCTTACATTTAGCTTGCTTGTCCCCCCCAGCATTATGGGTGTTCTTGTCATTATTATTAGCATTCTCATTCCTATTCCCACCCTTAAGATTATTCTTACCCTTCTTTTTATTTCGTCCAGGATGTTGGTTACCCTTCTGGTCTGACGATTGTACTGAAAGCACACTCGCTGTTTGGGTGGGTTGAGAGGAAGCTGTGGCTTGTCCCGAAGTAGATTGGTTGATTGACAATTAACTAACTTTTTTTGCAACCAAATCCACAGGTTTAGCACCCGCACAACCCACAATTCCATCGGCATGTGGTCTAGGTTTAACTTTGGGGTCGAAACTAGAATGCTGAGCATTGGGAATGATCTCATATAACAAACCGGACTGAGCATAAATCAAGTCCAGTTCCTGCGCCCTAAAGATGGCTTGTTCCTCATTTTGCACTCCGGATGTAGAAACATCCTTCGCTATATACGACAATAATGACTTAAGGAACCATTCGAGGAGGAATTCCAGCGGTATAAAGGATTTAATTAATCTCTTCCGTCTACGCTACTCTTGGATATAATCGGAGATATGTGTGGCTTTATCTTGCTGAAATGTTGACAAGAGTTCAGTACCAACATCATAACGCACTGGTAGCTGGAAGTGGTTAAGAAAAGTCATCTCTAGGTCATCGAACAAAGCGAATGCTCCCCTAGGTAGCTCTATATACCATTTCACGCAGGCCCTGTAAGGGTGCGTTGAAATAGTCTCAAACGGATTGAGTCCTGATGTAAGGAATTCGAAGAGCACCATAGGTGAAAAGTAGTAACGTGTTCGCTCGGATCCTCTCTCGGTTTTCCCTCAAACTTGGGTATGTCTAAGGGAAGCTTAGTAGGGGCAGCCGGCCAAGCTAGGTCATGAGCTACATGATCATTCGTCAATCTTGATAAGTCAGGAAGATTCATCATTGTGAGGAAAGGGAGCCTATGATGATGAGGTCGATGGACCGCACCCTGATAGTTTTGATTCACATAGGTCGGATTACCACCATGGCCTTGGCCATAGTGCCTTCCTCTCATTTGACCCATATAGGTTGGCATGGAAGCACCATAGTGTGGTGTACCTTGAGTATTTGGAGCTACAAAGCCATAGTTTGGAGAGTAAGCAGGTTGTTGATACCTGCCCCCATAAGGTGAACAAGCCTGTCCATACTGTGTCCCATAATAAGGTCCACAAGTCATCGCATGCGATGTCCCATGAGACACTTCGTAAGTAGGAATATACACTATGAAGTAGGAATGTGACCTCTAGAAGTATGACCATGACCTCTCGAAAGAACGGGTGGTGCATGAAGCTGAGACACTACCAATCTAGTAACCGTAGTACGGACATAACTCGTAGAAACATTCTGGCCCGAAGGACCACATGAATGAGGTGGAGGGTGAACATTCAAAGAACTAGGGACAGAGGACGAAGGGACCTGAGTAATTATGTACGTGTTATTCCCTATAGTCACTCGTCTCGGATCTGGTATCCTAATAGGATCACTAACCCTAGACCTAGGAAGGTGCAATGTGACTAGTGCTCCCAAAACCTCTCCGCATGGTAAGGAATGAGAGTGCCCCTAGGCATAATGTTAGGCTCAAACTCAGATTCGACATGAAATGCCAAATCATGTGTAAGAAAATGAGACATACCATAACTACCATAACTAGTTCTCGTAGGTTCAAAATGAGTCTCGTCATCCTCCGACTTTCCATACTGGTGATGCGTCAATGGGGAATCGACCCTAGAGTAAGTAGGTCTATCATGAAAATTACCTATCTCAGAAATCATAGGACCTAACTCAGTCAAGTCAGGTGAAGGATCATAGTTAGGAGTAAACTCCCCATCTTCCACATGAATGGGAGAAGGTGGTTCAGGAATACCTTCAACTTGGTCTCCCATCGTGTGTGAATCAATGTGCGAAGTAGTCCACCTGGAATGTCTATTTCTCATTCTCAAAGGAGGAGGAGATGTAGAATGTGGAAGTCCTGCTAAACGACGAGAACGGCGAGGAGCTACACTTGAATCCACAATGACTCAAAAAACATATAAAAGACTCTCTATCTACGCAAACCCTAAGCAAGCTAACATGCACAGAGCAACCACCAATAAAATATAAAGCCAAATACAAGCAATCAAGGGTAGGATAAGTGAGCTCCCGAATGAAGCAGGTATGTCTCTCCTAGGAGAGGCTTGAGACTCCCATACACAACAAGCGGAGCTACGTAACCAATTATTGTGGCCCTCAGCTTCAACGCGTAAAGCGACTATGCTGTCTGACCCCAACCTGGCCGAGACACCTGCAGAATAACCCTTACAAAGTACCCCCTCGATATCCTAGGTAAGGCCACTAAGGTCACCTCAATATAATCAATGCTCATGCAGACAGTCGCAGGTGGGATTGACCATATGGGCAGGGTAGCAAAGCCCGAAACTCTCGAAAGAGCCCCCAAATACGAATACAATCCTGGAAATATCTCCGGTGCTACTCAGTTATGACTAGGGGTCATCCCAATCAATAACTGCTCACATTTCCTCGTGCTTAACTCCCTTTTGAGAGGAGGATCCTGAGAAACACTGGTTATACCAAGGATTTCACACACTCACCTGGACAGACACATACATGTTGTTGTTTAGTGGTCTTGGAGAATTTACTCACAATGAACTATTCCAAGACCCTAAAACCTAATCTTGTTGGTGAACCCTATCAAATAAAATAGTGTAGTTCATTTTAATTAAGCGTTGATTTTAATTGGCTTTATTACTCAAAAGAGGGATATGGCCGTGCAACTAATGGTGTTATGACACAACATGAAGTAAAATGCACACCTAACAATCAATGCAAATGCATTGTGTCCATGATAACAGGGTATGCTACTACGTGAAATGCACCATTTTCTTCAAATGATAAATGCAAGTTTTCCTATATGAAATCCTGACTAATACTCCAAAGCAAATCTAGTGCAAGTACTATGCAAAATGCAAAATGCAATGCATGATGATAAGCAAATATTTTTGGATTTTTTGAAATAACATGAGATATAAAAAGCAAAAGAATAATTCTACAACCCCCAGACTCTGCAAGCACACTCAAGCAACACTCAAGCAAAGCACTAAGGTAAAAGAAGTCCAATGCACTAATCCCCAAACAAAAAATAAAAAATGCAATGGCAAGAACATTCTTAAAAAAAAGGAATTTACCCTAAAAAAAATCGCCTTTGGTCAGAAACAGAGGTGTATACAGACTCTGGCAGTATCAAAGGAGACTCAGCAATCATCACAACTCACCCAACAACCATTCAACTTCCTCTAAAAGGAAAAACTAAGGGCATACACGACCGTTCGCAGTAAACCCACCTGTATACGTGGAAATGGCAGAAAAAACCGCGTGTATATGCGACTGTGAGTTCAAAACTCCTGTATAGGAAGAAAGGTGCATAAAAATCAAGGCAAACAGACAAGCTGAGACAAAATTCACACCAATAAAACACTACCAGGCAAACATTCCCCTAGACCCGACACAGAAACAAGAGAGAAAGAGCAATTCAAAGTCATTGAATGCCAATAGAAAAACCCCCAAAGGACAACTACTAGGAACTCCCCAGCGGAGTCACCAATTCTGTTACGGAGAGAAATTCCTATGGCTTGGGGTACCACAACAGATAGCTTGACTCTAGAAATCAATCCTTTCCAATATGCAATAGAAATTAAATATCTAACACTAAAGGATCAGACCTCATACCTTATTTTGGACGGTTGAAGTAGATACCCGTTGAGCTTTCCAACTTCAGCTTGAATTGATAGATTACTCCTCAACAACAAGTAAACAATACAAGCATACTATATATATTGGTGTTAGATCTATTCTAGCATATATAATCAACAATGTATAAGCATTTGAAATCATCCCATGGATAAAATATTCATTCAAACATACATTATTGGACAGGAAAAGATATTTCTATTAATATAAAATTAGAGATTACAATGGATACAACCTCTGTCGGCACGTCTGTGAATCAGAGAAACTGAATCCCCCACTTGGGCCTCCACCACTTCAATCCTCCATCTCTCGATAGCAAGCTCACAAGAAAAAGGCAAGCTTGGGAAGAACACAAAAGTGCTCCAAGGGACAAAGGGATGCAGACTCAAGCACAAGTTTCGGCAACAATGGACTATAGTTTCTTTGCTCTCAATTCTCTCATATGCCTTCAATGTACCATAGAGTTCCTTATATAGCTTTTCAAAGGGGTAATGAAAGGTCGAATCCAAGTGATCTCAAGGCATATGGAAGGCCAGGAGTCAAGTGAGTCGGATCCATGTCAGGGAAAACTCCAAAAGGATTTGGATTTTGTACACATCATGATGTACATGGTTTTAGTGGTCAAACCCGTGTATATACATGATTAAGGATTTAAAAGTCACGTATATGAATTTACACATGTTTAGAGGGATGATCAAGGAAACATCAAAGGACAAAAAATGGTCCAAGGGGTCTAAGGAGTCTGCAGAGGGACAGGGGAAGGCCATACAAGTGTGATTCACTTGGAGTGGTAAAATCAGCTATAACACCATCTATTTAAAAAAATGCAACACTGTTTACAGAGTGTACGCACTTATTAAACACCCCGGTTGATATTGTTAACACCAAAATTTGTCCACCTTGCACATCACCTAGCCTCATAGAATCTATATGTCATTAAGCACATTTTAATTTAGTCACATGGACTTTCACTTATGCAAAATAACTAAGTTGACCATAAAAGGTTATTTAAAATATTAAATTGACTCATTAAAATCCAAAAAATTATGAGTTATATTGCCCAAAATGATATTTTGGATACTTTCCTTTTCACAAAAAGGAAACTTGGCACTTGCCCAAAAATAGGGATAGGGAACCCAAAAAGCAAGGAGAAATAAAAGGAAACTCTAAAAAATAAAAAACAATAAAAATTTTCAAAAAAGGAAAATCTCAATTTGATCCTTATCCCTCCATCCTACCTATGGTGCCTATTGATCATGTAGGTCCCCCATTTACACTTGAATTATCCACTCATTGTCTACAATGATACTCTACCAAAATATCCCTTTGATATATGAAACTCCCTTGAGCATTCACATTTCAACTTTGTCGAAAATATGGACTTTGTGAGAACATCGGGTCCTGAGGAGACCAAGAGCACTCTTCTTCAAAAAGTTGCAGAGGCCCCTCCATTGCTATTCTGAGGTAACCCTTGGTTCATGTACAACCTATTCTTTTGATTAAAAAAATCATTCTTTGATTAGTTCAATATGTGTGCTAGGGAGTGCATCCAATGCTAATTTAGATTTACTTTATTGTTTTTAATTTTGGTTATTTACATGCTTAGAGTAGTTTCAATTTCTTTTATTAGTTATTAAAGTTTCCCTTCTTGAACTGCTACCAAGGTTTCCATAAACCTTCGTAGGAGCCTTTTGGAACATTTTGGTTTGCAAAAACTAGTAACAAAATATATATCATGCACTTGTGCTTGTTGTGTCTGTCGCCACTGGTGCATTGGTAAAGTGATGCACAAAAAATATTCTTGTTAATTTTTATTTAGTTTATGCATTGCGTTATTCAACACATAATGCATCGTAGTAATGGTGTGCTATATTCGACAAGGTTTGGTCGCCTTGCTAACATTGCACCCTGTAAATTTTCAGGGTGCACACTTTTCGTGGCGCGATCCAAACAATTTGAACGCATTATGCAAAAAATTTAAGTTTTTTTTGAAACTATGCAAATTTAAAGTAAATTTTGAATTTTAATTTGCTAAACTTTAAATTAGAAGGAAACAAAGAAATTACCTGGACATTTGTGTGATTGGGAGGCATGGTTTCCATGTAGACTCGAAATCCAAATTCACCCATCGTTTGGAAAAAAATCCAAATCCACATAGCGGACAAGATAAATTCAAGCACAAGAAGCACCAATGGAAAGGAACTTAAAGGAGGCAAGAAATGCATCGGTTCTTTGGAGCTATACATCACTAAAAGGTAATAAAAATGATTTTATAATTTGGTAATTTGATTTTTATTTTATTTTGTTACAGTGTGCCTTATAAGGCGATGCATCAGCGTGTACGAAAGTTTCAACCACACCGATATTCAATATAAAACATAACAAATTATGCCCTACAATTTTTAAATTTATCCCTTACATGGTGAGGTTGACTATAAAACACATTGGTGCATTCTAGTTATACAAACACACCGTACGCAAATATTAATTTTTTAATTTTTTTTTGCCATTTTATTTAATTTTAATTTTTAACCTAATGTAGAGCTCCTATGTATTCGACGCATTGATGCTTTTGGAAGATATACACACACTATTAAAGATTATAAAAATAAATTAAATAATTCGGTTTGACAATTGTTTTAATTTCACCCTTCATTGGTACCCTTAAGTAAAGGATGCGCTAGTGTGGTGTCAACAACAAAACATATCATTAAGGGATTTATTAATATAAAAATCAATTTTCCATTAGATTAGTGCTCTAATATAACAACACACTGATGCTTTACGAAATAGAATGCACTGTATTTGTTGTTGTTATTATTATTTTTTAAACATATATATTTTTCAAGGAAGAGGTTGTTTTCAGTTAATACTAGTATGATAAGTTTAGTTACACATTGGCACATTTTGTATGTATAAAAACATTCACCAAAACCTTTTCTTGCTCTCCTTCGCTAGAGACCTCCACTATAAATGGATATTTGGGCTCTTTTTATAGGAGCTTTCACAAAAACCTCCACTAGAGGGTGTTTTCCTTGTAGTGGTAAGACAAAAATTTTCCCTATTACATACTCCTTTTATGCAACCTGTCCTCTTTGGTTCCCTGATCCCTCTACTAATCCCTTCTTCTACAAAGAGAAATATCAAAGGGAATAAAGAGAACCATGTCTTACTCCTTTCCTAGTTCTAAAGAACAAGTATGTCGTACCATTTATCAACACCGAAAAGGAAACTGACATCACACAATCCATAATCCACTTTATGAATGGAATGAAAAAACCAATTTGAGTTAGAATCATCTACAAAAATAACCTGCTTACACAACCATAGGCATTTGAGAGGTCAATATTTACCACCATTTCCTTTATCTTTTTAATCCTCATTGAATGAATGCCTTCCTAAGCTATTACTATAGCCTCATGAATCTATCTACCTCCAAAAAAACAAATTTTCCTTCAGAAATGTTATCCGATAAAATTCCCTTAATCCTATTAGCTATTATCTTTTCCATAATCTTATAAATGTTGTTGCATAATGAGATTGGATTGGAATAATCCAAACTATTAACATTATCCATTTTCATAATGAGAGAAATAAAGGTAGCATTGAAAATCCCTACCATCTTGCCATGCTTCTTAAAATCCTCAACCACTATTAGTAGATCCTCCTCCATAGTCTCCAGAATACCCATACACCTTTAAAGAATCAAAATTATGAGCTCGTGGATCCACTACTCCACAATGGTGAACCTAAACACATTAATAATAAAATATCCACATAATTGACATTAAATATCAATGATCACTAAGCATGATTCTATGAAAAATCCAAATGAAGGAAAAATGTTGATTAATATCATATCATAGAGTTCACATTAATAGTTCTTGAAGCACCTCCAACTTTGAGAAGTAAAGGTAGGAGAAGGATTGTTACGAGTGATAGTCCTAAGTGATTAACTTGCATGTGTTTCTCATTGCCTTCCTTCAAGGATTGTTGTGGCTCTGTAAGCATAATCTATTGATACATCAAATAACTGTGTCAATGGGAAAATTTTAGAAGTTAGGTATTTATTCAGTTATTTTTTCAAAAAAATATTGGCCAATTCAAGATATTTTACTTGAAAATGATAATTTTTTTTCTTCAAAAATACGATTAAACATTATCCTTAAAATCTTCAAAATTAATAAGACTTGTGAAGATTTATACATTTAAAAAATAAAGATGAAGCAGTATCTAATCTTTACAAACTTGAGAATTGTTAAGATCAAACATCTATATTTATAATTTTAATGTAAGATTACTAAGATTTATACACTTAAATATTTTAAGTATGAAGCCTTAAAATTATCCGACCATGACATTGCTCAATCTCATATATACTCAAGTAATGATTCGCATATATGCATCCCTCCCATTTTATAGATTCCAACGTTGTTGATTGGATTGTGAAGGGACACTTGACAAGACACCATATAAGCAATGACTGATCTCACTAAGGACAATGACATGAGTTTGAGCTCCATGACACACACACACACACACATATAAAAGGAAAAAAATCTCTATGACAATTTTTTGCTCAGTTTTTGAATAAGTTTCAGGATGTGAACTAAACTCTAATTTTGTAATGGTCCTGTTGCACTACAAGAGTATGCAAAATGTATTTTGTTTCCAACTATGAAATAAAAATACGTTTCTTTTTTGGGAAAAGATAAAAAATTGATATTTTTTGGTTCGAAATCTATATCGACCTACTTTGTAACTTCTAGTTGCTACACTAGAAGTTATTATTACACGTTAGTGCTACACACACACACACACACACACACACACACACACACACACACACACACACACATGGGATGACAAAGAATTTGTTTTTTTGGTTCAGAATCTATATATGCATGGTTTATAACTTTTAGTTGCTACATTAGAAGTTATAATACAATTTAGTGCTACATCTGTATATTTCTCTTTAAGCCTAAAGAGATATATAGATTGGGGATGGAGTTGGATATTAGTTTGAGGATTTTTCCATTTCAATATTTATACTAGACATATGAGTCTCTACATCTATCAATATCCTCCTCACCATCATCCTTTGGGTCTTCATACATGTTTGGATTTGTAAGTTGGAACTATTGATCATCTACAAGCTTACACAGAGTTAGTCGTGTAACTTAACACCTCTCTGTAAGGGTAGAGTTGGATATGAGTTTGAGGATCTTTTCATTATGATATGAAGCACCATACATTCATACATAAAACCAAATTCCTCTCCATACGACAGAGTTGGATATGAGTTTCAGGATCTATTAATTCAATATTTAGACTACATAGACAAAGTATCCTTTGGTATTAATATCCTCCTCACCATCAACCTCAATATATCCATAGATGAATGGATCTGCAAGTTGGAACTGCTAACCATTTGCAGCCTTGAAAGTGCCTCTTCACAATATTCTTGCCTATTCCAATATCCTCATGACTTCCTCAACACTTTGAGTTGAGTGTTGTGGATCATTATGTTGGTAGCTTGCCTTTTATCCTTCCATTAATCCCTAGGCAGGTTCCTTAAGAACCATGGATGGTCCCTATCTCAAGAATCATTATCCTCTACACACCCACATGCAAAAAGAAACATATATATTATTACATTCTTAAAACCCAAGTGAATGTGAAATGAAGTCTGAATCTACATTTACCTCGGTAATATTGGCCACAAAAATCCTTGACAACAAATTCTTGCATTATGTAGATCTGTATACATAGTTTGACATTGAATATTGGTGCTCAATATTCTTTGTACCATAAATTAATTCAGACCTTCACTTGTACATGGAATTGACATTGAAACACAAAATATGAAACTTAGCTTGCATATCTCTAGGTCCAATATTTGTGTTACCTTCTTAGAGTTTGCAAAATTAAAAACAATTGGAATCCAAATGTATGGATTAAGGGATCACCCCTATGTTTAATTTTTTTTTTTGGGATCCTCTATATCTTCAAATGTATAAGAACCTACCAGCATCACATGTAGAGTCACTCCACATGATTAGAGATCTGTAATCTACACAGAAAAACCACTAGGGACAAGGATTATTGTTGTTCGTAACAAAGTATAAGCATAATATGCTCAACACTAAACTGACATTGATTTGTTCTCATTTACTCTAGATATGTACCTTGTCATCGTACTCTTTCTTGGAGAGAACCCTTTGATCAATTTAGGTAGGCATTCCCACTATTGATTTTGGTTGGGAATGCAATAAAGAAGACCACAAATTCTCTCCTTGTTTTTCTCCAACCACACCTTCACCTTCAACGCATTGGTTCCCAAATTTCAGGAAAATAAAGATACATTCAAGAAGTGGGCGAGCAATATTGACATTGGACTCCGACCGAACTTTGGAAGGAAAAAATGCCAACCTAGTTTGAAAATATAAAATAGTAATTAAACAAATTTGATCATTCAAATCTCTCACCAAGGTTTCTGGCTACAGGGGTAATGCATCTCACCCTTCCTTAAGCATTCAAATCTCTGACTGTTCCTTGTTGTTGAGGTAATGTAAATAAAAAACATAACCATGGCTATTGAAAAATGACAGATAGAATGGTGGGTGAGTAAATTCCCTAACTAATATCACTTTCGTAGGTAGGAGGATTGATATAAGTATTTTTTATTTTTTATGTTTGTCAATGATATAATTAGTATTTTCAAATCATATAGTCCAATAACTTGCCACCACATATGTAAATATTATTTTTATAAAATATATATTTTTAACAAATTAAAATGAACTTTTATATATCTTTAGTATATCAACTATATCGATATTGATTAATAGAAAAGGGTGAAACATATAGTATTTATCATAGGCAAGGATTGGTAAATAAAAATGAAATAAAATTTGAGGTTTGTAATGTGAAAGTGAAAGGATAAAATTAGACCATAATAATAAAAAATAATATAAAAACGTTGACCACAATATTAATAAATGAATATTGATGATGATGGTTAATGTCCATTGAGACCAAATTCTGTCTATCATACATTTTTTAAACAAAAACTTAAAAAATATTTGTATTAATGGGTCGAGCACAACTATTCTATATAGATAAATACATTCATCAAACTTATGATAATTTCTTGTAGATTCCTTTCCATATAAATCTTTTCTAAATACAAAAAACTTCCTATTGCTTCCTCATCTAATTCTAGAGCATGAGTGCTGTAAACTTTAACAAACTATTTACATAGAAGAACACAAAAAAACATAACAACTGAAGGATTTAAACAAAACCAATAATATTCACAGAAATTTTAGGCTTGTCAGTGTTGTCCTTTTTGGAACAGTTCTATCTCAACCCAGGTTCACCCAACAACATACCAACAAATCTCAAGATATTGGCCCGAAAGGGTCCAACCCTTTCAGCAACACCTGCAAAGCAAATGAGTTCTCAACCAAAGTACCTATGGGGACTGCAAGAACCATGTTTCTGCAGTAGGGAAGGGGGATATAACAACATGATAAAAAAATATATATCTCCAATAGACTCAAACATTCAATAAGCCATTCAATTTGACAGAGTTCTGATTAACCAACTACGACATACAACCAAGAATACAATAGCATAGTTATGATTCATTCACTACTTCATTAATCACATTAAATTATCATCTGATGCAATAATAAACAACATAACAAATCACACGACATCATAACATGTTTGACACCAAATATTTAACGTGGAAACCCAAGATGAGAAAAACCACAAAAGCGTTAATTATTATAGAGTCGCAACAATGAACAATTTATGTCTACACAACCTACAGACTTCTCTTCATAAAATTCTTACAATGGATTTGCACACAGATCCTGCGGATCATATATTATTCATGTGACTCTTTATGGTTCATACTTTGACATAACACATAATTCATCAAACTTACAACAAAAAATTCACAAGACATGTCACAAAATTGGATATATTATTCATGTGACTCTTTACGGTTCATACTTTGACACAACACATAATTCATGAAACTTACAACAAAACATTCACAAGACATGTCACAAAATTGGGTCATGAAAATCAATTACCAAGTAACCCAAAAACTTCCAACCCGTTAAATATTTATAGGAACTTCGTAGCCTCTTTTACTCCATACCCACTACCTAACCCATTAATGTAAGTGGACATAAACTATAACTGTCTAACCAACAAAATCGACTTGACACCGTTAAAATACGTATCTCCCTTAAATATCGACTTCTTTGTCGGGGCTGACCACTTCGCTTAAAACCGCGTTCACATCAAAACTGTTTTTTCCAAAACTGGTACCCAAAATTTCCCACAATTTCCCATTGCCAACAGTCCTTGAAGCGACTGTATGATTGATATTTTTTCCATGGTTCTGGACTCTTTTGACAAGATGCTTGTCAATGGCTATAATGGTTTAGCTTCACTAGTCTCTCTAACTCATTTCCAACTTCATCCATTAAGGCAATCTTCTTGCACACATTACCATGTAAATTATCAATTATTGACTCAAAATAAGCAATTTGTTTCCATTATAGTGTGCTTCTTTTTGGGTGCACTCCTCCAATTCCTTCTTGGACAAATGATTACATCCGTTTGAAATATTCCAAATACCCTATGAATTTCTCATATATTTCTCTCCATGAGGGCATGGCTTCTCCTAAAATATTAATGGAGGGATGCTTGATCCACGAGGAAATACCCTTGTTCCTAGAAACCAAGTCGAATAATGTGAGTGGGGAAAGATGCCCTACAAAGATTCACAAGGGTTTTAAAAAGAACAGATTCATATTCAAGTCATTGATCTACATAATGAAGGGAGTGTGAGGGATTATTCCACATTGGGACAATAAGGCCAAGAGTGTAGAGGTTTTGATAGATACTTTATTATTCATTTGATTGGATGTTTCACTAAGGGTTTCCTAGATTCTTATATTCCTCCATAGAAATATTCCTGTTGTTGTTCTTCTCTAAAAACATGACCCTGCTTATGCAAGCTCGATCCAAGCACATGATGGAGGGTATCAATATTGCAGTGGCCTTAATGCCACAGTCACCTTGGACATAAATCTCATTTACTCCATTGCGTACCATCCCCTACAATCTACCACTTTCCCTGTTCGCATGCTAAATTTCTAAGAAGAATCCTGGTGGGGAGTTCCAAGTTACTCCCCCCAAAAGGCATGACTTTGAGTAAAAGGCCTTTCCCTTATACTCCATGTTTGTTCCATGGGTTCTCCCTAGGGCTACAACAATGTTTAAAGCATGCCCATGATCCTTAACGATAATATAACTCCTTGGGTTTTGCCTAGGTCTATAAATTTCTTATTGGTGCTTATCACATAATCCACTTTCTTATCGGAGGGAGGTCATCAAAGGCTATCGTTCCTTGTTCAATCCTTGATCCATAATTCGCCATATTGTTTGTTGGACCATTATTTTCTTGTTTTATGTCGAAGAAGACTAATTTTGGAGGGATAATATTCTGGACTCACTTTTGAATTACTCCACAAAAGAAAGGATTTTCCTTTTAGGTACTTTGGATTTTTTATATGACAAGCCTTGAGTTGAAAAAGACGATGAGCTTTGGTATTTTTAATTTTCATGCCCTTTCCAATTCTTGTAATAGGGACAACCATTTAGCTTGATTATTTGTTCTTCTTCCTAACCCCCATGCATAGTTTTTCACAATATTCCCCTCTAGGTCCATTAAAGAACAAAGATAAGCATATTTGGTTCTCCCTCCATTCTTCAAAATCTTGCTTGTTTATTTCTATTTTCCAAATAGAAATTTGCCTCCTCTATGAATATTTCAACTGAAGTGAGTTCTTAGGAAGGAAATGCTTGATCTAGTTTGCCTCACAAGATTAAAGGGGCTCATTAGATGGAAAGTTCTTCATGAAATAATGCATTATACCCAACATGAGATATGATAATATTGTGGCTATCCTACTTGTAGGATCCACTTTTTTGCCTTCGAATATCACTTTGTTTCGAGCTAACCAAACCTACTAGCACACAGTTTTCAGAAAAAGCGTTCTAGAATTTTTGAAGGGTGGGATTGTTTTGAAGAGAGAAAGAGTACAACTCTTTCCATTATTTGTAGAAGTAAAAAAATATGGGAAGGGAGATGAATATAAGTATTCAAATACTTAGTCATCATTGCCCAAACTGACTGTGCAAATTTGCAATCTAGGAAGAGATGATTTATAGATTCTTTAGCATTTTTACATAATACACACCAAGATGGAGGAACTATTCCTCACCTTATGATATTTTCCACAATTGATATTTGATTGTGAGCCAACAACTAGGAAAACACATTGAATTTTGAAAGACCGTTTGGGAACCATATCCTTGTTATGGAGAAATATGATTGCTAAAAATTATCCACAAGAATTTTGTACCCTTCTTTGACCGTGTATTTCCCCATTTCACTCTAGGCTCTACAATATCTATCCTTTTTATGGGAGAGATATTTGCTTTGAAGATTTTTACAAATATTATTAAAATCTCGGGATAAGTGGAATCTACACAATTTTTCACTCCTTCCGAGCATCTTTTTCCATCCATTCATATAAATCATATAGAGATATGAATCCATTAGAAGCGAGCCAAACTTTTATATCAGTGAGATCCAGAAAGGACGATAGATGCATATGGCCTTGAATGATATCTACCCATATTTGAATTCATTTTCCATTGCCTATAATCTGATAAATGTGATCCCTTATTAATCCTGCAACTGATTTGCAAAGATTCCATATGTTGGATTCTTTCCCAGAGAGTTTCAAATACAAACATCTCAGTCATGGATTTTTTTATATACTTTTTCCTTAATATTTCTTTCGACCATTCCTTCCCTTCTGATATCAATCTACAGAGAATTTTGGGCCCCAGTGCGATGTTCACAATCTTGGGTTCACTAATTCCTAATTGTCCCTTTTTTATCAACCCTCTTACCATATCGCACTTCACTAAATGAAATTTCTTGGTGGTTGTTCGACCTCCTTGCCATAAAAATATTCTTAATTCTTTGCATATATTATTTATGAAACCTACAAGGGCCAATAAGATAGAGCATGCAAATATTGGAAGGGATGAAAGAACACATTTAAGGAGAGTTATTTTACCAGCGATAATCCATTTGATCCCCCATGATTGAATTCTATCTTTAATCTTCTGGATTATGATTTTCCAATCCACTGATTGTAGGCCTTTTAAGGATATTGGAAAACCTAAATACCTGAAGGAGGACCATTTGGATTGCACTTTGATATAGAGTTAAGTAGGCGAGGAGTATATTTCTAACTGTTATCAACCCAAATGGCACTTCTCTGTCCAAGTGCCGACACTGCATTTGTTGGCACACAAAAGGACACTTATGGATTGAAGGTTTCCTAAAACACTATAGATGGGCATGACATGAGATGCATTCACTATCCACCTAGCTTTCCATTTTTACTTTTTTACATGTTGATTGCTGTACGCGACTCTTTCCACAGCAACTCACGTACATACGCGACTATCTCCACAGCATATTGCGTACTGTACGCGAGTATTGTCGTTGAGAGTCACGTACAACAATCAACATGTAAAAAGGTAACCCTAAGGCATTGAAAAAATTATCCCGAGACCCTTTGAATTTATGATAATTTTTCTTTGAGGCACTTCTGAGGAGGATCGTTTCATCTACAAAATGAGCATTATTCACGGATTGCACTCCTCAAGAAAGATAAATACAAGGAACACTACCTTCATCTCTTTGAATATCGAGTTTTTTGCTACTATTATATATACAAAGGGAGATTAGGGGCAATCCTACCTTGATCCTATTGAAGCACTGAAGAAAGTGGGTGTACAACCATACAAGGGGGGAAATGTATGGTTTAATAAATTTAACAAATGTGCGAGAGAAACCAAATTTATTCAAGATCAAGAAAATAAAATTATGTCTCGTTGTATCAAAGACATTGGTTAGATCCATATTTATAACCATTCTGGGGTCCTTCCTATTCATATTGGAGTGAATAGCCTCCTGGACCACATGAATGTTGTCAAATGTTTGTCTTCCTATAATGAACCCTCCTTGATTAGCATAGATAAACTTTGGAAGTATTTTCTTCATTCTTTGAGCCAGTATTTCCGTCATGATCTTGTAAGAGGAATTACACAAAGAGATGGGTCTAAATCTATTTATTGAAGTTGGATGATTCTATTTGGGAATTAGAGTTATGAAGGTGGATTTTGTTTCTCCTCCAGTTCTTTTCTTACCTCTTGTCCAATCTATAATTTTGCATAAATCCTTATTTATTATGATCCAACATCTTTGGTAAAAACTAATGGGGAAATCGTTCAGACTAAGTGCTTTGTGTGGATGAAGAGACCATACCACTTCCTAAACCTATGACTCTTGATTTGGTTTGCATAGAAATTCATTCTCTTCAGGGTTATAGTCTCTAGTATGGACTCACATAGTTAAATAATGGCATTTGGGTCAGCTTCTTCCCATTTGGAAGATAATCCTTTGAAGAAAAGAAAGGCTTCATTCTTGATCTCATTATGATGGGTTAAATTAGTCCCATTTTCATCCTTCAACTCTAATATAGTATTTTGCCTTGTCCTATCTCCGTGTTGATTGTGAAATAATTTGGTGTTTATATCCCCAAACTTTAACCATAGACTTCTTGATCTTAATATCCTTTCTTCTTACTCCTTACTGACATTGTCTTGAATGCTTCGATCCAGATCTCTTTCTCTATTTAGAAGTTCTCTAGTTACTAGAATTGCCCCAATCTCATTTTGAAGTCTATCCAATTATTCTTGAGTAAGTTTACTTTCCATCCAAGGCATTTATAGTTTGATTTGGCTCAACTCTTAAGGGATAATTTAAATAGCCTTGATTTGGTCTCCCAAATATAACTAGGGGAGCCATCAAGAAAATCAACCCAAGATGTTCTTATGACCTGCATATCCCCTTATGAGATTAATTGAACTACATTGAACCTAAAATGGATAGGGTCTTGATTCTCAATATGGGAAAATGAAAGAGGTTTTGAGTTATGGTTTGATACTATTGAAGGCATGGTTTTTTAGTATGGAATTAAATCATTAAGAAAAAAGGATTTACTTACTAGGAATCTATCAAATTTAGATGTGATGTGGCCATGAACCACTCGTTTATTTATCCATGTGTAACTTCCTTGATTGGGTTTTATGTCTATCAGGTTCCAATCATTTTTCAAGTCCTCCATGTTTTCTCCAAACAAGTCTCTGACCTTGTATCCTACTCTTCCCTC
This sequence comes from Pseudotsuga menziesii, assembly GCA_001517045.1. Taxonomy (NCBI): domain Eukaryota; kingdom Viridiplantae; phylum Streptophyta; class Pinopsida; order Pinales; family Pinaceae; genus Pseudotsuga; species Pseudotsuga menziesii. The sequence continues at coordinate 553,033 of LPNX011033294.1, read as the reverse complement.
GAAAGGAGAAACTGTGGTGTTGAAGTCCACTGCAACTAACTATTTCCCAAGAATCCCAAATCTCCCAAGGATGCAAGGGACTTCCAAAATTATTGTTTTTGGTTATGTTGTGTGGGTCCATAGTCATTGCAAACCCATATGATTTATTTGTTCTTCTATCCTTCTAATGTAACAAGTAACCAATTTTGGTTTTCAAGAGATGATATTAGCTTAAACCGATTTTTATCCCACCAAGTTACAAGGCCTCCTGAATATCCTTTTGCACTTATTGCTAGCCCCTCTCCTTTTTTCCATATTTTTCCCATTTGTTTGATACAAGTATCGTTCTCCATTTTAGTCTCTTGGATACAAAATATGGAGGTATTTTCATGTCTTACCATGTTCTTGACTACTTCTATTTCATGCTTCCCTTCTAATCCTTTAAAATTCGAGGAGACCACTTTCATTATATCTTGGTGTTTAACATGTCTTACTTATCCTTCTTAAATTCCCCTGCTCCTTGTTGCTAGGGTTTTCGCCCTAGCTTGTACGAATGAGTACCTACTAAGGACAATGGATTCCTTAGTAGCAGTTCAATGTTATGTGAATTAAAAGCTATAACTGAAATAAAAACTAAATTTAAACAAGTTGATTAAGCAAAACAGTAGAAAGTAAATAACATGAAACAAAAACAGTAAATAGTAAATAATGACCTTTATTGATGTTACCTCCCATATGGAGGTTGGTGAAGTCCGTTGCGCTGGTCCGATGTCGGTGGCTCCGAGCTTCAAGCTGCTTCTTCTCTTTCTCCAATGGTGGAAATGGGCCAAAAGGGGCTCTTACGGTGAAAGTAACTCGATGGTGAGCTAGGGTTTCACGAGCAATTTTGGCAGAGGCAGGATACTATGATTGTGGATATGAAATGAGGGGTCTCCATCACTTATTTATAGTTGGAAACCATGCGGTTTTAGGGTTAGGGTTTCAGCTTTTAAGGGTTTTTTCCTCTTTTTCCTCATTATTTTATATTTTTTATTCCTTTTTGGAGATTTTTGCTTTTTTGGAGGAATTTTGGATATTTTTAGAGGAAAAGAGGGTTTTGTGGCCTTTTGGAGGCATTTTAAGCCTTTTGGAGGCTTTTTGCATGGTTTTATGGGTTTTTGATGGAAATATGGTGGGAAAATGGACAAATGAGCCATGTAATGGGGTAGATGAGGTAGTGAACCCTTTTTGGGTGATAACAGATTGCCCCCTGATGTGCGAGGGCAGGAGCTCATCGTATGGCCGATGGACATCATAAGTCATAATTGGGTTTCCTGGGGTGTGGAGAAGAGAAAGAACCAGCTGAAGTCCAGAACACCGATCTCGAACCACCTGCAAGGATTGAAAAGTACATAACCTCAATAATGGATGAGGAATCATCTCATCATCTGAACGAGGCGGGCATTCCCATGCTCGTATCAGGATATAGCATAGTAATAACAATGAGGTCCAAAATATGGGGACCTTAACATATACATGTCCTCAAATACTGAATGAGGAAGAATCTCAATAGATGGACGAGGCGGGCATTCCCATGCTCGTATCAAGATACATAAAAATCACTGTGAGGCCCAAAATGAAGGACCTGTAGTAGATAATCACTGTGCATATCATGAGGGTCCGAAAGGGACACAAATCTGGAACATACTGCTGAGCTGACCATGTCTGAGCTAAAAAACTGATATACTGGAATGGAAGCAGTGCTACTGAATGTGGTTCTGAAGGAACTGATGCGCTGCTGGATCAGAGCGACAAGGGTCACACTCGTAATGGTACACTGATCTGGAACTGAACTGGGTACTCAAAGAAGCATAGAACTGAATGGCTTCCGAATACTATCGCCAACGCAGCCCGGACATCCACGGGAACATATAACTGGTCGTTCCAAAGTGACTCACCAATGTGCTAGAGTCGGGGGAAATCCGGGGTCTTCGACAAATAATGGAATGGATATAAATCCTGTGCGATTCTCAACGATGCGATTAAGGTGCTGATGTCGAGCATGTGAGAAACAACGATTTGGAGAGGCAATGATGACTTCTCTCAAAATGGTCTGTAGGCACTCACCACAGATGGTGATGGGTCCAAGGCGCAGGGGCCTCTAGGTCTATCCTCTGGAATCGAGGAGTTGTCGTCGACATAGGGAGACCTGCAACTATCAAGGCAATGATGTTTCCTTGACAGGAGCGCGAGGTGCAAAACTGAAAATGTGATAGTACTGATGGCAGGGTTGATAAACTGGGGTAAATAACTGGGCAAGTAGAGTGGGTGGACTCAAACTTCCTTTGTTCAAAGTATGATGGCGGGGGCGATCGGGCAGCACATGAAACTGATTGGTGGTAAAGGGATCATAGCTGTATGGGATCTGGGAAGTTCACTGGGCTGAGGGAGACTCAAGCTGTGGTAAAATGGTAGGAGACTGCAGAATACTCTGAACAAAGGCGACCTGATTGGAGGTGCTGCCGAGAGGATTGATCATAGTGCTTAGAAGCGCGGGGGGACTTCTTCATGGGTAAGGGAACTAGAAGAAGTGTGGATATAAAATGGTATTGTCATGTGGATTTTACGAGCCCGGGACAGTTCATGCTCGTGGTTGCTTTCAATTTTAAGGAGTCTGAAAGCAAATAAGAAGACTCTAAAGTAATGGAATGATACTGTCGTGTGGATTTGACGAGCCCACGACAGTACATGCTCGTGGTTGCTTTCAATTTTAAGGAGTCTAAAAGCAAATAAGAAGACTCTGAATTAATGGAATGGTACTGTCGTGTGGATTTTACGAGCCCAGGACAGTGCATGCTCGTGGTTGGTTTCAATTTTAAGGAGTCTGAAAGCAAATAAGAAGACTCTGAATAAATGACCAGGCAAGGAGGAAGTGTTCAATCAAGGAATATTTATGATGACCAGGACTGAGGGTGGGGGGGAACACTGGTTGGCCTCCTTGCGGGGGTGAATGAATGGTGGCAAAATAACGAAACATTTGCAGTATGACAGGAGTGGATGGCTCATGTAAAAAGTGTGAAATAATCTGATGACGACCGATGTGGCACGCAAATCAATGTGGCAAGGTGTAGGGACGCAATGTTGCAATTGTGCCAAGTGAGAGAGAGAAATGATCTCAAGCATCATCACGAGCCCGGAAAAATGAATCCGGCGATATCAACAGTGTGAAAAATGGAGAACGGCCGAAGTGGCGCGTAAACCGAGGCAACAAGGTGTCGGGGCACAATGTTGAATTTGTGCCAAGTGAGAGCGAGAAATGATCTCAAGCATCATCACGAGCCTGGAAAAAATGAATCCGGCGATATCAACAGTGTGAAAAACGGAGAACGGCTGAAGTGGCGCGTAAACCGAGGTGACTAATGGTGTCTGGAAAGGGATGAAAAATTGACGTAGAAAAAATGATGCAACGAGGTGACCATCGTGACGGTCTCGTCATGCTGATTCCAAAAGTGTAGCTAGGGATGAATGGGACATTGTTTCTGACGAACGGGGGGTACATCAGGCCATGTGTGAATGTGGTGCTCTTTAATGGCAGGGTCAAGACCGGGCATTTCGGTATAAGACCAGGCAAAGACATCGCGGAATTCTCTAAAGAGTTTGTTGTATTCCTCAATTTCTTGCTTACTGCAAGAGGCTCCTAAAGTGATGAGTTCGGGGGTGCCTCCGGGGGCAGCGATATCAATTAGGATGATAGGTGAGATGTTGGCCATGTTACCATCTTCGAAGGCGTCAGGAGCAGGAATCGGGTCCTTGAACCAGTCAACCTTGGGGGGAAGGAATTCTTTGGACTCGACTGTAAATTGGGTAGCAGTGTTAGAGGAAGATTCATCTGGGAGGAAGTAGGAACGATGGTGCATGTCATCCCAAGGATAATCTGGGGTAGTGATATCCTCGAGAATCTCGTCATCTGTACAGAATGTTTGTGTCGTCAAATCGATTGACGAAGGGGTAGTGGTGGAAGAGATCATATAAATGGTATTAACCTCTTCGGAAGAGGAAGAGTCTGGGGGGTGGATCTCCACAATGGTGGGTGGTGCCGTCTCAAGATCCAGATTGTTCATTTCAAAGAGAGTTGCTCTGTACTCGGGGAGATCGGGACAGTGATGGGAGTAATGCCCTTAAACATCGCATAAGGCACAGGAGTGGTTAGTGCGCAGGGATTTGTCGCGAGGCATAGGGGTTGGATCTAGATGGACAACCGGGATGGTGGGGTCGTCGTCGAGCATTCGCATGTACTCCTTTAATGTTGGTAACTGAGGACATAGGTGAGTCGGATGGCCCAACTCATCGCATAGCGCGCATTTGGGAGGAGCATGAAACACAGGGGGGTTTTTGACTGTCTTCGCAGGTGGGACAGCAGTGTAAGGTTGGGGGCCTCGGCCCCTGGTGGGTTTGGTAAGAGGAGGGGGAGGTTTTGCAGAGGGCGACGGGGTAGCGACACCGGGAGGTGGTTGATTAGTAGTGATGATGGGTTGCACCGGTTGCAGGATGACATCTGGTGTCGGGGGACGAACGGGAGGCGAAAGATACCAAATGGGTAATCCCAAGGTTAAATCAGGGAGGTTGAGGGTAGCCATGACCGGGGCGCTAGCCACTCCTGAGGGAGGGAAGAGGAAAGGAATGGTGTGAATGGGTGTAGCACCAATGTGACTAGGTACCAAAGGGGGTTTAGGCAATAAAGGTGTTTGATTAGTAAGAGTTCGCGTGATGTGAGACAGGGTGCATAGGTCGGACACTTCAGTGGTAGGAGACGGGGGTGGAATAGATGGGAAGGTTGAGATCATTGGTGCATCTGAGTAAACGCCGGGACCCACTGAAGACACGAATGAGGTGGTGGCATCCTAAATAGGTAGTTCACCCATGGGGAGCATGGGCCCTATAGAAGAAACGACTATGTTGGTGGCACCTGAGATAGGTTGTTCTACCATGGGGAGGACATTTTCGGCCGCCGCAGGGGCATTGGGATCGTGGTAAGTAAGTTGGTCAACCGTGACCACGCGTCCCTCATGGGGGAACATCATGATACGAAAAACGGTAGAAGAGACTGCCCGCATGGCATACATGTAGCTGCGGCCAAGTAACAGGTTATAATCGAGCTGGGCATTGATAACCTCGATGTTGATTAGGACGGTTTTGCCAGCCAGCTGGACGGGGACATTGGTAAATAGGCCTTGTGGTTGAGCTGAACGGCCGTCATAGGCTCGCAACGCAGTAGAGGACTGCTAGAGAGGGGGGTATCCCATTTTCTTCCAGATGGAGATGGGCATGACACATGTAGAGGCACCTTCATCAATAATGCATCGATGGACGACAAAATTCCGAATGGAGACAGAAACTTGGAATGATAAATTGGAAGGCAGGCGGGGTTCGGATTGGTCCAAATCAAATGCCATTAACTGTGAATCATTTGGATCGATAGCTCCAATGGCTGAGAGTAAAGTCTTACGCTGCAAAGGGCAGTTTTTCAAGACTTCTAACGCAGACATGGCTGCGGGGGATTGGGCTAAATCATCGACAATGTTGTAGTTAGACGCAGCCCGCGCATTGGGGTTGTTGTTGATACGGCGAAGTGGGAAACAGGTTGTTTTGGGGGCTCCATCTAGTGGAGGTGGAGGTATACGTAACGCTTGATCAGTGGGATGAGCGTTAGCGGGGTTATTGGCAGGAGGTGCTTCCGGGGTGGAGCCATATTGGTTCCGCCGAGTCTGGAGGTTGACCTCATCGGAAGACATCATCAACAGATGGTGGGTACCTGAGTCAAATATGGGTTGATCAGGAGCCGCGTAAGTGATTTGTTGGATGGGCGCAGTAGCTGGAGGTGGAGCCAACGGTTCAGTGTTCACTAAGCCTTGGTTTGGTAAGGGGTTTTGTAGCACCAAAGGTGGCTGCTGAGGTTGTGGGGGATGGGGTGGTGCTTGAGGAGCCGCCTGTCCTTGGCGTAGTCTATCAGCAGCCAAAAGTTGTTGAACTCGCTCCATAAGTGGACAAAAATGTGTGTAGTGGCCATATACCCCGCAAACAGAACAAGGATAGTTTGTTCGCAAATTAGGGTTTTTAGCCTGCTTGGGCGGGTGATCAGGGTTGTGGTTGGTAGGGGCCGCGTTATTATTAGCGGGGGGATTAGGGTGTTGACCAGCTTGCTCGGTCTGTTGGTTGTTCCCACGATTGCGGCCTCTGCCGCGGTTTTGTTGGCCCTGGTTGTGTTGGTTGTTCTGGTTTAGCGGTGGGTTTTCTTGGGCGTAAACCTGCCCTTGGGTAGTAGGTGGATTCTAAGTTTGCGCAGGTGTGGGAGAGGGCTGCGGTGGATAATATGGAGGTGGAGGCTGCACTGGTGCAGCTACTTGAGGGGGTTGTTGATAGTGCTGTGGAGCGGGTTGTGGGTTTGCTGCAGGGGCTAGCTGTGGCTGATAATAATGAGGTTGAGCTTGTGGTGGCGCAAGCGCTGGTGCAGCCTGCTGATGATAGTAGGGCTGAGGGGGCGTAAGCGGGAGTCATATGGCTGAAACACTGAGGTGGACAGGAGGGTCCATGGGAATGGTGTTGATGTGGTATTTGAGCATACGAGTTGGTTGCTCCGGACTGTGATGTAGCCCACGAAGGTTCAGGGCCAGGGGGAGGACGGGCTATGGAAAATGGCTGAGGCTGCGAAGAGAGACGGCCAATGATGCCGTCGGCAGCATGGGATGCCCCCGACGCATCGTGCTAGGAGGGATCACCGCGAGGGGCGTCAGGTATGATGGTATAAAGATAACCAGACTGGGCCGGTTTACGGTGACCGAAAACGACAGCCGAAAGGACAAAACAGAAAAGAAAATAAAGAAAAAAGCCAGCAGAGTCGCCAAAACTGTTGCTAGGGTTTTCGCCCTAGCTTGTACGAATGAGTACCTACTAAGGATAATGGATTCCTTAGTAGCAGTTCAATGTTATGTGAATTAAAAGCTATAACTGAATTAAAAACTAAATTTAAACAAGTTGATTAAGCAAAACAGTAGAAAGTAAATAACATGAAACAAAAACAGTAAATAGTAAATAATGACCTTTATTGATGTTACCTCCCATGTGGAGGTTGGTGAAGTCCGTTGCGCTGGTCCGATGTCGGTGGCTCCGAGCTTCAAGCTGCTTCTTCTCTTTCTCCAATGGTGGAAATGGGCCAAAAGGGGCTCTTACGGTGAAAGTAACTCGATGGTGAGCTAGGGTTTCACGAGCAATTTTGGCAGAGGCAGGATACTGTGATTGTGGATATGAAATGAGGGGTCTCCATCACTTATTTATAGTTGGAAACCATGCGGTTTTAGGGTTAGGGTTTGCTGATTAGGGTTTCAGCTTTTTAGGGTTTTTTCCTCTTTTTCCTCATTATTTTATATTTTTTATTCCTTTTTGGAGATTTTTGCTTTTTTGGAGGAATTTTGGATATTTTTAGAGGAAAAGAGGGTTTTGTAGCCTTTTGGAGGCATTTTAAGCCTTTTGGAGGCTTTTTGCATGGTTTTATGGGTTTTTGATGGAAATATGGTGGGAAAATGGACAAATGAGCCATGTAATGGGGTAGATGAGGTAGTGAACCCTTTTTGGGTGATAACACTCCTAGGAGTTGCTTCCCCGATGTCACTATTTTGATGTGCTGATCTAAGCTAGTTTGATTACCCACAACCCTATCCCTTTTTGCTTCCATTTCTATATAGGTCCTATTTGGATTTCTTCCCTTTCTAGAAAGGGGGTTATGATTCCTCTTCCTTAATTTTTGATGATTTCTTCGGAATAGTTTTAGATCTAGATCTTGTGACTGATCCACTAGAGTTTAATGAAGATTCCGGTCCATCTTCCAAATAATCTTACGAGGGGAGATTTGTAACATAGTTTTCTTCTTACACAATTTCTATTAGGACCGTTTGCATTTATTTTTCCTAGATGGGTTGAATAGTAGATGGAGCCCTTTCTTCTTCTTCTTATTCGTTAGTAGAACTTGCTATGACCTGGAATTTGTTTGTTTGGGTTATCTCTTTGTGCATCACTTGCTACATGTTGGGTTTGTATTTCTTCCCCATTTTTTTACTTACTTCCATTCTTCTTCTTGTTCCCCTTCTGATTCTTGCTGCTTTTTATTTAGGTACTTCCTTCCAAAGTGTCCATACTCATGGAATAATTTTCATTTGAAAGGGATTTGAATTCATATTCCATAGTATGTAGACGGGTCCATCCTTCCATTGAGATGTTTATTGCTTTTAGGAGCCATTTATCTAGGTCAACCTCCACATAGATTCTCTCACAAGAAAATAGAGGGGGTTTGGGTTCTGATTTGTCAATATATATACCGAACTAGTTCTTGAGGGCTCTCATATCTTCATCACTCCAATAATACATAGTAAGGTGTGGTAATTTCACCCAGGCCGACACAATTGAGGGAATGTCCTTTACAAGATAAAAGGACACATACCATTGATTGAGATGCATTATGCTTGGTCCCATGAAGTATGGGTCATTCCTAAAGATTAAATCTCGGTCCTCTTTCTTTTCAAAGAGAAAAATGGAAAAAACCCTACCTACAAAAATTTTGTTGCATATTTTCTTGAATAAGAGGGTCCCAATTCTTGTTTAACAAAATTTTGATGTCTCTTGGGGAGGGACATAACCCTATGAAGTGGCCAACTAGGCCCTACTCAGAATACATGATTTCTTTATATTTTGAAGCTAAGGAGTTAAGTTTTACTTCTAGAACTACTACTCTTTTAACGAATGTGGATTCTTCCCCCAATTTTCCAAATGAAACCGAAGCCGCCTAGACCACGCACTTGAAACTCTCATCCAGAAGGGGCCTCCTATTCTCTAGTTCAAGGTCTAGAGGAGGATCCATGACTCTATCCAACAAACCCTAATCAAACCAAAAACCCTAATCAAAACCCTAATTAAACCAACCTATAACATCAAAAACATGAATGAATCATTTTTTTTATCAGAGCTTAAGAGAAAGGAGAATAAATAACTTTAAAATTTTATTCCTATGCTCAAATTTTTAAAGAGAAGCATTCCTAACTTACCATAGTTTTGAGGAGTTAGAAGGTTAGAAAGGTCTGTAATGTAGTAAATATTTTTAAACTGAGATCTAATGTGGATGTATGTATGGCATTCTAAGAGAAAATGATTTTCATCCTCAATGCTCATAGTATTGTAGAGAGGACATATCCTTTAATCCCATGGTGTTTTAGGGGTTTCCCAATTCCCTATTAACTATGGAGCATGAGAGTTCATTCCTATTTTGGTAATATTAATTTTCTTCTTTGAACTAGTTAGAACAAAGAGATAATTTTTATCTTCTAGATTAGGGTTAATGACCTCCTTATAGTACCCCAATTTTCTTTTAACCTCTAAATATTTCTCGCACCACATTTTTTGATGTGGTAATATTTTTAATATTGTTGATATTTTGAAAGTGGCATTTTCTTCAATCCCCCAATGGTTTAACCACACAATGGCATCTTTTTTTCACCCTTGCTTGAGACACAGGTGGGTTTGGATAGAATATTTGAGCTTAATATTGATCTATGGTTAGTAATTCCCATATACAATTGCATCTCTATATTTATTCCCTTTGGTGTTTTATGACTTAAATAACATAATAATAATTTGGGGATCATTGTGTGATTTCATCAACATCTGATATATATTGAAATTCTTCACGCTTAATGAATAATTTGGTGGTCATATTGATGACCCATGTTTAAATATTTGTGTTCAATTTATTCCTATGTTATCTTACCATGAGAAATGTATTTGGGACACATATTATGGAGGTCTTGTCAATTGGATATATCTTGGGTGGTTAAGAATAAACATGAAATAAATTAGACCAGTCGATGAATTCCCTAGTCCTCCGCATCTAAGTCTAAGTATACATATATGTAGATTGGATTGGTGCTCAAATAACTCTCCATGGTTGGTTCTTGACCATCCTAAGTCTACTCACCCTCCACATCTTCCATGCCCCAAACTGCCTTGAACAATGCTTCATATTTGCATTCTAGGAAGTCTAATTTGTCCAAGATGGATTATTATCGCATCTCGTATTCTTCCCATACCTAAGCTATGAATTTTTTTTGGTGCCAATATAACTCAATTAACTTGAAATATTAAATATCCCTACTTTGAGAAAACCCTTTGTAGGATTCTAATCCATGATATTTGTATTAATGTATTTCATAGAGGTGTTTCCATGGTTATACCTCACCAAATTTTCTATTCTCTCTTCCTCCTCTTTGATTATAATGGAGAATCTTATTTTGTATCTCATTGTACCTCCCATGGATTCTATTTGTTCTCTAGTTTATTTAATGGAAGGCCACCTTTTTCTTGCATTTTTGCAAGTCCTAGGTTTTCCTCTACTAGCCACTTTGCTACTCCCCGCATTCATATTCACCTTTGTATGCTTCCCATTCATTTTTTTTCTGGTATACTTTGAATCTTCCAATAAATATGGGTAGAGAACTGAGGAAGGTGTAAGTTTTAAGCCCGCGTAGAGAAGAAAAACATACAAATTCTTTAATCAAAATAGAGATTATACCTTGGAGCCACACCTATTTTCTCATCATCATTATGAATAACTCACATTACAATATAGATATTCCACAACATACAATACCCTAATCCATTAACCTGTATTAGAAAATAGACCCCAATCCCTTAACTGAGATTAAATTACATATTTTTAGAAAATTCTAGGTTAACGACCATTTTTGAACAGAAACATCGTACTTACCTGTTTTCATGAAGTTTTCGACATGGATTGTTAGGAACACCTTCCCCCCCACACATTCAAAGAATATACATATACCAAACATTCTACCACTTGTTGTTTTATTTGCATAGCAGTGAGTCATGTACTCATAAAGTCACAGGTTCAGGGCATCAATGCCCATGGATTCTCTACACCAAGAGAACTTCTTTGTTTTGACAGACTTTGTTAATGAGTCTGCAATATTCTTCAAGGTGTCAATCTTTTCCAGTAACTCCTTCTTATCTTCAACCATATCTCTCACAAATTGATATTGCGCATAAATATTCTTTGTATTAGCATGATAGGAAATGTTCTTTTCTAGGAATATTGAAGTTTGGCTATCACAATATAACCTTAATTTTTTTTGTACAAACCCAACACTTAAACATAGTCTCTGTAACCATACTGCTTCTTTGATGGAATGTGTGGTTTCCATGTATTCAACTTATGTAGTTGAGAGTGCAACTACAACCTCTATTGCTCATCCAACCGATAGCTCCTCCAAATAGGTTAAATACATACCCACTTGTAGATCCTCTACGATCAATATCTCCATCCCATTCTGCATCAACAAATCCATGTACATCTATTACTATGTTTGGTCGAGGTCTTCCATGGTAGCAGATTGCATAATTTGTGGTGCCACACAAGTATCTAAACACTCTCTTTACAACTAGCCAATGATCTTTCCCTATTTTTGACATATATCTTCTCAAAACTCCCATTGCATGAGCAATGTATGGTCTGGTAAATACCATTGCATACATCAAATTGCCAACTAAATTGTCATATGAAACTCATGACATATATTTTTCTTCTTCCTGTCTCTTGGGACGCTGATCTACATATATATTTACACCTACAGGAATAGGGACCTTGATCGACTTACTTTCCTACATGTTAAATATATGTAGTACTGTCTCAACATATTTTCTTTGATTTAACCATATATTCATGTTTGCACGATATATTCTTATATCCTTCCCAGAATAAAGTTTGCAGCGCCAAGATCCTTCATGTCAAATTTGGAGGACAACTGAAATTTCACCTCCTTTATAACATCTTTGTTGTTTCCAATCAGCAACATGTCATCAACATATAGTACTATGTTAATGAAGTGATCACCAATATGTTTGGAGTATACACAATGATCAACCTTGCTTCTCACAAACCCCAATCCAAGTACGTATGTGTCAAACTTTTGGTACCACATCTTTGGTGATTGATTTAGACCATAAAGGGACTTCTTTAGTTTACATACCAACTCTTTATTTCCATTTAGAACCCTTTTGGTTTCTTCATGTATATTTCTTCTTCAAGATCTCCATGTAAGAACATTGTCTTCACATCCATCTTCTCTACTTCAAGGTCAAAAGAAACAACAATAGCAAGAAGAAATATAATAGAAGTTAATTTGAAATTGGAGAAAATATTTCACCAAAATCAATCCCTTCTACCTGAGAATATCCCTTTCCTACCAAGCGGGCTTTGTACTTCTCCACCTTACCTTCTACATTTAACTTATTTTTAAACAACGATTTGTTGCCAATGATTTTTCTTCCAGCCGGTAACTCAAATAAATCCCAAGCTTTGTTTTTGTCCAAGGAATCCATTTCTTCAGCCATGGCCTTTTTCCAGATATCACTATCCTCTGAATCAACAGTTTCCTTTAGATTTCTAGGATCATCATCAGTAATACACAAAGAAAAATGAGGGTGAAAATAAGGAGAGGAATACCTTTATGGGTTCCTTATTTCTCAAGATGATCTCCTCAAAAATTGGGTATGCGGTTCTTCTTCTTCTGATTCAACTTCTTATGTTGAGTTAGATTCTTCACCTTCTAACTCAAACTCTATATTTTCGGGTTCCTTTTCCATTGGATTCACTTCCTGTTAGGGGACTTATCTGACCTTTCTAAACACAATATCTCGATTATAAATAATATTCTTAGTTACAAGATTCCAAAGCTTATAACCTTTCATACCATCTTATTATCCAATAAAGATACACTTCTCAGCTTTGTTACCCAACTTGCTCCTTTTGTGATTTGGAACATGTACATAAGCATCAGAACCAAAAAAATTTAGATGCTTAATAGAGGGCTTCTTACCATTCCATACCTCTTGTGGAATTTTGTCAACCAATGCTTATGTGGGTGATCGATTTACCAAGTAACATGTTATATCCACTGCCTCTGCCCAGAATTCTCATCCTATCCTATCACTGTTTAGCATGCTTCTTGCCTTTTCCATCAGTGCCCTATTCATCCTTTCGGAAACTCCATTCTATTGAGGTGTTTATGGAGTATTCTTCTGCCTTGCTATACCGTACTTCTTACAGAAGTCCTCATATTCATTCCTACATAACTCTCCATCATTATTTGTCCTCAACATATTTATTTTGTTTTTTGACTGATTCTCTACAAGAGTCTTAAATTCTTTAAACTTAGCAAATACTTCATATTTATTTTGAAGGAAATAAATGCATGTGTTCCTTGAGAAATAATCTATACATGAAACATAATACACTGATCAACCTAATGATGGAACATGCATAGGTCTAAATACATCAATGTGTATTAACTCTATAATTCCCTTTGCTCGTAGAGCACCAGATGCAAATATTATTCGATTATGTTTTCCATATATGCAATGTTCACAAAAATCAAAATCTAGAGTGAAATCAATCATACCTTCAACCATACCTTTACCTTGTAATTCTTGAAGTCCCTTTTCTCTGAGATGCTCCAATATTTGATGCCATAGCATTGTCTTTCCTCCTGATGTAGTCAGGGTTCTGTCATCTTTATCTCCTTCCTCAGGAACAACATAACTATTACATTCACCAATGGTGGTGCTTCCCAATAGTTTGTACATGTTCCATACCCATCTCCCCTCATCAATACCAATGAACCTTGAACAATTTTGCAACCACCATCTCCACACACAATGTTTACACCTGCAACATCCATTTTTATGACAATTATCAAGTTTCTTTCTATATTTGGAATGTGTAACACTCTAGGTAGAATTCTATTCTTTTCATTTGAGTTTAAACTTGACTCTACCACGTCCAATGATACTGGATGGTGAATGATCTCCTACGTACACATCTGCTCCATTATATTTTTCATATTCACATAACCACTCCCTATGAGGGGTCATATGACATGATGCACCTGATTCAATCAACTATATATCACGTTCTGAATTATTACTCGTGGAATCTAGGTACACAACCCCTCCTTCTTATGAGGAGGTATTTGCATCTGTGGAAGGGGTATCCTCAGATCCCTTTGCTTTCTCAACATTATTAGATATGCAATCCTTTTTATAGTGCCCATATTTACCACATTTCCAACACTTCCTTATTCCTTTCCCGAGGATTTATATCTACCCTTAGATTTAGATATCCCCCCAGATTCTTTATTTTTGTTTCTCTCCTAGGGAGACCTCTCATAAACAAGGAATCCATGCTATGGTTATCCATGGTTTTCCACCTCATCTATTCTGATAGTAGGGATGATACTATTTCATCAATTTTTAAGGTCAGTTGACTAGCACTACCTATTGCAACAATTAGGTTATTACAAGAATCTGGAAAAGAACACAATAATGTAATACATTTACCTTCTTTAGCCATTTTAATTCCAACATAGGTTATCTAACTTACCAAAGTATTGTAGACATTAATATGCTCTGTTACTGTGTCATTTTCATCCATTCTGAGATGAAACCGTTTCTTTTGTAGAAAGAACTTGTTCACAAGGGATTTTGATTGACACAAACTCACTAGTTGCCCAAAATCTTTACCACATTATCTTCACCAGATACGTTCATCAACACAGAGTTTGATAAGCTTAGTATAATTGTACTCCTTTCTCTTCTTTCTAATTTATCTTTTTCCTGTTGTGAAGTTCTAGTGGGTTTTGTACCCGTATTCACATCAATCCATTGTTCCCCATCTACAAGAAGATCCTTCATTTTGAGCTTTCATAACTCAAAATCCTAGTCGTTAAATTTCTCGATCTCAATTCTCTAATTTCTCTCCATTCTATTTAAATGCACAAATAAACATTGCAAAGCTCCCATTGCACCCAAGTTTATCACAGACCCAAGTTCTATCAATCACGTCGAACCCTCAAAAACAAAGGCATCCCTCTGAAGCTAATAATCAAGCCCTAATACCACATGTAAGTTTTAAACTTATGGAAAGAAGCAAAGAATACATATTATTTAAGAAAAATAGAGATTACACCACAACATTCACACATAATACACATAGATTTACCCTAGAAACCCTTAACTGGGAAAAACCAACAAACTTTGGAGCCACACCTCCTAGTTTCTCATCATTATTATGAATAAATAACAATTCAATATAGGTATTCTGCAACATCGAATAGCCTAATCCATTGCCCTAGATTAGAAAATAGACTCTAATCCCTTACCCTATATTAAGTTACATATTTTTAGAAAATTCCCCAAAAATAACCAAAAGCAACCCAAAAATTTGGGGTCGTTGCGCTTGTGTTGGAAAGGGTGCACTGACCATTTCTATATCAAAAATGGCCTACCGACTATTTCCATATCAAAAATGGCCCAACAACCATTTTTGAATGGAAACAACCTACTGACATGTTTTTATGAAGGTGTCGACAAGGATCGTCAGACACGCCACTGACAGACACACCTCCCCCCACACACATACAAAGAATATAACATATACCCAAAAGAATGTATATTTTCCCTTCACTTCGCTCTTGAATCATCACCGAGCTCAAAATAGAAGGGATGACTATGAAAAAAACCAAACATGCAACAATGCAATAAAGAGACAATCCTCTTTCCTCATATAGAGACTCAACCCTTTCCCAATCATTAAAAAGGAAACCCCTTTGCTTATAGTTGTATAGGGGGAATGATATATTCCTTTTACCTCATGAAACAAACATGTAATTCAATAAGGGAGGTCATTAAGAATGTTGTACTACATAGGCCCCCCCACACTTGGCAAGAAGAACTGAAAAAACCACAAAGGAGATAATTTAAATACTTATACAATACATACCTTCCCAAATAGTTACTGTTAGTAGTAGGATTTCTATTCATACCAAATTCAAATTGCATGGTTTTATCATTATTTTCCCACTCAAATACATCACTCCCACATAATGGTGGTTAATGCTCAAACAATGTGGATATCAATTTTATGGATGAAAGGGTCAAACAAAGGAAATATTCAACATTATTGCCCTCCCCTTCTTCACTTTAGCATAATGAGTTGCAGGTTTCACCTATTCCTAGAATGGATACACATCCATACCTTCATTAAATATCCTCCCTATCATTCTATATTGGAGATAAATCAAGATTTTTTATTTATGTCACATGACAAATATTGCATTAGATATAATTTTACCATATCGGTTTTTACATTTCCTAGCAGGTTATATTTCCAAGCTAATTTTTCTACATGATTAAATTTTATAGTTTGAAAGGTTATAAACATATTGAAGAATGGATCATGGCTTGCAGTACTACTCTTTAATGTTTGGGAAAATTTCTAATTCCTTATAAGTCGATGTTGCTACACATATTGTATTGACATAATAATTTCTTACTCATGTTGTTTCCTTGGAAAGAATGGGGATAACTTCCACCATGAGTATAAAGTTAATATTGTGTTCAACAATACATTCTTCTCCTATAAAACATGATCTAATTGTTGCATTACAAAATAAAAAAAATGGAGAAAATATTAGTGGTATTGATTACTATTTCTTTAAACACCATAAAAGCACATAATGGATTTTGATTGTTTGGGAAGGTGCAAGAACCAATTTAGGCTATAGTCGAAGGAAATTTAATCAAAATGAACCCATGCTCATTTGGTTTTTTCATTATGCCTCAAAGGATAAAATATACTTCAATTCAATGCCTTTTATTGTTGTGTGTTGGAGAAAGCATGCAAGCGACCTAAATCATATAAGATATATCAAAATAGTACATTCTTTTAGTGCCTTGACATGTGTTAAAGAAATCTAACTACATAAGATATTATATTTTGTATTATTATTATTATTTTTATTTCCCCTTTCGGAGACATTGTTCCTCTGATTAGGGATGTCATTGTTGTATTTGGTCATGTAAATTCTTGAGGTAAAACCTCCGTGGTAAGTTGGGTCAGTAGTACCCACAAAAGTATTATTAAAATGTATTTTTGAGTTTCCCAAGGCAAGTTGGCTCTGGTAGTGAAGAGAAGTTGGCTATGTTGGGTTACTAGTCTTCTCAATTGATGTGTATAAATAGGTGAGGCCCCTCCCTCATTTTGACACACTATGCACTCAAGAAAGTTCATTAGAGCGGGGAGAAATAGTCCATTTGAGGAGAAGGAAGCAATCTAGTATTATTTCTTGGGTCTTACACTGTATTTGGTTGAATTCTATATCGATGAAGTATTGTTGGGTTTTATTCCCCACGAGGGTTTCCCAGGATAAATATTTGTGTTCTATTTTGTTCTATTGTGCTTGTTATTCTTTCAGTGATCCTTTTGTTTTGGCATAACAACTTTTAAAATCTTAAGATGGTATCAGATCCAACTTGAAAGAAGACCTTGTGTAACATTTTTTTTCATAGTTCAACAAGATAGGGATCACTATTCTCGAGTGTTCAGCCCTAAATGTTGGGCACATTTCCAATTATAGTGTGGTGCATTACACTGTATGTTGTGGGGTATTACATATCATTCATGTAGGGTTGGGTTTATTAGTGGGTCTATTAGTTGTTATTGTACACCTTGGTCTCCTATATATATGAAGGAGATATTTTCATTTTAGTCATCACAGTATCTTATCTTGTATTATGTACTTAGTACATTATGTAAGGAGGTTCCTCCCTCAAAGAGGATTGATATTCATATATATTATTCATTATTAATGCATGTATTACTTTCTTTTGGTCTATTTCTTCTATTTCTATTCTATTTGTAGACTTGGTTGCATAACATTTGGTATCGGAGTTCTTTCCTCAAGACTGTCTTATGCAAAATGAATCATCTTGGAATTTTTTATACAACTTTTTTTATACAAGGATTCATATATCTATGTTAAGAACCCACTTCTAAAACATGCCTAGGTATGTCGAGTCCAAAATTCAAATCCTGACCCATTACAATTTAGGATACATTTGTGAAGGAATATAGGGTTTTTGAGTAGTAAAAAATATAGTCTAAAACAAGTGTTATGGGGAAAAAGGTCATATATGAATCATACAAGATCCAAATTGAGTGAGCCATTTTTCATCAGAAAGAGGACATGCAACATACCGTACAAGTTCACTCTTTTGAACATGAGAAAAACAAGTAGTGTTGGTATATTTGTAATAATATTTTATTGGAACTTCCAAATTAGGCCAGACCCACAGAATTGGAAAGATGACACATCGGGGTACCATAGGCCAAAGTTTCATACCTAGAGGAGTCACAATTCAAATTTTACCTCAGTTACAAGTTAGGCATAAAATAGTCTTCTAATCAGGGTTTGAAAATGGCACGTCATTTTGAATTTGAATAGATTTGAGTAGAAGGATCTATTTGTGGTAAACCCTAGGGTGTGATATATAATTATTGTTCAAAATTCCACCAAAATAAATTGGAAAAAATATTTTTTCCACTCAAACCACCAGAGGATTCATCCATGACATACGATGAAGTGGAAGACATATATTTTAGAGTGTCCATGTTGGAAGATATGATTAAAGGGATGGATAGTAAAGATGATATCAAGGGGATGACTAGTAAAGGCGATCTCAAGGGGATATGTAATAAATAATATCGTCAAGAATTGATAAAGAATATATTGTTATTCCTCATTCATCTCCTACTCAAGAAAATTATAAGGAGGAAAAAGGGGATTTATTCCAGTCACGTATTGTAGAAATTGAAAAACAAGAAGTTTGAGACCCATAAGCTCAATGATTCACTACATCATCAAGGTTTCAGGTCAGGTCTAAGGAACTAATCTATTCCCAATATCTACATGAGAAAGTTTTATGGCAATGATCCAATAACTTGGATATTCCATATGGAGCAATTCTTTGATCTACACCAGGTGCCAACTTTGCAAAAGGTAACTATTGCATCCTTATATTTGGAGCCTAATCAATTTGTATGGTACCAATGGAATTTTCTCTGTAAAAATGACTCTATTATCTCTTGGTCTATAATCACAAAAGAATTGATAGCACATTATGGGGATATCAATAGAAACACCTTCTTTATCCAGTTGACAATTCTCAAGTAAAAGGGTCTAGTTACATAGCACATCAAGCAGTTTCACAAGCTAAGTCTCAAAGTGAATAATATTTTAGAAGATAATTTGTTGGACCTCTTTATTGGAACCTTAAAGGATAACATTCGACATGAAGTGCATCTCTTTGAACCACCATCGTTGGAGAAGGATTTTATGATGGCAAGGAAGGTTGAAGGTAAAAATATGGCGGTGGACACTAGAAATACAACTTCCAACATACACAGAGAATGCTGTTCCTTCTTCTAGCCAACCTCAAAGGTTGAAACCTCAACAACTAGAGGAAAGAATATCAAAAGGTCTATGATTTAATTGTGACAACAAGTATAGTAAGGGACATAAGTGTGGAGAAAAGAAATTATTCCCACCACCAAAAGGGGATGGAGTATAAGTGATTACTCCCACCATATCTTGTCATTATTTAGCTAGAATTAACACTCCTCAAACTCTCAAGATAGAAGGATATATCAACAATAAAAAGGTAATAGTGTTGATTGATTATGGTAGTACTCACAATTTCAGTCACTATAAAGTATCCAAAGATCTCAATTGCTTTGTATATCCAACACCATAATCTCAAGTAATGATTGCATATGGAGGAACTATCAATTGTTCAAGGACATGCCATAATATCAATCTTACTATGGGGGACTATGTATTGAATCTTTCCATGATTTATATCCCAATGTGGAGTGCTGATCTTTTATTAGGAGTTCAATGGTTACAATCATTGGGAACCGTGGCTTTTAATTTTCATAAGCTTTTCATGAATTTTTTTATGGGAAGGAAAATAATTTGTGTTAATTGGTATCACAGGGAAACTGAGCAAGGTTATAAGCTCTAATGGTATGACAACATTGTTAAAGAAATGAAACCAAGGTGTAATTACATAGTTATACTCACTAGATGTTCAAACATGTAATTAGGCTCCTATTTCGCCAGATATCCAAAAGGTCCTTAAAAATATTTCCAAGGTATTTGAAGATATTCCAATAATTCATCCACCTATTCAAGACTTGGACAATGCTATTAACTTAAATCTAGGAAGTGTTCCTTCTAGCACCAGGTGTTACAAATAACCATATGGGTAGAAGAATGAAATGGAGCACATGGTTGAAGCAGTGACAGGAAAATCTATAGTTCAAGAAATGGTAGATCACGTAGAGCACCAACAACCAATTCTCCAAATCACAACAATGTCTGAAAACAAGATGAAACTACATGCATATCAACATCATCGTTAAAGGAGTTTTTAAGAAGAACAAATCATATGGGAACCTAAACAAGTCATTGAAACAAGGACCAAATAACTAAAAATCATGTTATTATTAACTATCTATTCAAGTGGAAGAACTTACCAACTGTGGATTCGACATGGGAAGATGAGTCCTTCATACAGATGCATCCAAGTGTTTAGGAGAATGCTTGTCTAAAGGGGAGGAGCATGTTAAGCCCTAAATGTTGGGAACATCCCCCCCTATAGTGTGGCACATTACCCCCTATGTTATGGTGTATTGAATATTATTCATGTCGTCTTGGTTCTATTAGTTGTTATTGTACACCTTGGTATCCTATATATATGAAGGAGATATTTTCGTTTTATCCATAATTGTATGCTATCTTGTCTTATGTACTTAGTACATTCTGTAAGGAGGTTCCTCCCTCGAACAAGATTGATATTCACCTCTATTCTTCATTATTAATGCGTGGATTACTTTATTCTAGTCTATTTATGATATTTTTATGCTATTTATGGGACTTTGTTGCATAACAAGGACACTTCTCTCCACATATATGACAAAAAATAAGGGTCATTCAACTAATCCTAGGAGGGAACATATTTCCATCGAAACAAATTTTAGTTCTATGGATTTTCAATTTTTGACTTACCACTACGACTGGTAGAAACTATGGCATCATATTTTTCAAGTTTCTATCCATAGATTCGAGAAAAGCAAGATACAATATAGATCACCTCAGGGAGGCACATCTTTTCCTCCAATCTGTTTTGCAAGTGACCACAATTGTAAAATTAAGGTTATTCCTGTCAAACCCTAGGTCATTTTGAAGCAGGATCCATAAGCAGTATTCACATTGGTAAGTGTTATCTCCTATATTTCCATTTGAGGTTCTGATTCATTAAATATGACAAAAAGTACCAAGATTAATGAAAATATTGAGGGATTAGATAATTTTAGAGCATGGAATTATAAAGTCATGCTAATCCTTGAAGAACATGACCTAGAAGGCTACATCAAAGATGAGGTCAAGGAACCAGAGGGAGATGAATCAAAGTACAATCACAAAAAGGATACGATTAAATCCAAGAGGATCATAGATGATTCTATAAAATATCATTTGATACCTCAATTATATTCAAAGAATACTCCAAATAAAATGTTTGATGCACTAACCATTCTATTTGAAGGTAAGAAGACCAATAGAACAATGACCTTAAGAAACCAACTCAAGGGTGTGGAGATCCAAAAGCTAGAAAATATGCAGTCATACTTCTCAAGAGTATCTCAGATCAAGGAACAACTATATTCCATTGGTGACATGGTGGAAGAAGCATAAATTGTGATGAGCACCTTAAATGGTCTTCCAAAAGAATGGGATTCTTTCTTCAGAGGAATATGTGCTAGAAGAAAGATAACCAAGTTCAACAAACTATGGGAAGAGTGTGTACAAGAAGAAGAAGGGATAAAAAATAGAGAAGAAAAGTTAAATGATAATGAAGATCAAGCTCTATCTTCTCATACAAAGAATGGAAGAAACAAAAGGAAGGATTGAGGATCACCTCCTAGAAGATCACACGACTTAAAAAGAGTAAGCAGTTTAAAAAGGATTACTCATAATATGAATGTTATACATGTCATAAGTTGGGAAACATATCCATACATTCTCCACTTAATAAATACAAGTTCAAGAATAAGAACCGAAAGTTCCATTCCCATGCAGTCGAAGAAAATGAATCAGATGAAGAGAAGGCTAGAGAAAATGAAGAATCTGGTGAAGAATATGTCTTAATTTTATCCCTCATAGGATTAGTCTCTGATGGAAGTGAAGCTTGGCTCATAGATAGTGGTTCTTTGAAACATATGGTAGGTCACAAAGACTCTCTCTCATCTCTTACTCATAAAGACTATCCACACAAGGTGCAACTTGGATATGATTATCAACCTTTTGGTCTAAAAAACGTAGGCTCCACCTTCCAACAAGAAACAATGTATGTGTTAAAATAAATCATAAAGATTATTTTAGAATTCCTATATGACCTCATAGCTAAGTTAACTAAGGGTGTATATTACCTCCAAGAACTATGCACCATCTTTACACGATGCTGCAAATACAACATCTGACCAAAACCCCTCAAGTGTGTCTTCTGCATCACCTCGAGGATGCCTCTTATGGATCATTATTTCGCAAGTATACATCACCGTGGAACCCTCTAAAGTAAAAGCCATCATATACTTACAACCCCTATGAACATGATGTCGGTTGTAGAGCATCCAAGTCAAAGATAAATTCCTTCATCACTTTCTTTCGGATTACACCACACAAGCTCATGGATTTTTGGGGATACTTGGAAAAGGAATCCCTTTTGAGTGGGATGACCATGCCCAAATCTCTTTTGAATCACTAAAAAAAGTATTAGCCCATGTACCATTTATTTCCCCACCTAATTTTAATAAATATTTTATTCTTTACATATCAACATATTTTTGCATTGTCACCAGTGTCCTTGTCCAACCAACATATGATAATAGTGAACATGTCATTTGATGCATCAGCAAGACACTATCTAGACCCACCCTCAAATATATCCATGATGAGAAACTTGGATTAGCTGTCATTATTTTAGTGCAGAATTCGTGCCATTACATTTTATTACGCAAGACTATAATCATCGTAGACTCTAATCCCATGCAATATATACTTAGCCATCGAATCATCAACAATAAGTTTGCATGGTGGATTTCAACCCTCCAAGAGTTTGATCTCGAGTTTTCCACCCATAAAAGCAAAAAATACTTGTCTATTGCTAAGCTCATTACCAATATGCCTCCCTATACACCAAGCGAACCAATGAATGATCACTTACCCAATGAGCACCTATTTAACATCACCACCAATGACCCTTGGTATGGTGATATACTGACTTACCTCAAGACTCAAAAGTTTGACCCCCACCTATCTCATGACGACAAGTGTTGTATTCACCACCAAGCCCCATAATACCTCCTTCTAGGAGATGTTCTCTATCAATGGGATGTTGACACCATCTTACGACAATGTTTGTCCCACCGTGAGGTAGAACGAGTTATCAACGATTTCCACAATGGCACATGTGGTTTCCACCTCTCTAGGTTGGTCACCACCTAGAAAATACTCCACACAGGATACTTCTGGTCGTTCGTGTTCAAATACTGCATCTACATAGTCAAAATATGCATCAACTAACAAGTTTTCACTTGCAAAACACGATCCCCATCATCTCCCTTGCACCTCATCATTATTGTAGGCCCTTTCAACAAATGGAACATTGAATACATGGAAAGTCACCCAACCTCCACCCAAGGCCACAAGTACATAATTATAGAAGTAGACTACTTCACCAAATGGTTGGAATCCATGCCTACCTTTGAATGCAAAGAAGCCACCACTGCACAGTTCTTCTTTAACCATGTCATAACACAGTTTGGTGTCCCAAAACAATTAGTCTCAGATAATGGAAAAAACTTCAAGGATCAAAATTTTGAATATTTATCTCTCCTCCTAGGCTTGAAACATTACTTCTCTACACCATACTACATTCAATCCATTGGCTAGTTAGAAGAAATCAACAAATTTATCAAAACTATGCTACAATGCACAGTCGACAAGAACAAGTCCAATTGGAACCATATGATTTTCCCCATCCTTTGGGCATACAAAAACTCATTTCAATATTCTACTGGATTCAAACCATTCCACTTATTCCATGGGGTCGAATAAGTCCTTCCCATCGAATGTCAAATCCCTAAACTCCAATCAGCTATGGAGTTATTCCCCGATACTCTAGCATTGGAACAACAATTGCTCACCTCAAAACACCTCAAAAAGGAGAGACACAATTCTCTACAACAAAACGAAGCTATGAAGGTTTGATCCAAATCCCAATATGACCATCATCTCCACACATATACCTTTAGTGAGGGCAATTTTTTCCTAGTATTCAATGCTCGAAAAAGATTCCAAACCAATGCAGACAAGTTCGTACCTAAGTGGACCGGTTCCTTCATCATCCAACGATGTATTCCCAATGGGGAATATGTTTTGAAATATTTTGAGGGCATCACACTCCATAGCCCTGTCAATAGGTTGTATCTAAAAACGTTTTACCCCTAAGACAAGCACCCCCTAAAGTGCACCATGTTTTGAGTTATTACTTATGCATTGTCAATACCTTTGTGATCTTCTTCACTACAATTGGGTATATGTGTCATGTGTGTGAGATTGTGCACAAAACTCCCATACCATATTCCATCAACAAAAGTTGCAATATATCACTCTTAGGTTTGATTACGGAACTTGCTTCCCAGAACCCACATTCCCCAATGATAAACATACCTCTGACACTGTTTTTGCAAGCCATATTATCATCAATATCCCAATTTTGATGTGCCATCAAGATCCCCACTAAGGACCACCCCATCCCCCTAATGGGTATTTTCCCTAAGCAAACCTTCATCATAATCGACACCTGTGATGAAAACACCCCCCAAGTATGAGGAATTTGTCCCCCACATGAACACCCTGCATGAATCCAATTATTCTATAGTTGGGAATTTACTCCCCTACCTCAAGCAGTGTCACAAAATCAAATTCCTCGACACCAATTACGAAGAATATTTCACCATAGCATTCTCATACTTCCATGAGCATCTATCCCATCTGAAACTGTCCTTCATATCATCACCTCCACCAAGAAAACATTAGGTTCCTTTTGCCCTAATACCACTAATTCTATTCAGTTATTCCTATAGGAATATTCTACATGGCATCGATTCGTGGGGCAACCATCTTCGCGTTTGCAAATAACCCCTCATTTTAGATTGGAAAATTTTCCCTGATTAAATCAAAACCATGGGAACCATTCCCATCATCAAATTGACTCCTCGATCAACCACAAACCATGGGAGTCCCACCCATCATCAAATTGGTCCCCCAACACACCCAAAACCATGGGGACCCCAACCAATTATTCTTTGTGAAAAAACAACTCCCTATTCCACTTACACATGGGAACCACTCAATTCTTTCAGCAACAATCCCCTGGGCGCCTTTGATAGATGACATTGAAGTCTCTCGATACCTTTTAATCATGTCTTTTTCAGTCCCCACTTTATCAAAGTATTGTGTTCATGAAAAAATCCTTCATTTGCAGTTTGTCTCCCTCAATCACATCCTCATTTGAAGTATGATACCGTCAGCTCTCCCCCCTGTCTATCATCAATTAAAGGAAGTATGAGCCCCATTCTTATCAGCCAATCTTGTGTCAAGTCAGTCATACACACTTGGTTATAGCATGATCTTGGTTCATCAGACAATACCATAATCTTGTAAATGATTCTTCATCTCTCATCGACGCCAAAACCTCAAATTCTTAGAGTTACAGAAGTAACAACAATACCTTGGGATCCCTTCCTATCAATATAAAGGATTACCTCAGACTAAGTAGGGAGAGGCCTTAGTGCTCCTTAACTTAGAAGTATCCCCTATGCTCACCAACAAAACATTTTATTTGCATCATGGGGAGTCATACATTTTTAAGGTAGCAATGTTCATGTTTGAAAATGATAGTTGTAGCATATTTGATATAATGCATTCTCCCCGACTTCACAACCATCCTACACATCCACCCCTATGGGCCTCTTCATATTCTCATCATTTTCATTCCTTCAACACCAGTTATAGCAGTTCCAGATTCATGTACACTTGCATGGTTTGAGTCCACCCTCTTCCATGCCCATAACAGTTTATGCGAGATCCCTTCATCTCTTCATTTTGTAGCCATTCTCACACCTTTCATGAGCATGCATATTCCCACCTTGTTTGTATAAAAACAACACACCAATAAAATTTCCCCTTTTGAAGGTCACTCTTTCCCACACAGTTTGAAGAATTGGAAGAGAAATCACAGAAGAAATTATGATGTATTATAGGCTCTACAGTACCCTTCGAACCTCATACATCAGGGGCATTTGTTATCATAAAAAACTCACACACTTGCGGAAATTTTATTATTCACATGGTAAAGTGTCATCGACATACAACATACACTCAACATAATACATCTTCACAAAATACAAAGAGAAAATTGAGTCCAAGATAGCCCCACAATAGTTAAAATCCACAACCAACCAGATTAAGCTTTGGTTACTTGTGCTACAACGTGCACTCCCAGAACAACACCCGCACTGTAGAACGGAAATTCCTTTGACATTCCCATGTTTGAAATAAATGACAGGATATCACCCACCAATGGTGCATTGATGGCTCATGAAAGCTCCACTTACCCATTTGAATTCAAATTTGTCCTCTCACACACTTGGTTTCCTTAAATGGCCTCTAATTGGTGTACTTTGGAGACAAAACATGGATCAATGGGTTCACATTATGATCTTTTCATTTCTTGGCCACTTCTTGTCCTATAAAATAAATTCATGGGCATGCTTATTGGAAGAATTTTTTTTAGCAAATTTATGCTACTGGAATTGTGTTTGAGATTCCCCTTAGCTCACCTCTTCCCTCTTTCCAATCGTTTCCAAATCTCCCTTGCCTCCTTCCCTCAAGGGACAAGTGCTCTTCTCATATATTGGTTAATTGACCACCCTTCAAACATTGTTGGACAAGAAAGGAATCCCTTAGGAAGAGTGTTTTCCTCCATTTGGATCTCACCTTTCCAAGGTGTTGTATTAGCTTGATCATTAGGCAACATACACGTGGTTTGGCTCACATTGATTTTTAGAGTTTGCATCCTCTACCCTATTTACTATTTTGTTCAAGTTTTGTTATCATTTTCATTGTTTTGTTTTGTTTCTCTCTAACAATATATTGCAGGATCACTTTGGGTCATCCAACCAACCCAAAAGGGGCTCCAAACACTAAGGCCTTGTTGCAGCCTACATGACCTAGCCCCATTCCAAAGTGGGAAGGAATTCTTGTGCATTATTTCCCATAACAGTGTCTCATTGTTAAAGTTATTCATCATTGAGGCTCACTTATTCTTGGTGTATAATTATTTGGAAATTATAGAGATGATTGTCAATGAGTGTTCATTACAATCCATTCCAATTCTTTGGGCTATGTTAAGTGATCATTAATTTCCCTTTGACATGAATATTTGAGTTAGTCGTAATGATATTTCCTATGTAAATGTTTAGTTTCTGAATGGATGGAATATGGTTGCAATAGTGACTAATTCAACACTAATTCCCTCATGTAGCTAGTATTATGGATGCCCAAGTGGAGAAGTGGTGTAATATCCCCAATTTTGACTTGGAATGTATTTAATAAAATTTATGTAAATAATGTAAATATGCTAGTATGGACTCCTAGTGTAGAGCTCAAGGCCAAGGCACAACTAGTGAATGACTAGGATTGCATGATGTATATATATTTTATTTGGATCATATGGTTGGATTGTCATACTAAATCGAAATATATTTATATATTATGTTGCATAAATAATAAAATAGTCCATGATGGTTGCATAAAGAGAATTGTAGGGGCTATGATTCCATTAGAGGGGAAGAGGAAAGGGAGCTAATGGGAGATTAAATCCTTTGTTTCCAAGTGTCACCCTTATAACTAATCCAAATTCTTCAATGTTCTTTAATAGGCCAATTACCTTCATTTTGACTATTAAATCCAATCATCGAATGCATGTGTGAGGTTGGTGGGGAAATTCCTATCATGTAGTTATGGAAGCAAGGGATAAATGTCCTTTTTATGAAATTTGTAATGGTATTATTCTTATATCATTAGAAGTTATGTCAGTTGTCTTGTCACCATTCACTAATTTATTTTGGAGTCATTCACTCATTTTCCATAAGAATACAGGCTTCTACACTACATAGAGCTTCTTCCTTCATGTTGTTGATACCATTACCAAATATCGAACTATGCACAACCCAAGAATCTGAAATTGGAAAGAAAACTACAAATTTGAAGGAAAAATAGAAGGTTGTAGGTGAGAACAGAGGTTAGTAAATATAGGAACCTTCACCCATTGAGTTTTCCTACTCACAAATGCTTTAGAAGCCATGCATTAACGATAGATGTGGTTCTCCAATAACATATAGCAGGTGGGTATTTGTCCATGCACACATTAGAAGCACTTGGAAAGATGGATCGGTGAAGGGGGTGCCTGATACTAGAAGTGTGTTGTGTGGGGTAGGTATCATAGGGGATAAGGTTGTGAGGGATGAGTGAGATTCATATAGAGCTCTATATGAGCATTTGGCTAAGCACAAAGAGCCGAATGGGTTGTGGGATAAGAAATAAAAGCTTGTAGGTGTTTCCATTTACCTAGTGGCCTCATAGCCCAGCTTGGGGGTGACCTCTGAGTAGAAATAGTATATGATGAACATAGTTCCTATGTTTGGGTGGAAAATCACACTTACAAAGCTAGTCACTTGGATCTTCATTATCTAACGATAAGCATTCTCTTGTGTTTGAATATGTAATGTTGTAATTGATGCCTATGATGATTATGCTTGCATATGCATGTTATGTGTGTGTGGATTGAGTTTATTTATGTGTGTATTTTTACTATGCATTTTAAATGTTGTGAATTTGTAATATGGACATGAGGAAAAAATTTAGAATCCCATAATTCATTCATGTCCCCCTCTGTTAGTCAAATTGATGGATGGGGATGTGACAGAGTGGTATTGGAGACATTGGTTGCAACACAAAAGTTGTATGGGCCATAAATCCAAACTTACAGGCATAAATCAGAAATGGTTCTATAAAAAATGAGCTTTTTTAAGTGACATAAAAGGGGACATAAGTAATTTCAATTTGATTTTGAAATAATCCCCTTATTACCGATTTAAACTTTTCCATAGTTACAAAATTTTAAAATTTTGGAATTTAAAAGTGGCCCCCACGTTTTTTCACATGGATATGTGTGACATGGATCAACCATTTGGGTAGGAAGATATGATGTGAACCATCCATGTCGATACTAAGTACATGTGGTAGCATTGGAAGGGGTCATGTGCATGGGTGGAGTCCACGTAGGACAAACAAAAGTTTGTTTATGCGATGGATGGCCCATATCACATCAGACATGTCAAATCATTAGATATGAAGCATTGGTGCATCAGAATGTGATCAGAGGTTATTGGACGAGATCCTCATGTAAACAGATTTGATCAGATCCTACAAGTCTGATCGGATTATCGTGACTGTTTGCATAGAATGGAGGTGCTCACAATTTATGGTGATGGGTATGCCATGACCAACTCAAATCATATCATGTAAGTTGTAACTTTTAATTTGATCCATTCATGCAAAAGAAACATGTCCAAGGTTTAATATAAGGGCCATGCCACCAATTGTCTATATTGAGTAGGAAAGTTACATATGTGAGATTTACACTATTCATGCATCAGAAGGTAATTGAAGGTTAACAAAGGGGGTAATGTTTCCAACAACCCATATTGAGTAAGCATGTTCAAACAGGGAATATTTGACCATTTGTGCAAGAAAAGATGCACGAAAAGTAATAAAGATAACCATGTCACAGTGGTGGGAATTTGATTGTGCAAGTCGAATAGGGAGATCATGATCGTTCATGTTGATAGAGGTGAATGTGTTAGGATTAACTATTATTGTTGATCATCACAAGAGATCAATGGATGAGAATGAATTCTATGGATCAAATTAATCATGGAATAACACAAGGCATGGTCCCCAAAACCAAAACCACCATTGGTGGGTGGTTTATGCTCTAGTGTATTTGGGGGCACAAAGATGGTTTTCAAAACCACTCAACTGCCCCTTTAGAAACCATGCTGCCAATAAGTGTGCCAACAAGGTGACAACAAGATCGACAAGGATAGATAAGTGCCACGGGGACAAACTGAAGTTGACACATTTCCATAGGACCACTATGATGTCATAATGATGTGATGTTGACATTATCCAATTTTTTGAAATTTTTTTTGAAAGGGGGTAAAATAGCATTGTGAACATGTAGGAATCCTTGAAAATTCCAGTTATTTCCATTGTTGATTTTAGGTTCCCAAAATTGAAAACAATGTTGATCTTATACGCCAGATTGCACAAAATTGAAAGATTTACAAAAAAAAAGAATTGAGGGCACTACCCTCAACCTACCATGCAACAACGTAGGGAGGCTACAAGGGGGAAATAACCCTTGACCACCCTTATTTTTTTATTATAAATATTCAAATTTAGTTCTTGAGTTTAACCACAACCACTAGAATAGTATAAAATTGGGCAAATTGTGGATTATGAAGGGGTGATTCATATGTTTCTATGGTTTGACAAAAATTGACAATACGATTTGTTCCCATAATGTATGAAAAATAATTTTATAATTCTCTAAGAATATAATGTAGCTAACAAACGTGTTTATATGAACACTTTTTCTTATTCAAAACCATATGAATGCCTTTTAAGGGTCAGCATTAAGTCTAGTGCAGTTCGGAAATATTTGGTCTTGGTTGGGCTAAGAATATCATCATCATGAATGCTGCACAAGATATCAATGAGGTTGAAATAGATGTCATGGGAGAGAACATACATGTTGAGAATGCAGAGATGTAATCCAATGGTATAAGAAATGAAGTGGCTCCTATAGACATAGCAGAAACCATGAGGATCCTAAGGGTGGAACTGCAAATTTTTAGAGCAGACAATGGGAGGTTGATTAGAGATCAAGAAGAACATAATAAATTGAATGTAGTTATGCTTCAAAGTTTGATAGACATTCAAACGAATATTCACTCTAGACATCACTCAAAAAATCAGGAAAATAGTGGGATTATTTCAAGGAGGCATTCCCACAAGAGGTAATGATAGTTCAAAAAGGATTTCTAGAGACAAGACATATACTCCATAAATCTCTTCTAATGATTCATTTGACTCTAAAGACTCCATTGAAGGTTCAATCTCTTCATCTAATAGCAACAAGTGGAAGAGGCCTTTCAAGAATATGTCACATGGACAATTTAGGAAGGCCAAACCTCCTACATTTGATGGTGAGGTAAAATATGGTCAAGAATTTGAGGCTTGGTTTCTTGTAATGAGGAAGTATTTCCAAGTATAAGAGTGTATATATTCAATCTGAATTGAAGGTAATCTATATGGTGGGATCGCCTTATATAGGTAAAGAAGATAATGCAAGGAATATTGTGTTGAAGTAGTTCGAGAAGTACTTCAATCAAAAGTACCTCTCTGATAGGTACTACGATGATAAAATCAAATAATTCCATGAGTTGGAATCGGGACAAATGACTATGGGTGAATATGCAAATAAATTCTTAGAGATTTTGAGATATGCCAAGTATATCAGTGATGATAAAGTTAAAATTCAATGTTTTCTAAGTGGACCACGTCAGTCTTACATGAACTGAATTGAGTTTGATGAACCTCAAACTTTAGATGAGACCATAAGGAAGTCCAATATTGTTATGATCAAAACAAAAGAAGACCAGAAATCCACAAGGCATGGAAGGACAAGAAAAATGATAAGTTTGACCAAAGGAAGAAGGGATTCAAGCCTCCTCATTTCAAAAATTGAAATTTGCAACTAACTAAAGAGTATAAAGTAAAGACGCATGGGCATTCACTTTTTTTCAAATCTAAGTATAAAATGAGTGTTTGCAAATAACAACTAAAATTTCTTAATGAAATAAATGTATGCAAAGGAGGTATTTCGAACCTTTCACCCTATTCTGATTTTCCAAGATCACTGAGAGTGCAAGGAAAAGAGCATACTTTGGGCAAGAAGAGTTTTTATATCCTTTTCTTGTGTGAGAAATTGAGCTAAACTATATTGCATAAAAACAAAGAAATAAGCAAGAAGAAATAATATATCTAACTAGAAGTAGTTAAATCAAATTGCCTAGACTAACAATCTCTATGAGATGGAAAGCATAATCATTTAGCTACTATCTTGAGATAAGTTATGTAATTACTAGAGAAAATACAATTGACTAAATATTATTCAAGAAATCACGTTTTTACTTCCTATCTTGAGATAAGTTATGTAATTACTAGAGAAAATACAATTGCATGTGAGTTATTATTTCATGGTTCAGTAATTATCCGTTGAAACTATAAGTGACTTGAAAATAAAGGTAAAAAGAAAAAAATGTAAGAGTCGCATGGGTTTGGGACCCATATATGCATGATGTAGCACAAGTACAGTGTTATAGAGGTCATGCTTATTTATCGCATGATTACAAAGAAGAAAAAATGCATGAATTAGCACAACTATCGAAGAGCTTTGTGTGCTATTGTGCATGGCCTAGACACAAAGAACCATGCTACTGATAAAAATGTAAATTTGGGTAGAGGGATTCTGATTTCTAGCTATTTATAGGATGGACAGTAAACTTTTATACATGCACAACACCCAAAATAAGTTATTTGGGAAAATAAAACCTATCTAACATGAAATGAACCAAAATAAGAGCGAAATTGCCATAAATACTTTATGGGAAAAATAGGCACATGGGGTGAGTAGTCCTCCAACAAGTTGAGAAAATCCTTGAGGTTGCAACAAGGACCTAGTATTGTGTTTGCAAATTGTTAGTATCCCAAAATCCAAATGGAAAAGAAAACTCTAAACAAGAAACAAAAAAAAGCTAACAATAAATAAATGGGACACGTGATAAGAAAAACAAAATAGAATAAGAGTATGCCAAACCAAATTTTGATTTACCAATTGTGCAGCTAAATACAATGGTGTCATCTACGAGGTGATGGATTCAAGGGAAGCCAACAATATCCCTTAGGAAGGTCCTTTTTATCCATACAATTGCACGATAACTAGCATAGAACAATGAAGAAACACTTGCTCCTTAGGGGAAGAAAGCAAGCGAAATTTTACATGCCGACTTGAGGTAGGAAGTAGATTGAAAGATGAGATCTCAATGTAATTCCAACAACATAAATTTGCTATTATTTTCTCCTATAGAATGCATGCCCATGGATTTATTTTATAGTCCAAATGGAGGCCATAAAACATCTAGATACAAATGTGAACTCTTGCCTTTGAATTGGTTCTCCAAGTACATGAGTGGGGCTATTGAATGCTCCCAAGCATGTGAGGAGTCTCATTCAAATTTTTGAGCCAAGAGCATTGTTTTGAGCTTTGAATGTGCCACAAAATGAATTGGTCCCTTCATTTTGACAGTCATGCAGGTTTTCATCTATACAAGTATGCAGTGATAATTGAATAGGAAGCTCACACTAATTAGCATGGGTGTCCAGTGCTTTTACTTGCACGATTTTTTGTACCAAGTTCTTTTAATATTTTAGGGCACAATTTGTATTTTGGATCTAATGAGGATGTCTTTGTTGAGATATATGTTGTATGTTGATGACGTATTTATACAATATTAAATGAAATGTCACATGTGTGCTATATTTAAGCGTTAACCATGTTGTTGAGAGAAATACTCACACATTAAAATAAATGGCTAATTGTATGATCCAAGCTAAGAGATTAAGTATTCAATTTTGGTCCAAAGCCATTAATTGTGTCAATTACATAGTCAATCACACTCCCACTAATGATCTAAACGATATAACACCAAAAGAAGCATGGAGTATAATTAAACTAGCTGTCAACCACTTTTGTGTCTTTAGTAGTGAAGCATGTGCTCATATTCCCGTTGAAAAACATAAAGCATTACAGACTAAGAGTGAGAAGTGCATATTTGTTGGATATTCTAAAGATCTATAAGGTTTTTTTTACAAGGAAAAAAATCTTTATATTGATATTTCAGATGTTTAAATTAAATATACATTCAAATGTCCAAAAAAGGACTAAAAAATTCAAGAAGACCTTTTGTAATGTTCTAAAAAACCATCAAAAGAACTAAACAAAATAAGTACACCTAGTTCATATTGTAATATTCCTTACAAGGTAAAAAATTAGCGTCCTTCAAAATAAACAATTATGATTTTCTCTTAATATAGTCATCCTCATCATAATGTTCAAAATATCTAAAAAAACACGTCAACAACCGATTCCTTGTGAGTGTTAGTGTTATGGTTCTATCATTTTTTAGATAAATTAATACAAGGATCTTGATTCTTCTAAAAGGAGGGTCTTGTAAGGTCCCCGGCCCTCCGACTGGTGAAGAGGACGCTACCAAACCATTATCTATCTGGGCAACTAGCCCCATGAACATGTGCATACATAAAACTGAAATAAAATGCTTGGAAGTAAAAACATGCAGAGATGAATAATTGTTTAACATACAGTGGAAGAAATCCATACATTCAAGCATTCGACATATTCATCGTAATCCATTAAACAGTAAATATAATTGCAAAGATGAAATAGACAAGAATACTTATCTTGTGAAGAATTCATCTCGCAACTAGCTACGTCGCTGCAACGTTCCACCCAACCATAGGCCAGTGTGCTCCTTAGTCTCTCAGCAACACTGCCACCCCTGAGCTGGGCATGATTCCCCAAGGAATAAGGAACAAGCCGGCTTACACATAGCCAAGGACACACAAATCATCCAAGCCAACACAGTTGGGTTTATCAGGCCATCAAGGAGCTAGGAAAAGTTGAATGCTAAGCTGATGAGCTCATTGAAGAGATAAGGACACCTACACAAGAACTAGCTTGACTTCTAGGACACCCACACACACCCAACACAAGGAAATCAGTCCCTTCTCTGCTACACAGTCCCTCAGACCCTGACTTCCCTTCCAGTGCTATTCAAGGGTTGTGGAGAAGAAAGCCATCGCTCTAGCTCTGTCTGTGTGGTTCCCAAACACACCAGGTTTAACAAGCAAACCAAGCCTTCATTCCCACTCCAACACAATCTGAAGACCAACCACTGCATACACACAACAAGATAAGCAATTCACAGCTCTGACTGGGGAATTCGATCCCTGAGTCGTTCTTGGCCCTATTGTGGCCAAAACGACTCAATAGTAACCCTCATCAAACCAAAAGTCACGGGGAAAACAACATCCTTGATCTCAACATTGAATTAATGGGAAATACACTATCCAAAAATTGGAAAGGAGGTCCGACTCTCAGCCTAGACGGGGGGACATATACACAGACCCACAAAATCGGTATGGAAAATACAAGTACACATCCCAGAACGTGAATGGATCATTCATGAATACCACAAACTTCATACACACAGCAAAAATCATGCCCTTGAGGCCGCCCTCCTTGCTCTCTGCGTGAGAAAAACAAAATGAAGAATCCCAACCTATGCGTGAGGAGAAGAGAGAACGACTGTCTCCGCATGAGGGTGAACCAAAATGAAGAATGGAAGAATGGAGAGCTCCCCCCATTTTCCTGCCCACGTGAAGTGAAAGAGTCTGCTGGTGGAGTATGCGTGTGGGCAAGGACTGGAAGTCCTGCCACACACCTCCGCCCAACAATAACTGCCCCAACTAACAACAGAAGGTTTTAATGTGGTAGTTGACTGATGAGACAAGGAAAGGTGAGTAACTCAAAAGGGTGGGTGACAACTAGATGGGTTCAACATTTGACACATGGATTTTCCCCATAGGCTCAAAGTTTAATAATTTCCCCTCCTTGTCCTTAGGAAAATCATGCCCTTTTCATCATGGTTGCATTGACATAGCTGGTTGGGGTTCATTTTAATTAAAAATGCATAATTACATGATGCCAAAACTATAATGTGTCGTATATCCCAATATACCATCGACAACGATTTCAATCGCCGAAACATAACACAACCAAATCAATGGTGGGGATTTTGCCTTTAGCTCCACACCACGATCAATTACAATATATACATCATATACATTTAATGCAAACAGGGTCAAAATCGGGGTGTTACAGGTCCCCCCTCTAAAGACTTGTTCAATGAAGGTACCCTCCTATAAACATAACACTTCTTTAAAGCGTTGATATGCTTTGGTATTGTAATAATGATAAATGTGTGTAAGAAGAATTTGTTCAAAATAGTTTGTTTACCTCCACTATTCTTTCCATGATGGGTAATAGGCCTAGATTGTCAATTTTACACTTTTTATTAGACCATTCCATTAGTTCCTTTGAGTCTCCAAAGACTTGAAAGGTTTTTAAACCTTTTTCTTTTATTGTGTTATTCATGTTAAATTTTCATATGCTTAGCTAAGACATCAGTATTTCATTTCATTTTTCATAACAAAAGCATATAAATAGGATCACTGAAAGATAGACAAGCACAACCATACAAAAGGAACACAAAGATTTATCTTGGGAAAACCCTAAAGGGAAAAACCCAGCAAAAGCTTCCTCAATATAGATGCCCCAAAAAGATAAAAGATAAAACCAGCAAGGAGATCAAAGCCTGATCCTCCTCCTTCTCCAACTACTTCTCTTCTCCACTAAAGCGCTACACAAGTGAGAGTGTGTGTCCAAATGA
Source organism: Pseudotsuga menziesii (assembly GCA_001517045.1). Taxonomy (NCBI): domain Eukaryota; kingdom Viridiplantae; phylum Streptophyta; class Pinopsida; order Pinales; family Pinaceae; genus Pseudotsuga; species Pseudotsuga menziesii. The sequence goes on along the minus strand of LPNX011033294.1, from coordinate 516,276 downwards.
GGAGAGCTACACCTCTATTTATATTCATCCGTTCACTTCAATTAACTCATCTGACATGTAGGCTCGAGTTAATCATGTAGGCTCGAGTTACACATGTAGGCTCAAGTAACCACACTGGGGTGCTAATGACCCACCTTTACAATTAGAGGGGACAACCTCATGAGTCTTATTAGTTCTTCTTATTAGAAGCATCAGGGTACAAGATAATACAAGTGGTTCTATTAGTAGGACCATCGGGGACCACAAAAGATACATATAGAATATTCTTTGAAGTTACAATATTTCAACACTCCCCCTTAACGAGAAGGGTATTCTACAACAACATCAACAACAACAATAGTAGGAGAGAGATAGAGGACATCATCAACATCATCAGGGTAATACATCTATAAATCATTGGAAGCTTTTCAACATCATGTAGTCTTCATCTTCAATCTTTATTCTTCAGCATCATCAGTACTTTGACCACTTCGATTAGCAACATCTTCTTCAGCACTTTGACCTTTCGATTAGCAACATCATCTTCAACACTTTGACCTTTCGATAAGCAACATCTTCTTCAACACTTTGGCCTTTCGATCAGCAACAACATCATCATCATACTGTGATATTTCGATCAGAAACATCATCATGAAAACATCATCAAAACATCAACATCATCATCATCAAAATATCATCATCATCACATTCTAATCTTTCAATCAGAATCATCATTATCATCAGCCCCTAATCTTTCGATCAGAAACATCATCAACCGAACATCATCATACTCTAACATTAACTCATCATCATATTCTGATCTTTCGATCAGTACGCCATCATCATCATCAGGAACTCATCATCATCACATTCTGATCTTCCGATCAGAAACATCATCATCATCATCGCATTCTGATCTTTCGATCAGAAAACATCATCATCATCAACAACATCATAATCATAATCAACTTCTGATCTTTCGATCAGAAAACATCATCATCATCATATTCTAATCTTTCGATCAGAGAACATCATCATCAGCAAATTCTGATCTTTCGATAAGAGAAACATCATCATCATCATATTCTGATCTTTCGATCAGAGAACATCATCATCGTCAGCAACAGCATCATCATCATATTCTAATCTTTCGATCAGAGAACATCATCATCGTCAGCAACAGCATCATCATCATATTCTAATCTTTCAATCAGAGAACATCATCATCATCAACAACTTCTTATATTTCGATCAGAGAAACATCATCATCATCATATTCTGATCTTTCGATCAAAGAACATCATCATCATCAGCAACAGCATCATCATCATATTCTGATCTTTCAATCAGTACGTCATCATCATCATAAAAACATCAACATCATCAAAACATCAACATGATCCTTCCTTTCGGAATTACGGGATTTAGGTCTTTACAGAGTTACCAATGATCCTTCCTTTCGGAATTATGGGATTTAGGTCTTTACGGAGTTACGAACGATCCTTCCTTTTGGAATTATGGGATTTAGGTCTTTACGAAGTTACTAACGATCCTTCCTTTCGGAATTACGGGATCAACACATTTGTGGAACTCAGAAAGTCCTTCCTATTGGAATTACGGGATCAACACATCTGTGGAACTCAGACAATCCTTCCTATTGGAATTACGGTATCAATTCAATGATCCTTCCTTTCAGAATTACAGGATTTAGGTCTTTACGGAGTTACTAACGATCCTTCCTTTCAGAATTATGGGATCAACACAAATGTGGAACTCAGACAATCCTTCCTATTGGAATTACAGGATCAATTCAATGATCCTTCCTTTCGGAATTACAGGATTTAGGTCTTTACGGAGTTACTAATGATCCTTCCTTTCGGAATTATGGGATCAACACATATGTGGAACTCAAACAATCCTTCCTCTAGGAATTACAGGATTAACACACGTTCTCGAGTACCGAAGTCACCGGATCCATTCTGAACCAAAGTTCAAGGATGATACAATCCTACCACTTTCAAGGGGGCCGAGACCTCTGGATACATTTTGAACCGAGGTTCAGGGATGATGCAATCCACCACTTTCACGGGGGCCGAGACCTCCGGATACATTTTGAACCGAGGTTCAGGGATGATGCAATCCACCACTTTCACGGGGGCCGAGACCTCCGGATACATTTTGAACCGAAGTTTAGGGATGATGCAATCCTACCACTTTCACGAGGGCCGAGACCTCCAGATACATTTTGAACCAAAGTTCAGGGATGATGGAATCCCATCACATTCACGAAGACCGAAGTCACCAAATCTATTTTGGACAGATGTCCCAGGATGATACAATCCCTCTTCATTCTCTAGGACCGAGGTCACCGAATCACTTTTGGACAGATGTCCCAGGATGATACAATCCCTCTTCATTCTCAAGGACCGAGGTTTCTTGATCACTTTAGGGCAAGTTCCTAGGGATGATACAATCCCACTGCAACATCACTACTCCCCCTTTCGAGGAAGGTCTTTTCGAACAACACCAAGCTTGTCTCGAAAGTGTTCGAACTTTACCCGAGACAGAGGCTACATCAGTACATCATCATTCAAACCATCATCATCTACATCTTCAGTATAGAAATACTGAAACATCATCTATATCATTAGTATGGGAATACTGAAACATAATCATCTACATCTTATCTCATATGTAGAAATACTGAATTTTTATGTCTTACAATCGGAACACAAGGTTCTCTATCATCACAAATCTAGTTATCACATAGAATCATTGTAGTATCCATCTCCAGGTCAAAGAGACCTGATATCAGCTTCCAAAGCCATATGACTTCACAACTTAGCAGAGCAATCTGATATGTATTTTGCTTCAGCCGTGCTACGAGAAACACTGGACTGTTTCCTGCTAAACCATGAACTCATAGCAGACCCCAAACAAAAGCATCTACCTAATGTGCTTTTACTGTCTGAGATACTTCCAGCCCAATCTACATCTGTGTAGCCACACAATCTATACTCATGGCTACCATCATAGTATATACCAAATTCTATAGTCCCTTTAAGATATCTCATCACATGTTTTGCGGTTGCTAGGTGAACCCGTCTTGGTTGAACAAGATATTGAATTAAGGTGTTCACAGCAAAACAAATGTCTGGTCTGGAATTTTTTCAGTATATTAATGACCCAATGATCTGTCTGTAATGAGTCACATCCACTAACTCTGATGAGTCATCAGCTAACAGCTTCAGGTTGGATTCCATGGGTGTGGCCATGGATTTGCATTCCAACATATTGAATCTCTTCAATATCTCTACCGCATACTTTCCTTGGTTGAGAAAGATTTCTTCTGAACTTTGTCATATTTCTAGACCTAGGAAATAGTGCATTAACCCAAGGTCTTTCATCTCAAATTATTCTGCTAGTTTCTTCTTGCTTTCCATGATCTGTTTCTCCTTCCCTGTCAATAATAAGTCATCCACATATAATAACATGATGATAGGTTCATCTTCTACAACCTTGAGATAAAGGTTAGGATCAACTTTACTCTTGGTAAAGCCCATAATTGACAGGGAACTGTCTATCCTTCCATACCAAGCTCTGGGAGCTTGTTTCATGCCATAGAGGGCCTTCTTCAACTTACATATATGAGTCCATCTGTCTTCAACTTCAAATCCTTTCAATGTAAAACTCTTCCCCAATCATACCATTAAGGAAGGATTGTCTTTACTTCATCATGGAAGCAACTACCATCATAGTTCTGAAGGAATTGTACCTTGCTTCCTGGAGTAAGTGTCTCTTCAGAATTAATTCCCTCTTTCTTATAGAAACCTCTAGCCACAAGTCTTTCCTTACTTCTATCAGCGACATATTTTATCTTGCAAATCCATTTGTAGGATACCACATTCTTGATTTCTGGTTTGAGTACTATATCCCAAACATCATTCTAGTATTCTTTTATCATAACATCTTCCATGAGTTCATCTTGTCAAATCATCAACATATCCTAGTCTTTTGCATTCAACTTTGAAGGTTGGAACCCAAAAGTCTCGATCCATCAGGAAGCCATCCATCATGTCGTACCGTGTCGAACTCAGATATCTTCTGTAGTCACTCCCCCTGAAGTGGAGTATTATCTTCCTTCTTCATTATATACAGGTGGTTCTATGCTTGATATATATTGGTCAATAGAGTATGTCATGTCATAGTCTATTCTTTCTAAGGCAAATCACGAACCTTGCTTTGTACACTTGTTCTTGTATATCCATATGGAGGATACTACATACTTTCCTTTATGTCTCAAAATCATATCATATACATAATTCCCCGTGATCAAATATTATTCTTTGATCATAGATTCTTTCATAGCATTCTTTTCTTCATCTTGAGTTATCTCTCATACCCATGGTAGTCTTCATCCTTCGAGGTGGATCTACCGCTCTTTGAAGCTCTTTCTTTTGTCATGGTGTCTCTGACCCTGCAAGCTTCAGATTCATGTTTATTGAATTGTCATCACTTGTTCTTTGGAACAAGTCTCATCCTTCTTTTCTTGTAGGAGGTTGTACAATACCTTTCCTACAATTCAAATGCACCAGTTGCATGGTTAGAATTATTTCATAAATCATATGCATAACGAAAAATTCTTATGCATCATGCAACTGTTTAGCCAATACAACATTCATACATATCTCACAGAAACTTTCTAGACTAATCCAATATGTCAGCAAAGAGGTTTGATAAGTAGCAATGGAGAGTTGTATAGCATCATGAGCTACTTACCCATCACATGCATATTAGTAGAATACAGTCATTAATGCAAACAATCTATCATGCATAACACATCAACTGAATATAATCAAATGTAAAACAATATCATGAAATGACAATTGAATACTTATCTTTTATTTGTTTCGTGGGTAGACTCCATATTTATCATTCTCCTTTATCATCATTTCTTATCCAACTGATAAGATGGATAAGAGGCTCGTCAAGAATTGAGTTCTTCATATTCCTCATCGCTTGAGGGATCTTCTTTGAATGGTGATAGCTTGATCTTCAATTTGCTCCCATCTTTCTTCTTCTCTTCTTATGAGACGAGCTTCTTCTTCTTCCCAAAGTCAACTGAAAGTAATCACATTCTTCTGGCACACATTCCTCGCATGAATGAATCCCATGATCATGGGAGGCCATTCAAGGTGGCTATCACCACTTTTTCATTCTCTGCTTCTTGTTCTACTACTTCAAGATGTTATGCATTCTGGATCTTCACATTCTTCAACTGTTTTCTCAAATCCATCTTCTGAATTATGTTCTTATATTCAAATAGCTTGATCAAGAAATCAAACATCTTCGGTGTCTTTAGGGAAGACACTTGTGGTACAAGTTGATCCGTGATTGAATCAACAATGAACTTCTTGGCCTTGATCAAGTTCTTCTTTTGTAAGGATTTGGGGCTCATCTCCCTCTAGAACTGGAACCTCTCTACTCATGTAGGTGTCCAATTCATTTTCTTCAAAGAGATCAAATACTTTCATGCTTGGAAGTTTTCAACTTCACCAAGATTATCATCAAGTTGATGTGATAGATCACTTTGAAATGAGAACCTCAAATGCAAATAGCAAAAGATTAGATCTTACCGATTTGAGGTGTCTGTCCTGCTTCCGAAGCTGGCTGATCTAGTGTTTGTCAGAGAAACCCTAATTTTCAAAACTTAGAATCTTTCAGATCTTATTGGATAGAAATATAGATATTTTCAAATGGAGCTGTCCAATGTACTCCTTTTCTGAAAACAGTGGAGGGAAGCTCCTGGAACAGGAAGCCCTAGTTTTCCAATTTCTTCTGCAGAAATGCCTGTTACTGTTTCTTTGATATCTTCGAAATTACTGCTCCTATATGTCTGAAATTTTGCACTGAGGTAACCTAACATGGCCCCGATCCAAAACCACATGTTTCATCAGATTTTGTTTAACAAATTTGGATTTATGAACATTTTCCCAAGGTGACCTATTAGAGGACTGTTCAAAACAGTGAAGTTGTATGACATGCCACGTGTCACTGGTTCATTTTCAGGTTTTGAAATTCGGACCATAGAAATTAAATTCCGTTAAATTTCTGGAACATATTCAGTAATTCCATTTGGACCTCTGTAGCCCAATATATAGCAATTTTACCTAGGTGTCCTGTTTAGGGATGAATTCTAGAAGAGGCTGGAACCCTAACTTGGAGGGATCATATCTCCTAGAATATAGCGAATCGGAGGCTGAAATTTGGACACAATGTTCATCAATATTTTATATTTGGTATTGGAAATTTTCAGCTCTTGAACCTTCACCAATATTGGGATATAGAAAATATACCAAAACCTAGCAGTTTTAGTATTTAGGGTTTTTCTAGCTCCGGGTCAAACTAGGGTTTGACTTTCCTGGAGTTTCACCCAACCAAAAATCTTGATCCAGGTCTCTAAAATTTGATTTTGATGAGGAGAGAAATCCTATGCTGGGCTCACTCAAAAATTCTTCTTCTGCAAGAAGCCCTAATTTCCCACACGAAAAACTGAAAATGCTCGGAATCGAATTCCGCTTCGACAAAAAGATGCGCCCTTCAATGGAGAGTCAGCCTAGCCTTATTTTGCTGATTGATTGTGGAGAGAGAACCAAAAAGTAGGAATCCCTAGATTCTGTAGCTGCACAATGTCTTCTTTTCAGGGTGGCTCTGATACCATGTTAAATTTTCATATGCTTAGCTAAGACATCAGTATTTCATTTCATTTTTCATAACAAAAGCATATAAACAGGATCACTGAAAGAGAGACAAGCACAAACATACAAAAGGAACACAAAGATTTATCCTTGGAAAAACCTAAAGGGAAAAACCCAGCAAAAGCTTCCTCAATATAGATGCCCCAAAAAGATAAAAGATAAAACCAGCAAGGAGATCAAAGCCTGATCCTCCTCCTTCTCTAGCTACTTCTCTTCTCCACTAATGCGCTACAAAAGTGAGAGTGTGTGTCCAAATGAGGAGAGATACACCTCTATTTATATTCATCCATTCACTTCAATTAAGTCATCCGACATGTAGGCTCGAGTTAATCATGTAGGCTCGAGTTACACATGTAGGCTCAAGTAACCACACTGGGGTGCTAATGACCCACCTTTACAGTTAGAGGGGACAACCTCATGACTCTTATTAGTTCTTCTGATTAGAATCATCGGGGTACAATATTATACAAGTGGTTCTCTCGGTAGGACCACCGGGGACCACAAAAGATACATATAGAATATTCTTCGAAGTTACAATATTTCAACAATTCAAAAGCCACAAAGCATATATTTTTACATGTGTGTTAGTCCCTATTCAAGCTACATACTTCAAGTACAAATAATTATTTGAGCTAAAGTAAAGTACCACTCTTGCCCCAGTGATTCCAAGTGATCCTTGGAAAGTACCATTGAAATATCCTTAAGGTATGTCTTGATATATATTAGGCCTTATTACACTCTTATGTTTTTCACTTTTGGATTGCTCCAATTGCCTTCTGTTATATTTTTATCATTTAAGCAATATGATCTTAGGTTCTTATATGAGAGAATAACATGGAAAACAATAATCACAAGAGACAAGAGACACAAAGTGTTTTCCTCGAGGAAACCATAAAGGAGAAAACCCCACAACTTTCTCATAGATAGAATGGAAAAAGTAAAACCCAAAGACAGAAAGATGATCTTCGACAATTGTTTTCTCTCTCACTTGTGCAAGATCCTCTTCTCTCACTCATGTGCTACAATTGAGTGTGTGTGTTTCAAATAGAGAGTCTCACTCTCTATTTATACTAGTTTTCCACTTGACAATTACTCACCAGGGTCGACTTCTCTAGGAGAGTCTAATAACCCTAGTACCCCTCAATTATGGGGACTATTGCCCCGACTTACAATGGAGGGTTAACCTCTATGAATTTACATGACTTGATTAAATTAGTGATTCTCTCGATAGGAACATCGGGGGTACAAATAAATACAATATATAAAACATACAAGTGAATACATTCCAAAGTTACAAATACATCAACACTCCCTCTTAACTAGGAAGGTATTCTCTTGAAACAGTTCATCAACACAATTCTTCATTACTAGATCATCATCAAAGCTAGATCATCATCATCACTACTTCCACTATCCTTAGAAAATGGTGCTATCTCTCAATTATACTCGTCATAGGAATTTCTACAGAGCCAACCCTTTTTCATGCTGGTTGTAGGCCTAGCCTCCATGTAGGTCTTCGTTGACAGAGCCAACCCTTTTTCATGTTGGATGTAACTCTATAGAGCCATCCCTTTTTCATGCTATTTGTAGCTCTACCGAGCCAACCCTTTTTCATGCTGGTTGTATTTCTCCATCTACAGAGCCAACCCTTTTTCATGCTGGTTGTAGCTCTACAAAGCCAACCCTTTTTCATGTTGGTTTTAGGCCTTTCCCTCTGCAAGGAATTCCTCTACAGAGACATCCCTTTTTCATGCTAGTTGTAGTTCTACAGAGCCAACCCTTTTTCCTATTGGTTGTAGGCCTTTCCCTCTACAAGGACTTCCTCTAAAGATCTAGCCCTTTTTCTTATTGGTTGTAGGTCTCAACACTTACATCTAACCATGGGAGGAACCAATCCTACCACCATGTCTAAAAGGAACAACACTTACATCTAACCATGGGAGGAACCAATCCTACCACCATGTCAGAAAGGCACAACACTTACATCTGACCATGGGAGGAACCAATCCTACCACCATGTCAGAAAGGAACAACACTTACATCTGACCATGGGAGGAACCAATCCTACCACCATGTCAGAAAGGCACATCACTTACATCTGACCATGGGAGGAACCAATCCTACCACCATGTCAGAAAGGAACATCACTTACATCTGACCATGGGAGGAACCAATCCTACCACCATGTCAGAAAGGAACACCACTTACATATGACCATGGGAGGAACCAATCCTACCACCATGTCAGAAAGGAACAACACTTACATATGACCATGGGAGGAACCAATCCTACCACCATGTCAGAAAGGCATATGAACTCATCAATTCCCCTTGGAAGGAACCTCGATCTAGAGACAACCAAGATTCTCTCTGAAGTACTCAAACTTCACTCTGGTCAATGGCTTGGTCAACACATCAGCTATCTGTTCATCTATCACAACATATTGGAGATTCACTACTCCTATCTGCACCATATCTCTGATATAGTGATATTTTATCTCGATATGCTTCAACTTGTCATGGAACATTAGGTTACCCAACAACTTCACACAACTCTGATTGTCGCAATACATACAAGTAGCATCCAACTAGAGATCAAACAAATCAGATAGTAGCTTCCTCAGGCACACTACCTCATAACTAGTCGAACAAGTTGTGACATACTCTGCTTTGGGTGTACTCAGTGCCACACAGCACTGATTCCTGCTAAACCAAGAGATCACACCTAATCCCATACTGAAGGAACACCCCAAAATGCTCTTTCTATCAATGGCACTGCCTGCCCAATTTGAATCCACCTAACCTTCCAGGTTAATCTTTTGATTCTCCTCATACTTGAGCCCATAATCAACTGTACCCTTCAGGTACCTCAGAATATGCTTTGCAGAAATCAGGTGAACATGTCTCGGATTCGTCAGGAACTGACTCAATGTGTTCACAACAAAGCAAATATCTGGTCTCGTATTCATCAAGTACATCAAGGACCCAATCATCTGACGATACATCGTAGCATCAACCGACTCTGATGAAGCATCACTCAATAGCTTCAAGTGCGAAGCCATAGGTGTGTTCATGGCCTTTTAGTCCATCATCCCAAACCTCTTTAGGATCTCCACTGCATACTTCCCTTGTCCAAGGGAGATTCCATCTGCATTCTGCCACACCTCCATGTCTAGAAAGTACCATATCCAAGTCCTTTATCTCAAACTTGGAAGCAAATCTCCTTATTTCATCTCTAACGAGTTCCTCTTTTCCTGTTAGGAACATGTCATATAACAGGAGCATCACCGGTCTTCTGCCTTCAACCTTGAAGCAAAGGTTGGACTCCGCTTTACTCTCAGTAAATCCTAGAGCCATCAGTAAGCTGTCCATCCCGTTGTATCATGTCGAACCTCGGGATCTTCTACAGTCACTCCCTCTAAAGCGGAGCATCATTCTCCCTCTTCCTTTCATACTCTATGTATTGAAACATTCTATACTAGAGTGACAAGTAGCTTCCTCTGCTACTAATATTCTATGTATCCATCTAGGATCACTGGATACCAAGATCCTCTATCTTGAACCTTTAAAAAAATTCTTCTCGCACCCATCTGTGAGCTTGTCATCCTCTATAGGCTTTCATCTTCAACCTTGTAGCCAAGGTTAAGATCTTCATCACTTTAGGTGATCTTCAATATCCTCATGTATGTTTTATCCCATGGGTGTCTTCTGAGCTCGTACAAGGCCTTCTTTAATTTGCACACATGAGTCTGCCTGTCATGTGTCTTAACTTCTAGTGGCTGCAAATGTCTCTTCATAGTCTATGCCTTCTTTCCGTGAGAAGCCCCATGCTAAAAATATTACCTTGTATCCCATGATGTTGCTATCTATTTCATGATGGATCTTGTATATCCATATGGAAGATACTACGGACTTCCATTCAGGTCTCGATACTGCATCCTAGACATCATTCTTCTTGAACTAGTGCACTCCTTCCCTTTATTCTTGGATATTTCTTCATATCTGGAAGGTTCTGCATCAATGATGTCGCTCAATAGTGTCACATAACTGCATTGTGTCTAAGACCTCTTCTTTCTTTGAAAGTATCATCATATTATTCTTCATCTTGGATTATTTCTCGAACTACCGTCACTTGTTCTTCAGAACAAGTCTCATCCTTCTTTATTGTAGGCGATTGTACGCGATCTTTCCTATAAGTCAAATGCACCAGTTGTATGTTTAGAAACATTTCATAAGGCATATTCATAATGGAAAATTATTTATGCATAAAGATATAATCATGCAACTATTTTAGCCAATACAACATTCATCCATATCTTACAAAAAATTTCTAGATGCCTTCCATCTCTACCAGGACATCATTGAGATTGTGCACTAATCCAATATGTCAGCAAAGAGGTTTAATTCTAGATAAGCAGCAATGGATATTTGTATAGCACCATGGGCTACTTACCCATCACATGCATATTAGTAGTATACTATCATTAATGCAAACATTCTATCATGCATAATACATCAACTGAATATAAACAAATGCATAACAAAACAATATCATGAAATGACAATTGAATACTTAGCTTTATTTGTTTCGTGGGTAGACCCCTTCTTTCAACTTCATCATCTTCTTCATTCATAACAACACCATTTATTATCCAAATGCTAAGATGGATAAGAGGTTATTCAAGAACCGAGTTCTTCATATTCCTCATCGCTTGAGGGATCTTCTTTGAATCGTGAGCACTTGATCTTTAGTTGCTCCCATCTTCTCTTCTCTTATTATGAGTCGAGCTTCTTCTTGTGCGCACTCTTCCCAGATTTTGTTGAATGTAATCACTTCCTTTTCACACACATTCCTCAAATGAATGAATCCCATGATCCTAGGAGGCCATTCAAGTTGATTATCACAATTTCTACATTCTCTACTTCTTCATCCACTGCTTCAAGTTGTTCTTTGATTTGAGAGACCCTTGTAAAGTAAGACTGTATGGTCTCTACATTCTGGATCTTTACATTCTTCAACTAGTTTCTTAAAGTCATCTTCTGAATTATGTTCTTCCCTTCAAATAGCTTGGTCAAGGAATAAAACATCTCTTTAGGTGTATTTAGGGAAGACACTTGTGGTATAAGGTGATCTTTTATTGAATAAACAATGATCCTCTTGGCATTAACCAAGTTCTTATTATGTAAGTCTTTAGCCTCATCTCCATCTAGAACTAGAACCTCTCCACTTATGTAGATGTCCAATTCATTTCCTTCAAGAACCAGTGAAACACTATACTTCCATGCTAGGAATTTTTCAGCTTCACCAAGCTGGTGTGATAGGTCATTTTGAAATGAGAACCTCAAACGTAAATAGAAAAAGATTAGATCTTACCGATTTGAGGTGTCTGTCCTGGTTCCTGATCTGGATGATCTAGGGTTTGTCAGAGAAACCCTAATTTTCAATACTTCAAATCTTTCCGATCTAATTGGATAGAAAGATGTGCCCCCTGAAGGTGAGCTGAGCAGCATACTCATTTTCCCAAAACTGTGATCAGAACTGCAAAATATCTGATGCCCTAGTTTTCTTCAATTTCTTCTACATAATTTCCTGATATTGTTTCTGCAATATATCTGAAAGTACTACTCCTCTATGTATGAAACTTTGTACTGAGGTAACCTCATCTGTCCTCTTTCTAACACCGCAGGTTTGAGTAGAATCAGTTTCACCAATTGGGATGTATGCAAGTTTTCCCAAGGTGACTTATTTTAGGACTGTTCAGCATAGTGAACTTGTACAGACTTCCATTGTTTCACCTTTGTGGTCTGAAACTTTTACCACAGAAAGTAAATTTCGTTCCCTATCTTGAACATCTTGCAAAATTTCATTTGGACCTTTGTAGCTCGAGATATAGAAATGTTCTCTAGGTGTCTTGTTTAGGGATGAATCCAGGGAGAGGATGGAACCCTGATTGGAGGAATCATATCTCCCAAAATATAGTGATCTGAGGCTGAAAATTTTACACATGGTACATTAGGAATTTATCTTCATCCTATAAAATTTTCGGCTCCTAATCCTTCTCCAATATCAAGATATAGTGAATGCACCAAAATGACTAGTTTTAGTCTTTTAGGGTTTTCTGGTCTGGGGTCAAATTAGGGTTTGACTTTCCTGGAGTTTTAAACAACCAAAATTTTTGATCATGGTATCTAAATTTCTATTTTGAGGAGAAGAGAAATACTTTGTTGGGCTCAATTAAAGATTCCTCTTCTGTGAAAATCCCTAATTTCCCGCAGCATTAATAGGTAAAAAACTGAAAATGCCCGGAATCAAATTCTGCTTCGACAGAAAGATGTGCCCTTTAATGGAGAGTTATCCTAGCCTCTTTCTGCTGATGATTTGTGGAGAGATACCCAAAAAGTAAGAATCCCTAGCTTTTGTAGCTGCACAGTGTCTTGTTCTCAGGTTAGCTCTAATACCATGTTATGTTTTTATCATTTAAGCAATATGATCTTAGGATCTTATCTGAGAGAATAACATGCACAACAATAATCACAAGAGACAAGAGACACAAAGAGTTTTCCTCGAGAAAACCATAAAGGAGAAAACCCTGCAAATTCCTCATAGATAGAATGAGCACCAATGGAAAAAGTAAAACCCAAAGACAGAAAGATGATCTCTAGCAACTTTTCTCTCTCTCACTTGTGCAAGCTCCTCTTCTCTCACTCATGAGCTACAATTGTGTGTGTGTGTGTGTTTCAAATAGAGAGTCTCACTCTCTATTTATACTAATTTTCCACTTGACAATTACTCACCAGGGCCGACTTCTCTAGGAGAGTCTAATAACCCTAGTACCCCTCAACTGTGGGGACTATTGCCCCGACTTACAACAGAAGGTTAACCTCTATGAATTTACATGACTTGATTACATTAGTGATTCTTCCGATAGGAACATCAGGGTACAAAGAAATACAATATATATAATATACAAGTGAATACATTCTGAAGTTACAAATACATCAACACCTTCTAAACTCGCTCAGATTTCATGTGCCAACTGTGCTAGTGTGAAAGAGCAATATTGAAAAATCTTTTGGTTTCTTGACATCCAAATTCCATAAATAACAAAACTAGTTAGTGATTTGTGAGTGCCTCCAGTTTTGTCGCTAACCCATTTCGTAAGAAAATCCTTTAAAGTTTTCTTGTCCCATTTATTCTTACCAAAGGTGATTTCGAGGACTTCCTTCCATACAACTCTACTGAAGTTGTAGTGTACAAACAAGTGGTCCACAATATCCTCAAAACCTTTACATGGGATACACCTACCTAGTCTGGTCCATATTATATTTTGGGCATTAACCCAAGTAAGCATTTTATTCTCCAGATCCAACCAATGAAATATTTGTGTCTTCAAAGGACACTCTAGTTTCTAGGAAATTTTCCACCACCACAACCTTTTCAACCGCCAAATATTCTTCTATTTTTTATTTGCATCCCAATTTGGTAATTTATTCTCTAGCACTTATGTTCATGGGAAATTTGAGCTAGTCCTCTTAAGTTTTTAATTTGATTACATGGAGATTTAAAATATTTATATACTACCTCCATTCCTCATCCAAATATATAACCTTATAGGTCAAGGGAATCAGTTGTATCCCAACCTTGTTTCCAGATATTTCTTTCCAAAGTATCTCTTATGTCCTTTAAATGATAGACTCCATGTTCATGGAATACCTTCAAGCAATATTTTGAAAGTTTATAATTTCTTTTGAATCCAATCCAAGGATCCTCCCAAATCCTCACATGTCTCCCATTCCCTGATTTCCAAGGTACCCACATTCCAACAATGGGAAAATCTCTTACTAGATGCATTTGGACAGTCCGAAGGTCTGATTAGTTGTTGAAAGTCCAAGTTTGAAACTATTGCGACCTTAGTTGTAAATTCTTGCATAGTGGTTGAAATCAAGGTTAAGGGTCTCAGGAAAGTCTTGAAAGTGTTCAAACTTTATGGAACTTATGGGGATAGAAATATTTTTTGGGAATAACATATTGACACCAATGTTGTAGTTGGGGACACTTTGATTCTAGGAGGTGTCCTGAATCTAAGACTAAATTCTAGAAAATGTAGGGGGAATTGGCTAGAAGGTACTCTTTGGGGGACTACTTCTCCAACCTCTTAGAAACACACCATCTAATTAATATTGTACCTACCTTCATAAATGAAAGAATGGGAAGAGTTGGGATTTCAAAAAGACTATATCATTTTCTAATGGAAGAACCAATGGTGAATTACGACCTTAGGATAAATCCTTGGGTAGGAACAAGACGACTTTCTTATCACTTACCCATCTTTTTAAATTCAGAAATAGGGGAGAAGAAACCTCTTAGTCCTCTAAAATTCAACCATACCAGGTTGACAGAAGAAGGGTTCAGAGACCTTATTACTATGCGTTTGAATCCTTTTGACAGGTTAGAGGGGGTAATTGCTATGAAACATTTGGTAGAGAATTCGATAATATTCAAAGCGACAATGAAAGGATGGGACAACGAAATCTTTGAAAAGTAAAAAAAATAGTTAATGGAAGTGGAAGTTGGTATCTCAACGATGTTAGTAAATAATGAAGTAGTATTTTTTAATGAGGAGGAAGTTCTAGCACAAAAGGATTTTGAAAAAAACAAGATTCTTTTGGCGAAGGAAGAGGTGAAGTGGAGACTTAAGAGTTGATCTATATAGATAATTGAAGGATATTGTAATTCTAAGTTCTTTCACAATTTTTCCATCCACATAAGACACATTAACACCATTTGGGACATCATTCAACCCAATGGTCATTGGGTCATTACTTTCAAGGAATTTGACAAGGAAGGAAAACAACATTTTCAAACATTATTTCAAAATCCTAAAACATACAATATTGGGGAAATTATGATAGAATTAAGATTATTTCCTAGACTCATAACATATCAGATGAATATGATTTTAGAAGCTAAAGTCACAAAAGAAGAATTGAAATCTGTCTTAGATTCCTTTAAAAATGGAAAGATTCTAGGATCAAATTGATTAACTATGGATTTTTACCTATGTTTCTCTGACTTGGTGGAATAGTACTTGCTAAGAGCAATATAATATTCCAGACAAAATGGAAAATTCATTAGGGACCTTAATACAACCTTTGTAGCACTAATTACCTCAAAACAAGATTTCATCACTTTTGATGATTATGTGCATATCTCACTTTGTAATCTAGTATGTAAACTCATCTAAAAAATTATTACGAATAAATTGAGGGGTGTTATACAAGGTTTTATTTCAGATGAACCATTTGGGTTCTTACACAATCATCAAATGCATGACGTGGTGGGGACCACACAAGAAGGGATGCACTCCATAAAAATGCAAACCTCATTGGAGGAATTTTGAGGTCTAAAATGGGCCTCCTAAGGAAAATAATAAAATAATAAAATAATATTTATTAATTTTGGAGAAAGAAATAAAAAACTACTTTTTTTGTTCGTATTTTCAACATATCTCTCTGTGTTTTTACTCAAATTTCGAGCGAGAGGGATCGTTGGATGCGTAATTTAATTCCGCATCCAACGAGTACCCACACTTCATAATTTTGATGGACCCTTCTACCCCAAAAACAAGAAATACCTGAAAAAATGTGACGATGACATCATCATCACGTTTTTTCAGGTGTCATCATCACATTTTCAGGTATTTCTTGTTTTTGGGGTAGCAAGGTTCATCAAAAGTATGTCGTGTAGGTAATCATTGGATGTGGAATTAAATTACACATCCAACGAGCCCTCCCTCTTGAAATTTGAGTAAAAACACAGAGAGATATGTTGAAAATACAAACAAAAAATTAGTTTTTTTAATGACAAATATGTCAATTCTACCATTATGGTTGACTCATTTTATTGAAATTCTATTGGTTCTTGAATTCCAACTCACAAGAATTTATTGTTGGCTCGTTTTATTATAAGGCCCATTTTAGACCCCAAATTTCCTCTAATGTACCAGTTGTTCTCCTAAATATTGATATGGCTAAGGCCTATGATAAGGTGACCTCGCTATATATTATACTTATTCTGCTATAGATGTGAACCTTCAAACTATTAATTAGATCATGGGGTGCTTGGAATCTATGTATTTTGATGTTTTAATAAATGGTTCACCATCTAGTTTTTTCAATGCAACACGAGGGATTTGATAAGGTTTCTCCCTTTCCCGTTTTATATTTTTACTAATGGAATCAGGCTTAAGTTTAATGACAAAATAATCCAAAAGAACCCAAGACTTGAAAGGGGTAAAACTGTTTACATATCCCATCTACTTTTCATAGATGGAATATTGATTTTTGGACATGGAACATTATAAGAGATGAGAAAAATAAAGGAACTATTGGACCTTTTATGTAGTGCAAATACAACTGGAGATAAATGAGAGAAAATATATTATTTTGGTAAATGATATAACAAAATAAGTATTGGCACAAACAAATCTTATTTTCCAAATGATTTTTTTTAACTAGATCAAGGGTTCAAATACCTTGGTTTACCATAAAACCAAATGCTTATCATTTTGATGATTGGATCTAACTCTATAACAAAATCGAAACTCAAATTTTGGTGTGCTGTAATAGATGGTTGTCTCATGGTGGGAGATTAGTATTGGTTAAGACAATACTTGAGAGCATTCCAATATATTGGATCTGCATTACCCAAATCCCCAAAGCTATCCTAAACAAAATCAGAAATAAGTGCTAAGAAGCTATAGGTTGGGCACTAAGAAATATCTTCATTTTTAGTACAACACTAGCATAAAAAATCCTATGGAGACTTGTACACAATGAAGGTCTATGGGGTATATTTATGAATATGTAAAAGGTTATAGATTCCTTCAACCCAAATACAATGACATAATTTTTAAAAGAGATTTTAAATTTGATGAAAATATCTCGTCTCGTGAGCCTAATTCAACCTCTATTCCATTTTTGGTATGCAAGCCATCTTTTGTGCTTGTTCCATCTTCTACTCCAAACTTCTTTAATAGTGTTCCTACTCCAACTCATTATTATAATGATGAAAATGATGATGTAAATCGACCTATGCCTCTTCCTTTTCCTCCAATTGCACCAACACAACTGCTTCCTCATTGGGTTCATACAACATGCAAAGCATTTGGTGATCCCAGAGATCAACGCCGAAAACATTCATAGTTCCAATGATCCTTTTCTTTTTTGGCTCAAGTTTCATAGAATCATGATCTAGAGACATTTTTTGAAGCTGCAATCCATTCAAATTGGAACACAACTATGGATGAAGAACATTGTTCCTTAACGGTGAACAATACTTGGGATCTTGTACCTCTTTCTAAAGGAATACAACTTGTCAAATGCAAATGGGTATAGAACTAAGTATGCATCATATGTAAGTGTTGGAAGACTTAATTTAAGGCTAGTTGCCAAATTATTTTCCCATGTTGAAGGAATTGACTACAATTAAACAATTTCCCCTATCACCAAAATGAACTCCATCTTCCTTGTTCTTTTCGTTGCCGCTTCACATAAATGGGAGGTCCATTAAATGGATGTCAATTCTACCTTTTTGCATGGAAATTTGCAAGAATAAATTTACATGGAACAACCTTATAACTATGTTAAAAATGACTTTGGCGTTGTTTGTCACCTTAATAAATACATCTATGGCCTTAAGCAATCTCCTCAAGCATGACATTCCCAAATGGATAGCTTTATCCTTGGCACTGGCTTTCTAGATGTTAATCTAACCCCAATTTTATACCAAGAAAGTAGGAAACCATCTCATCCTCCTTGTTCTTTATGTTGATGACCTTATTCTTATTGGTAGTGACCATAACCTTTTAACCTACATGGAATCCATTCTTATGAAGAAGAAATTTGAAGTGTTAGACTTAGGACATTTGCATTATTTTCCTAGTGTAAGGTTTGTCGTTTCACCAAAACCTGCAAATGTTGGTAAAATTTCCAAACAAAGCACACACGGTTAGTCCCATGATCCTAGTGTGGTCGTTAGTGCACAATATTAACTCCTAGAGGTGTGGTGTTTATTCCAACACCAATACAACAACCCCCTCTGATGAACTCAAGGAAAATGAACCTAGGACAAGGATCTGATACCATGTAAGATTTGTCATTACACCAAAACCTACAGATGTTGGTAAAATTTACAAACCAAACACACATGGTTAGTACCATGATCCCAGTGTGGAAATTAGTCCACAATATTAATTATCATAGGATTGGTGGTTATTTCAACACCAGTCCAACACTTAGCCTCCAAGTCCTGCAAACCAAAGAAGGAATTTGTCTTTCTTATTCTAAGTATTCATGTGACCTTCTTCATTGCTTTCACATGGATGATTGTAAAAAAAACCCCATCTCTAATCCAGCTTGATTCAAACTTTCTACGACTTGCACTTCAATTGAAGTAGATGCCACCTTGTATTGTCAACTAATTGGTAGTATCTTGTACTTGGCTCATACCCATCCTGGTATTTCCTTTTTTGTTAGTCTTGTTTCCCAGTATATGAAAAATTCCTCATGAAATCCATTGCAAAGTAGAAAAAAAGATAATTTGATATATCTGGTGTACAATTTAGTTTGGGATTTGTTCCAGTTTAGGGAAAACTCCTTTCTTGATTAATTTCACTGATTCATATTGGGTCAGTGACCCTGATGATCAAATTCTACTACATGTTATGTTTTTTGTCTTGGTTCCATACTTGTCACTTTGGATTATAATAAACAACAAGTTATTTCTCTTTATTCAGTAGAAGCAAAGTATCGTGTCGTAGTTAATGCAAGTTGGGAAGCCTTGTGGCTTTGAAAGATCCTTAAAATGTTTGGATTTGAGTAGCATCATCCAAATACTCTTTGGTGTGACAATCAGAGTGCCATAAAGATCACTAAATATCCAATTCAAAATCAATGCAGAAGACACACTGAGATACGATGCACTTCATTAGAAATATTGTTCAGGATCATGTTCTTGAAGTGCCCTTTTTCCCTACAGATGATCAAGTTGTAGACATGTTCATAAAGTCTCTTACAGAAGCAAAGTTTTCCAAACTTCGATCTATGTTAGGAGTTTAGGAATTTTTTGTTAAGGGGGGATAGCATCTAACGCGTCCTTTCTTCTCCTATTGTGTCACTTTTGTAAATCCTTAAATCCTATCCCAAGTTGTTCTTAAGGGGGTATGTTAGTATATTTAGATACTTAGGATTTAGTTAATATAAACTTAGTATAATGTGTCTTTAGGTAAAGTGTGTTTATTTATTATGAATTTGTACTTATGTATTCCAATGGCCACGATATCTTCTAGACATAGAGTGATCCAATGGACCATCTTCATCTCGATCTTAATGGCTATTGATATGTGGGTTGACACTCGATTGGTCCATGAACTCTATTTCAAGAGCATGGAGTGTCATTTTCTCGATGATCAATTGTGAGAAACTCATATGTGACATTTCTTTTCCTTTACATAATATATTGCCTCAAGTAGCTATTTGGATGGGGTTGTGGGCTGTTTCCCTCTTCGATGGTTTTAACCACATAAAAACTCGGTGTGTTGATCTATGATTTTCTTGTGTGAGTGATTTCTCAAGGTGTTTGATCTTCCAAAAATATCCTGTGTTAGTCTAACTATAATCATACATTGGGCCAATATGGTCCATTGATTAAACTACATTGTTGTATGGAATGTTTAAACCATACATGTAAAATATCCTAAGCCAATGTAAATTAGATGCAACAATTCGATATGTTCTCCCATTGATTCAAAATTCAGTGTCCAACTCAAGACGTGGGTTTGGTTCCCAGTTCTTCACATGATGCATGCATCTCAATGGAACTTCCCTTGTATTTGTTAGACTCATTGTCATAATAGCACATCCCTCCTTTGCTAGGAAAGAGATCTATACATTTTTAAAATTTTCTTCTGACATGTCCACCTCTAATGGTTCTTAACATATTACTTGATGTTACCCTTCTCATTTCTCTTCAAAAATACCATCTCTATCAGAATGAATATCCAACAAATATATATTTGGTTGTCCCTTCCCATCATATTATTTGTAACTTTCATTCAATGAAGGAAATAAAAAATGTGAAATTTCTCATAATTCTATCATGATCACACAAAATAGAAGGTTGTTAACCATCATGCATACAACTACCAACATTGTATATACATGTATGGCCATATATTATAACTAAAAACTACCCTCCACAAACCAATGAATGAATCAAAAGGTACTCACAAATTTTTTATGTACCATCTATACCATTATCTAAGTCCACACATAGAGAGAAATGCAATTTAAAAACATAGGTGACTCATTAAACCTGACATAGAAAGGCACAATATAGTTCTCAATAGCAACAAAATCATAGACCAATTTATTCTTATGTATGTGTGATAATATATTGAACTTGTTATCATATATTCACACTTTCTAACTTCCCCACTAACTCCTAAGGCATACTTTTCCATCTTAATGAATATTCATTCACAACCATCCTTTGTCATATATCCTTGATACAACTTAAAGAAGGAATCCTAATTTTTTTTTTAGCATAATTCTACCATACATTTGTCCTCAGAATGTTTCTTAAATACATGCTCTTAAAATGTTTCTTCATAATCATGTACCTTATTCAAATGGCTCCACTGAATTGATGCACTATCATTTAACCAGTAAAAAATGAACTTAATATTCTCGTGTATGTTGTGATCCTAAAGTAACATATTCCTATAACCACTAGCTAGATCTAAGCTTCATCCCCCAACTTTGTGATTCCATTCAAAAGTACATGGTTCTTCTTTTGCAACTTGTAACTAAGTTTGTGACACTTAGAATTTTCTTCTCGCATAGGATTTTCACCTTTGAAGGATCTATTACCTTGTAATCAACTCTAGATCTTAGGGATTCTATTATAAAGTTTATTTCTTGGAGGAAAAGGGTGTTTTCATTAACTTGATTGTTTAAGGTTCACATCCTAAACCAAACCCTGGGGATTTTGGTTTTTGTTGGGTAAAATAGGGTCTTTTCTAGAATCCATTATATTTTCATAAGATTGCTAACTAGGAAATTCCATGTTTCTACTATACCCTATCTCTTTCTACCTTTTGAATTCTTGAATTGTTATGCTAGACTTGGAATGAAGGTAAGTTGCAATTTCATGCAAATGATTTTGTTATTTGTGTATTTTACTTTTTGTAGAGGGTAAATAAAATTTAAAATTGTCAATTAAAACAATAATAGAAATGGTTGATAGTCAACTTAATTAAATTCTTCCTAGGCCCCATTCATACCTTTATTTTATTATATTTGCTTTTCTTCTATCTTTTTAAGCTACCCAACCATGAAATTTCCCTACACTAGGAATTTTCAATTCACTAGGTGACATAATTAATAGATTTGGGGTTACGATGGGTCTCTAGTAATTAGTTAATAAAATAGTTCTGCATTATAAGATAGAAATATAAGTAACATAAATTTAGTTTTGTCCCTAGTTTACAACACTTGTTGCAACTTCATTAGAGTAAAACTTGAGCAAGAGGGTACTAAAGGGACCTTTAGATGTATAAATTTCTTATACACAAAAAAAATTATGTTTTGGTTCTTGGAAGAAATGTAATTTGGTACTATATTTTGGTTACTCTTGTGATACTATAATTACACTTAGTTAATATATGATAGAAATTCCACTGAATGTATAACAACCTTCCTTTTTCAAATGTTAAGGTTCAATTTTTTTTTCATTTAATAAAGTACCATGATATATTAATTGTTCATGAATTAATAGAGTTGTGTAACTCAACCACAATATCCATGGGAGAGCAAGCAAGAGGTCACATGCTCAAGCTAAAAGTTCCATGTTTAACACTTCTCCAACTACTATCTTAGCACCACGTAATACTTAAGGGATCAATTATCTAGAGTAGGGTTTCTCTTCTTGATTATTATTCTTGGTCGTGTTGTATTTTTTTCCTAAAATCACGTTATCCCAAATTTTTATATATGTTACAAATTTTCACTTTCAATTTCCAATCACAAAAAACATGATGTTGCCAATAATTCTACAATTTTTTCATCAATGCTTTCAACCAATATAGCCACCATAACTAGCCTCAACCCTTAGCCTAGTAATTTATATATACTTGGGGAGGAAAATTTAATGTTCTCCAAATTATCAAGGCCACATCCTTTCACTACCTTATGTGAACAATTGATGAATGTGTCTATAGTTATTCCACAATTTATCCTCATAGGTTGTGGCTTAGGTTCATAGGTTCAATATAGGTATCTCTACGTTACACAACACAACTTAGGATTTAAAATTTCATAACCAATGTCTACACGCACATGAAAAAGTAATTGATGCATCTTAGGGAAAGGGTAACAAATGGAAATGACCACAACAAGAAGGAACCTCACCCCATGTAATAGTCTGTAAAACTGGCTTGGGTGCCTCCACATTTTTCTTCATCACTCTTAGAGAATTATATGGTTTATACTCCTCCCATCATTTTAAATTTGTCAATATGAGTCCTAACTAAGTCATGTATAAACATAGATAATATATCTATATATATCATCGTAGAAAAAAATACAAATATCAACAAGCAAGTAATGATCCATTGGCAACTTGCACCATCACACTTTTGATACATCAAATATGCTATAAATAGAAGCCATCCCAAGTTTTATTATTATAAGTGTTGTGCAATATGTCATGGACACAAGGATAAATACTCAACTAAAACTATAGTTGGTAATCTCTTGGGGTGTTATATATGCCATGTAGCCTATGTTAGGCAATTCTTGTGTGCTATATCACTCACCAATTATGCCTTAAGATATACCTATGCCATCAATATATTGAATCACATGAGATACCATGTGTCTAGATTAATAAAGGACCATCCACATCACATTCCAAGAATAAACCAATACCCCTCTAGAGGATAAGTAATGGGGAATAGGAAAAACAATTAGATGGGAGAAACTTATTCACTTTTTGATTTGCGAGAAATAGTTTAGTTTGGGCTTGAGCAAGGGAATTAAGTAATTTACAAGAAAGGATAACATAACAAAATAGAGTTAATGAACTATTGCATAAGCTACTATATATAAAATGTAATTTCTAAGTGTTAGCTAAGCTAAACAATAGTCACTAGCTTTTAATATGTACGGTATGGTCTTGTTTGGAGATAAAAGGGATCATCCATAAAACGGGAAGGGATATATTGGAATGGTAAGATCAAATTAAGAGTTCATAGTGGACAAATCATTATATCTACAAGAATGGAGAAAGGTCGAATTGATTGGAGATCGATCTTTAATAGTTTGAATATGTGAGGCGGGTGGGATGGTATTAATTCAAGCCTTGGCCATGATGAAGTTGTGGGTTCAAACACTACAAGGATAACACCTTCTAGAAGAGGTTTTGGTGAAACCTCCAATATGAAAATCACATTTTTTTGTTTACAACAGAGGTGGATAGTGAAGGCGAGCGATCGGAGGTTTTTGCGGATGTTTTCACTCTTGTGCGCTTATTATCTATAACCACATCGATACACTTTATTATTTATAAACACATTGGATAATTCAAATGACCTATTGATTTAAATTTTTGTTTAATGTGTTTGTGTGTGTAAAAAAAATGTACTCCTAACAAATACATAAGCTCGACGCATTTACAAACAAAGCACCCAAAAAAATATAATTTTTGCAAAAAAAATATAATTTTTATGGTGCACTTTATCTACATAAACACACTACTGCATTTTATGAATTTTAGAAAAAAACACTAAACACAATTAAAATGATTATAAAATTTAGAATAGAATATATACATTATTCGGAGTGCTTCCTGACTATAAGTGCACTGGTGCGTTTCAAAATAACGCACCAGAAACCTTATATTTTTTGCAGAAAAAATGAAAATTAATATTTCAAAATTCAAGGTGCATTGTTTTTGCAGTAATGCGCAGGTGTGTTTAATTTTCTAGAAAATCATTTGTGCATTTTATCAAAATGCATCCGACATCATTGAAATTATTAAAAATTAAAATATAATCTATACATTTTTCGATGCCCTTTGTTGCTACAAATGTATCGATGCGTCGGTAAATTTACTATCTTAGGGTAGAATAAAAAAACACCTGAACGTAGAATCATTTTTTACATTGCTTCAGTGCTTCTATAGAGCCATTCAATCACCAGTGCTTGAGAATCTACATAAGTTCCCCATGTCAAAGTGTTACCATACCACTGTACTTGCCATTTTGTGTGCATCCAAGGTTAATTTGTGTTCATTTTGGAATCTCCAAACAACACAATTTTTTTCATTTTTCTCGTATATGGAAACCATGGCTCCTCAGCACAAAAGAATCTGGGTAAATCAATTTTTATCCTTCAATTTAAATTTTCAATGGATTAAATTTCAAAATTCACCTTTATATACTCAAAATTCTTAAAAACTTTAAAATGTTTTCCATAGGTGGTCCCCCGAAACTCAGGTTGCACCGGAAAATGGATTTTTTTATAGGTCACATTGCATTCGGTGTGTGTGTTTCATATAAATGAACCAAACAATTCACACTAACTGCGATGTGGTTATTGTTAGAGAATTGCATCGATGTTCTCAATAACATTGTAGTGTGTCATGTACACTAGTGTGTATCTTGATGCACCATCATCAATGCATCATATGATGTATGAGTATCGCTACATTCTACTATATTAGGTACAGTGGTAACCACCAAAACAC
Source organism: Pseudotsuga menziesii (assembly GCA_001517045.1). Lineage (NCBI taxonomy): Eukaryota > Viridiplantae > Streptophyta > Pinopsida > Pinales > Pinaceae > Pseudotsuga > Pseudotsuga menziesii. Next base: position 490,732 of record LPNX011033294.1, on the reverse strand, counting down.
TATCCATTCATGCATTGTAAGGTGCACCATTAATCGTTGTGCTTAATTATAAAAAGTGCACTACCAATATTGGAAATAATCACCTAAAATAGCCAATGGTGTGCTTAATTATAAAAAGTGCACTACCAATATTGGAAATAATCACCTAAATCAGATCAAGAGCATCACTTATGCAAATATAATTAAAAATGGAAATGGTCATTGGTGCATTGTGATCAGGGCATCATTCATAGCGCTACCACTAGTGTGTTCGAGTATGTTAGGCACATTGTGACCAGTGCGCCATTCATAGCACTATCACCTGTGTGTTTGAGTATGTTAGGTGCATCGTCAACCAAAAAAAAATATACACTGGTTCATTGCATGACACATCATTACTGACGTTGATTTTAATATCAGTCACACTAACAATACATTTATAATTGAAAAAACAAAAATAGGCACCACTGTGTTATCTTATTCACAGTTACCAATGTGTTATGGTGTGCACTGTTAATGACCTGAATTCAACTAGATTGGGTGCATCGATAATGCATAAATAATTAAAAAATAGAAATAGCCACTAATGGATTTTGTGGAGCGGCATTTGCGGTGTGATTTGTGGAGCACTGATACCGGTGTGTTTTATTATTCTAGGTGCACTGATAGTGTAGAGAACATTTTTAATATTTCTATTTTATGTTTAATATCTTAGTATTGTTTATGACGCTCTCTGTTAAAAAGGGGCACACCATGAATGGTGCACCTTTTTGAAATCACACACATCACTGATGGAAATGTTTGTTGAATCCAAACAAAAAAATTTAAAAATTCTAATAAGTATTCCATTACCTATTTTTTATATAATTTTTATTTTATTAATAGTTTTTATGATGAAATTGTATGTAAATTAGGGACATGCACCATCACCACCTCGGGTCGGGTCAAATAACATTGATCATGTATGGAAAGATAAAAAAAGGGAGATGGATTTGTTTCCTCGCCCTATTACTGGTGTGACTCGACATATCTTCTTTGATGTTAGACTCCTCGAGTTTTATGAGGAGGCTACTTTTCTCACGGGTAATACTGAGCTACTGAAAGAGTTGATCCATCATTTAGATCATGTCAAGAAGGACCTCATTGCTGGTCTCAATATTTGGTACCAACCTATAGAGGAGGATGTTTATTTCATCACAGGATTATCTAAGAGGAGGGAGGAATTTCCCCATATTCCTATTATACTACCTAGTGTTGTAGCTAATACTTAGTTTATATATGCTCAACGATTTGATAATGTAGGTGTTACTCACCCTAGTGAGTTCCATTCGAGTGCGGGCCAGTTGAGGCTACATGCATTTCGATCAGAGGAGGTCAAGTGCTTGAGCCTGTTTGTTACCATGGTAGCACACAATCTCACTGATGGGTGACACATTAGTTGTCTTGTGTTACAAATAGAACTTACTACAAAGCTCCAGGATGATCAGGTGGGATACTGTTTTTTGATGACATTTTTTTTTATACCTTTAAACCATTGTCGTAGCTAGTTGTAGGGGAGACAATTTTTCCCCTTCACATCAGAGTTATTTACTCTATTTTTTGAGAGGTTTCTAGTGAATCGAACCACATTCATACTAATATTGACTGCATGCCATCTAGGTTGATGATTGATGTGTGTATCCATATCTGTGGGTAGGTGTTGCCTAAGAGGGGTGTTAAGCCCTTAATGATGTCACATTATCCCATATAGTGTGGCACATTAACCCCTATATTGTGGTGCATTACATATTATTTATGTCATATTGGGTCTATTAGTTGTTATTGTACACCTTTGTCTCCTATATATAGGAAGGCGATATTCTCAATTTAGTCATCATTGTATCTTGTCTTATGTACTCAGTACATTGTGTAAGGAGGTTCCTCCCTTTAAGAGGATTGATAATTATCTTTTTTCTTCATTTTTAAGGTGTGTATTACTCTCTTCTTATCTATTTCTTCTCTTTTTATGCTATTTCTGAGACTTGGTTGCATAACATTTGGTATTGGAGCTCATTCCTTGGGACTATTTTCTGCAAAACGAGTCATCTTGGAATTTTTGCTACAAGTTTTTTTCAAAAAGGATTCCGAGATTGATGTTAAAACCCCACTTCTAAAACAAGACAAAATATCTCATGTCCTAAAATTAGATCCCAATCCATTACATTTTCGGATATAATTGCGGAGGAATATACCATTTTTTACTAGTTCAAAACCTAGTCTAAAATAGGTGTTTTAGGGGAAAAGGTCATATATGAGGGATCTGAGATCCAAATTGAGTCATACCAGTTGAATATTAAAGAAGACATATCAAGGGTATAATTTTCAGATGTAGAAATAAAAATATTGGACGCGTGGCATATAGTACAAGTTCGTTGTTATGGATAGGACAAAAATAAGAAGCTTTAGAATATTTGCAATAACTTTTTTTTGGAACATCCAAATTTGGTCATACCTATATAATTGGAAAGAGCACACATTAGGGTACCATAGGATGGAGTTTCATACCCATAGGAGTCGAAATTGAAATTTTAACTCAGTTACAAGTCGGCCATAAAACAATATTCTAATCAAGTTTTGAAAAAAGGTACATCATTTGGAATTTGAATAGCTTTAAGTAGAAGGATCTATTTTTGGTAAAACCTAGGGTGTGATATATATTTATTTTTCAAAATGCCACCAAAAGGAAGTGGAAAAAATCACACTCCAGTCAAACCCCTAGAGGATTCATCCCAAGACATACGATGGAATGGAAGGCATATCTTTTAGAGTGTCCAAGTTGGAAGATATGATTAAAGAAAATGGGAAAATGGATGACTTAGTTAAATTGGAAAACAATATGGCTAGTAAAGAGGATCTCAAAGGGATCGATAGAAAATAATATCTTCAAGACTTGAAGGAATTGATGAAAGGTATAAAACACAACTTTATTCCTTGTGTATCTACTCAAGAAGAGGATAAGGAGGGAAAAGGGGACTTATTCCAGTCATGTCTGGAGAAAATTGAAAACAATTGGAGAGTAGGAAGTTTGAGCACTCAAAATTTGATGATTCAATACAACATCATGGGTTCAATTCAGGTCCAAGGAGCTACTTTATCCCCAAAATTAACATGATAAAGTTTTATGGAAAAAATCCAATCACATGGATTTTTTAGATGGAGCAATTCTTTGATCTACACTAGGTGCCAACTTTGCAAAAGGTAACTATTGCATCCTTATATTTAGAATCCTATCAATTTGTATGGTACCAATGGCTTTGTTACCATAAAAAGGACCCTATTATCTCTTGGTCTATATTCACAGAAGAATTGATTACACATTATGGGGATATAAATAGAAACACCTTCTTTAACTAGTCGGTAAATCTCAAGAAAAAAGTTCCATTTATAGATCACATCAAGCAATTTCAACAACTAAGTATCAGAGTGAAGAATATTTCAGTAATTTGTTATATCTCTTTATTGGAACCTTGAAAGATAACATTCAACATGAGGTGCGTCCTTTTGAACTATCATCCCTAGAGAAGGATTTCATGATGGCAAGGAAGGGTTAGAGTAAAAATATGGAGATAACTACTAGAAAGACCTTCTCCAACACATACAGAGAAAATAATGTTCCTTCTTCTAAACCACCACAAAGGTTGACACCCCAACAACTAGATGAAAAAAGAGAAAATTGATTATGCTTTAATTGTGACAACAAGTATAGTAAGGGACATAAGTGTAGTGAGAAGAAATTATTATACATAGATTGTGAAGAGGAAGAACCAAAAGAAGAGGAATCATCTCAAGATGAAGAAATGGAACAGGCTACTTTAGAACAAATTACTCCCACCATATCATTTCATGCATTGGTTGGAATTATCATTCCTCAAACTCTCAAAATCGAAGGATACATCGAAAATAAGAAGGTAACATGGTTAATTGATTCTGGTATTACTCATAATTTCATTCAGTAAATTAGCCAAAGTTCTTAAATGATTTGTATATCTAGCACCAGAGTTTCAAATAATGATTATAGATGGAGGAACTATAAACTGCTGAGGAAAATTCCATAATATCAATCTTGCTATGGGGGGATCTGTATTGAATAGTCCAATGATTGCTATCCCAATGGGTGGTCATGATGTTATTTTATGGGTCCAATGGTTACAATCATTGGGAACAATGGCTTTTGATTTAAAAAAAAATCATGAAATTTTCATGGGAAGGAAAAGAATATGAGTTAAATGGTATCATAGGAAAACCAAGCAAGGCGATAAGCTCTAATGGTATGACAAAGTTGTTGAAAAATTGACATCAAGGTGTAGTTGCACAATTATGCTCATTAGATGTTCAAACCTCGAAGTTTCCTATCTCCCCATATCTCCAAAGGGTCATTAATAAGAATTCCAAGGTATTTAAATATATTCCCAAAGTACTTCCACCTATTCGAGACTTTGATCATGTTATCCACTTAATTCCAGGAAGTGTTCCTCCTAATATGAGACCTTACCAATATCCCTATAGCCAGAAGAATTAAATTGAGCATATGGTTGCTAAAATGTTAGAGGCTGGCATAATTATGTCTAGCCGAAGTTCTTACTCTGCACCAGTGGTAATGGTACCCAATCCAAATGGAACATGGTATATGTGTCCTGGTTATAGAGAGCTCAACAAGATCACCATTAAAGATAAGTTTCCCATTCCTGTCATTGATGAATTGTTAGACGAGTTACATGGAGAAATGTTATTCACAAAGTTGGATCTTTGTTTCAAGTATCATCATATTTGAATGAAGGATGAAGACATCCCAAAAACAACATTCAGAACTCATGAAGGTCACTATGAATTTTTGGTCATGCCATTTGGTCTCACAAATGCGCCTTCCACATTTCAAGGTTTGATGAATTCTATTTTCAAGCCTTTCCTTATAAAATTTGTACTGGTATTCTTTGATGATATACTAATCTATATCAAGTATTGGGAAGAACATGTTCAACATGTTGACAAGGTACTACAACTACTAAAGGAGCAATAATTGTATGCAAAACTCTCAAAATGTTTCTTTGGGATAAATGAGGTAGAGTATTTGGGTCATATTGTATCTCTTGAAGGTGTCAAGGTAGACACTAACAAAATTAAAGCCATGATGGATTGGTCGATTCCAAAAACCCTAAATAATCTTCAAGGATTCTTAGATATGATAGGGTACTACCGCAAGTTTGTTAAAAAATATGGAAGAATAGAAGCTCCTCTAACAACATTACTGAAGAAAGATGTGTGTTCTTGGACTCTAGAGGAAACTCAAGCTTTTTAACAAATCAAAGAGGTAATGCGTAAAGCTCATGTTTTGGTGACACCAGACTTCACAAAAACCTTTCTGGTGGAATGGGATGCTTTCGAAAATGGAATTGGAGTTGTACTATTGCAATAAGAACACCCTCTTTCCTTGACAAGTCATCCAATCAAGGAAAATAACTTTAAAAAACTCATTTATGAGGAGGAAATGTTGGCAATACTACATGCCCTGAAGCAATGGCACCCCTACCATATAAGGAAACATTTCAAGGTTAAAACATATCATGATAGCCTTAAATACTTCTTAGAACAAAGTCTATATTCATAAGAGAAACAAAAATGGGTGACAAATATGTTGGGATATGACTTTGAAATCATATACAAAAAGGGGAAGAAAAATGTTGTCACAGATGTACTCTCTAGGAAATATGAGTATGTTGAAGCATTTCTCTATGCTATCTCGATCATCCAACCATATTGGATAACTGAAGAAAGGGATTAATGGAAAAATGACTAAGAAATATGGGCATTCATTCAAAAGTTGCAGCAGGATACCAATGCCTCTAATACATTTACATGGAAAGATGACTTGATATGGTACAAGGATCGCTTATATCTTGGTAAGAGTTCCCATCTCAATCAAAAGTTACTTTTGGAATTCCATTCCTCACCGATAGGAGGGAACTTAGGTTTCTTAAAAACCTACCATAGGGTAAAGAAAGTTTTTTTGGGGATGGTCTTAAAAATGATGTTCAAAAATTTGTGATAGAATGTTTGGTTTTCCAACAAAATAAAGTGGAAATAATTAAGACCCTAGGTCTCTTACAACCAATTTCCATTCCAAGCTAAAGGTGGACATAGCTCTCGATGGAGTTTATCACAGTTTTACCAAATTATGAAGGAAAGAGTGTCATCATGGTGGTTGTTGATAGACTTACTAAATATGCACACTTTTGTGCACTATCTCACCCCTTCAAAGCAAGCACGGTCACCAAATCTTTTATGGAGATAGTAAAAAAACTACATGGCACTCCAAATATTATAGTAAGTGACAGGGATCCCATTTTCACTGGCAATTTTTGGACCGAATTATTTTCTTGTTTGGGTACTCAACTAGCTCATAGATCATCTTATCATCCTCACTACAATGGGAAAACAGAGATTGTAAACAAATGTTTGGAAGGGTATCTTCATGTTTTGCAACTGATAAACAAACATAATGGGTCAAGTGGCCACCATTGGAAGAATGGTGGTATACACTTCCTTCCATACATCAACAAAAATGACCCATTTATGTAACTTTATGGATGTTATCCACCATCTATCACATATTCACTCATAGACTCCTCTAAGGTTCAAGCAATGGAAGACCACATGAAGCATCAACAAAAATTTCTTCAACTCTTAAAGGACAACTTGACTCTAGCACAAAATGCAATGAAACAACAAGCAGATCAACACCCCAGTGAACAAATATTTAATGTGGGGGATTGGGTGTTTTTAAGACTACAACCATACAAATAGATGTCCTTGAAGAACACCAAGAAGGATAATAAGTTATCACCTAAATAATACGGTCCCTACAATGTGCTACAAAATATTGGTAGTATGGCCTACAAATTGGAAGTACCTGCATCTTCACAAGTCCATCCAGTTTTCCATGTTTCTCATTTAAAGAAGGTAATTAGTGATAAGATACCAATTCAAACGATATTACCAAAACTTGACGAGGAAGGAAAAATCATCTTGGATCCTGAATAAATAACTGAAATAAGAACTAGACAGCTTCGAAATCGATCAATTCCATAGTATCTCATTAAATGGAAGAACTTACCAACGAAACATTCAACATGGGAAGATGATTCCTTTATATAAAAACATATAGAACTAATTCAGCATTGAGGAAAACACTTTTTGAAGGGGAGGGACATGTTAAACCCTTAATGGTGGCACATTACCCCACATAGTGTGGTGCATTACCCCCTATATTGTGGTGCATTACATATTATTTATGTCGGCTCGGGTATATTAGTTTTTATCGTACACCTTTGTCTCCTATATATAGGAAGGAGATATTATAATTTTAGTCATCAATGTATCTTGTATTATGTACTTAGTATGTTGTGTAAGGAGGTTCCTCCCTCGAAGAGGATTAATAATTATCTATGTTCTTCATTGTTAAGGCGTGGATTACTCTCTTCTTGTCTATTTATGCTCTTTTTATGCTATTTTTGGGACTTGGTTGCATAACATGCATTTCAATCAGAGGAGGTACCAACCCATAGAGGAGGATGTTTATTTAATCACATGCTTATCTAAGAGGGGGAAGGTATTTCCCCATCTTCCCATTATACTACCTAGTGTTGTAGATAAGACTTAGTTGATATATGCTCAATGATTTGATAGTGTAGGTATTACTCACCCTAGTGAGTTCCATTCGAGTGGGGTCCAGTTGAGGCTACATGCATTTCGATCCGAGGAGGTCAAGTGATTGAGTCTGTTTATTACCATGGTAGCACACCATCTCACTAATGGGTGATGCATTAGTTGTGTTGTGTTATATTATAGTATAGAATTTACTGCAAAGCTCCAGGATGATCAGGTGAGATATTGTTTTTCGATGACATTTTTTTTTTAATCTTTAGACCGTTGTCGTAACCAATTGTATGGGAGACAATTTTTCCCCTTCACATCAGAGTTATGTACTCTATTTTTTGAGAGGTTTCTAGTAACTCGACCCACATTTAGACCGACATTGACCGCATGCCATCTAGTTTGATGATTAATGTGTGTATGCACATCTGTGGGTAGGCGATGCCCAAGAGGGAAGTGTTTAATTAATGTGTACAGTGCCCAGTGGAGATGTTTTTGAGATGATACATAATGATGATAGATGGGGAGTTGTCGATTCTATCCAGTATTTGTATGCATGGATGGAATGGAAAGGATGTATGAATATTTGATTTACTCAAGCTGATCCACCAAATATGAGAGGTAATATGATCATTATATTTTGATTAATGTAGTTGCATAATTTATGTCTTATTTAATGCACATGTAGTTGATTATAATATTTTGTTTAAATTATCTAATTATTTTTGTCCACTATTTTGTAGATATTGAAATGTATGATGGGGATCATCCACCCCAGTATGATGAGGGAATGGTTGAGGCTGATGAGACATATTCTTGATTATAGACCCAACATGCAGTAGCGTAGGCTAGGTCCTTGATTCCATCATAGTGTGGTGGATTTTATTTGTGACAACGGATTGGAATGAGGTGGAGCCTGTACAACCTCATGACATTATATGAGGCCCCAAGCTTTCTCTCATATGATCGACCCTTCCTTAAGATATGATGTTATTAATGCATAATGGTGTCGATGCCTTCATGCTACTCGACGATTTGAGGGGTGTTACAAACTCTTAATCGGATTCGTATTTTGAGGATGATGCTTCTATACCACCACCTCCATCCACCTATCCAATAGATGTTGGATCATCCACCACCGCATATGAATCTAGTTCTTATCCACCACTTCCTATAGTAGGCCCACCACCATCCCCTCCTACGGTAGACCCACCACCATCATCCACGAGTGCACTAATTACATCTATTGGTGCACAAGGTAACTCTACATTATTTGATGTCATCGAGTGATATAGTTCTTCATGGAGAGAGACATCAATTTACAGTATATGCATTGTTGTCTGACATGGGAAGTGGTTTACACTCTACGTGGGCCTAATGAGTCTAGCTCTATTAGCGTACCTAGCTAGTATATTTGATTATTGATATATATATATATATAATGTTGATTGTTGAAATGTATATTTCAGATATATATTGATTTTGATAGTATCATTCATATATATTATTCATTTGGCATATCATGTTTATGCTGATGTTGTTTGATTTGTATATTATGTCTTTTCATATATATATATATATATATATATAGATAGATAATGTTGATTGTTGAAATGTATATTTTTTCTTAAGATGTATATTTCACAGATATATTGATTTTGATAATATCATTCATATATATTATTCATTTGGCATATCATGTTTATGCTGATGTTGTTTGATTTGTATATTATATCTTTTCATATCATGTCCATGTTGATGTTTTTCCTAGGTAATTTTTTTAATCTCGGATATTATTCCATAAATTCATTTGATTAATATTTACCACTAAAATAATTGGAAATTTTTTTATGGTTGGGATTAGTATATATCATTAAGAGATCTACCATCGTGGAATCATAAGGTCAACTAAGATTGCTTATAATGGGGGTTTGTCTTTTGAATTTATAAGACTTGTTTTATGGTTAAAATATCTGCATGATGGCTCTAGTAATGGCCTTCTCTTTAAAATCATAAACTAATAACCGATAAACAATTAGTTGAGTTCTCTTGCTTATAAATAAGTGTATTCCAAAGGCATGACAAGCCTTCATTAGTCAATAGATGAGGTTACTACACTAGATATTGATGGTTGTAATGTGGTTGTAATATGTTTTAGAAAAATTCATTTGTGTAAGTGGGTAAACCATAACATAGATTTCAAATAAACTTCAAATATGGAATTGAATTTTTATCCAATCCTATGGCTTGCTCATTGAATGTTTGGGTTTAATATTAAATCTTGTGTTCATGAGTATTCTACGATATAAAAGAATGTAGCCAAAAGTTGTAATGCCTTTTTAGTTGAATGATTGGGCTCATAGATGAGTTATAATCCAATATGCATACAAAATGAAAATATTGACACTAGGTTTGTATGTGCTTGTTATTAAGGACAGTGTTCATTGTGTTGTTGGTAGGTTTTTAACTTGAAGGAAATTTTGTAATTGCTAGTTTATAGGTTCATTAGTTTGTTAAAATAAAATTCATGTTTTTATATGAGTTTTTAGTAAATAAGAACTCATACAAATTTTGCTTATGGATAACCAATTAAGAAACTATTATTCATATATACTATTCATTTCCATATCATATTAGTTATAATTTTACTCATATGTACTATTCATTTCCATATCATATTAGTTATAATTTTAAATTTTAAATCTATCATTTTGATCTAAAAATGTTTCATTAATTGAAATTTAAAAACCAATGAATTCCAAAATATTTGTAAGTTCAAATAAGGACAAATACAAACAACAACCGGAATTATATCAATACACTTCTCCATAAACATTGTATATTTCTTTACACACTTTTTAATAAATATTTATTTATATATATCGATTTTTCTTATTATACCATATTATCAAAAATATCATGTATTTATATAATGAATTCCAAAATATTTGTAAGTTCAAATAAGGACAAATACAAACAACAACCCGAATTATATCAATACACTTCTCCATAAACATTGCATCTTTCTTTACACACTTTTTAATAAATATTTATTTATATATATCGATTTTTCTTATTATACCATATTATCAAAAATATCATGTATTTATATACTTTTAGATATTACATTCATTCCTTCTTATTTAATCAAACTAATAATAAGCACTATTATATATCATGCATATCAAATCAAAATACATGAAAAACTTATATATAGTTAAATTTTGTATGTCAAATAGTGGAAAAAAAACAATAATATATATAATGAATTGTTATATATCCAATAGAAGAAAATGTGATATCGAACAAATTGGATTATGGAATAAAAACATTCGTTGCTTAGGTTAGACTCATGATTTCCTTTTTTGTTGCAAGGATTAGGGTACCACCATATGGTATCTGAGTCATTGACGACACTAGAGCCTATTGAACCTATGTTTCAATAATGTATGTTGGATTTTGTATGTAGTTGTTTGTATCATTATTATGCCAATGACATTATGGTATGGTTATGAAGAAGGAATATTTTTATGTGCTTCTTCTTTTTTACTCTAGTAGTGTAATTTGTCGAGGTATGCAAAATTATTCAAATAACTTTCTCTATGGAATAAATATTTATCATGAATTTGTGGATAACATTAATAAATTAATAAGTGAATTTATGGATAACATTTAAATAACATCAATAATTCGATTTTGTTGATGGACATTTTTTACTTGAAAGTAAAGTTGAATGATGGTTGAATGTATGGAACCAATTTAGAGTGGGATGCTAAATAATAAATGGTGATTTAGTATGTTTTTGACCTCTTGGGTTTGGGGGTGTTCATCTAATGTTTAAGTTTAATTTATATGAAATCATTTCATTTGTATTGTGATTATAATAACTTATAATTAATAAATTTCAGTCTATACATTATGATTAAACATGTTTACAAACTTGATTATTAAATGGCCTTCAAATAAATTGACTTTATGGTAATAGTTGTTCATTTTAATCATGAAAAAAAGACAGAACATGTAAATCTTACAAATAAAAATTATTCACATAAGATCTTGAAGATCAACAAAAATTGGATTTCTTTTTGAAATTATGGTTGTAAATGGTTGCTAAGTTTTCATATCCAAAATCATAATAATTTTATAAAACAGACAAGATGCAGATATAATTGGAAAGGTTTCATAATTCATTAATGACCTTGAAGATCAACCATTATCTTTATTTTTCTACAAAATGATGGTTGTAAATAGTAGTTAACTTTTCAGATCCAACATCATAAAATGAAATTTTTTTTTGGCAATTATATATACCCATAATAAATTGCCACAACCATAACATAAATGTCCAAATAAAACATGTACATATCATTATTCATTGTCGTCACCCTATTTGTCTTCCTCGTTTGGAATGATAACATTATTGTTCTCAGAAATATGTTTTGATATTGGATCATGTCTTAGTATGAACCATTTAATCCTTATCTAACACATCAGGGAAAAAGAACACATGGTTGTAGTATTTTGGGGAAACACAAGGCTTTTTCTTTTCATCCCACATATTTTTTAAAGTTGATACAAATTGGCCCATTATCATGATCTTCCTTTACATTATTTCGTTCAAAAGTATCCCACCGCTTGCACCTAAAAATAATACATTGGAAAGATGAGAAGTCCATTTACATGATCTCTTATATCTTTCTAGTGTAACCTAGTTGTTCCTCTATTGGGTTATGATCAAGATGTCTAACACAACTAGATTTTTTGAACTCAACCTCCACTCCACCGTAAAATGTGACACACCCATCATTGGTATCCTCAATAGGAAAACAATGTTCATATCCCCATGTAAATGGAAACAAATTCACCTATAAAAATGTGAACAATGGAAATTCTCATAAGTCTAGTAAGACGAGCATTAATGTCTAGTAAGCCAAGATTTAATAAAAGCACAATGCATGTTATAATTCAAACGTGAATTATAAAATGAACAATGTACATGGAGATATTATTACATAGTTGTTGCACACAATCCCTATGTTTAGTTCATCCTCTTCACCACACAGGTAATGACAGGACACACCATACATCTCTCCGATATGATAAGCCACTCAACTATTGGGAGAAATCATTGGATTTTTTTTAGTGATCAGAGTGAGGAATGCATCTACCATTCAACCATCTAAATTATTTCATGTCACTTTCCCATTTCCTTCTTTTATCTCCATATAATGTGACCCATGGTTTCATTGCCTCTGCATTGTAAAGAAAAAAATTATTGATGGCATCAATTTATGCATTTGTTGATGTATTTATGGAATGAAAATGATTAGTATGAGATTAAATAGTATTATCAAGTTGAGTATAAACAATTACTTTGCACAAAAATGACAAAAGACAAGTGACTTTCTCTTTATCATGTGCCTTTTTCTATTTGTTTGGAGAAGCACTCCTTCCCATTTTCCCTCATCCCATTGGTCGTGCCAAACCACTCCACCTGGTGTGTCATTAATTTTCTTGATGTATTCACTAGAGTGATAGAACAACGTGTTTACTATGTACCCCTCTTCCATATACCCCTCAAGTTTTTCCCTTTTTTCGAACAAATCCCTTCAACTTTATCATGTACCTCTCTAAGAAGAACATCCAACGACATGATACCACCCTATATAATTCAACCTCATCAACTAGGTGAATTAGAATATGGAACTATAAGTCCATAAAAATTGTGGGTAGTTCCTTCTCAAACATACAAACAATCTTAGTGATCTCTCAATGCCACTATGAGATGCTAGCCATGTGAATCTCCTTTGATGTAATCCAATGTACAAATGCATATAATTTAGATATGGCTCATCATAGGTCATGGGGAAGTCATGGTTCACACAACCATGCAGGAGAAAAGGATAATGACTCTACAAAATAAACAAATACGAAATTATTTGGCATAAAACTATGAATGCATAACATATTATAATCTACACTACAGAAAAAAGAAGCATGTAATTGGCATACATACCCTTATAAGATTAATATGGTCATGCAGTTTCAACTCCCTACAATGTTCTTCTACTATGAAGTAGCATCATAGAGTCAACCCATATAATGAAGGTGAATTCACACTCAATAAAATGTCCTTTTTCAAAGAAATATAATATTTATTCAAAATGCAAGGGACATCTCCTTTAAAATACCAGGAGGGACTGACCTCTCCTTTACTTTATTTTATTGGCTAATGTTTATTTTTAGTATTCAAAGAAATAAGATCTCTCATAACACCCAATGTGAACTTGTTGTTTTGATGATATGTTCCTCCATAAATAAGATGAAACATTTTTTAATATATGCATGAGATCTAGTAAGTGGGAAATCTTAAGATGCTCCCATTATGGAATATCATAAAACACATATTTCCTTTTCATCCCAATGGGAATTTTCTCAACATAGTTGTTGAAAAATTTAGGAACATCGAACGTAGGTTGCCCATTTGAATTGAATAATTCTGCAATTTCCTTCTCCCTCTCTGTGTCATATTCCCTAATCTATTCTACCGAGTTCACCATTTCAGGCCTCTGATTTCTCTCTGGTTTACCATTGAAGATATTAATATTCTATAAGGGTGGTCTTCTAGGAGGAACACCCTTAATCAATTACACACTCACTTTTGTAGGCAATTGGACCAGCTATCCTTTATTGAAGGTCCAAAACAATTACATCCATGATACTTTTATGTTACAAGACCTGTGATGTTATTGTATTTGAAACATGTTAGTGTCGAAGAAGGTGATTGCACCAAATTAAGTTTGTTAAATAACATTATATATATATAAGAAAATTGATCAACGTGATTACACGAGAAAACACTTAGTCCTGGATAATCATGCATGGTGTATGCACATGTGCCATATAGTGTAAAATATCTCCCCATCAGAATGGGACTTGATACATTACATACCTATATCCCTTCTCATAATTGTTTGAATTCATTGATCAATGGTTGGAGGTAGAGATTCGTTTTATTCACTTGTCTTCTACTAGGAACTACAAGAGACAACATAAGATGTATTTTCTTCATGGACAACCATCAAGGGATATTGTTATTGATCATTATGTCGTGGGAAAAATTGTACAAAGGTGTGCATCCCTTCCCACTTGTGGCATGAAATCCTTTGAGGTGTTGGGAAACATCTCATCCTAAACTATAGAACAAAATGAAAAGAAAATAAGAGAAAAATATTCCACGAAGAAAAGTGGTGTCTAAATACATTGTTGAAGCACTTAATCACATCACATCATGATCAGAACATCATAATCCATAATGACCATGATAAACATCTCAAAGCAATATGTTAGACAACCCATAAGGTCGCCTATTTATAATTTCTAGATCTAACCAACTCCCTGAAAGTAAGAAAGATCTAGTCCACAAGTAAGGGTATTTGGTCGAAAGTATTTCCATAGAATCCACAACATCCCAAATTTTAGTCAGTTGTTGTAGTCACACCAACCATGGTCATACCAACCATTTACTCCTATGTTGAACTAAATGTTCAGTCACTCTACTGATTCCAGTCGATTACCTTGCCAATAGCTTGTCATCTAACGAATGATTTTCTCTAGAATATCCAAAGGTGTGATGAACCATCAAGACCCAAGGTTTCAATACTCCCCCATCAACACAACGCTCTAGATATTCTGGAGGTGAAATTACTTTCTCTAAACAACCACTATAATTGTAGCTCCTTGAAGCCCAAGCATAGCCCAAAGCTTCACAAACTTAGCTTCTGGTAAAGGCTTCATAAATATATCAACCACCTAATCATCTATTCTACAATAAAGAAGTGAGACAATATTATCCTACACCAATTGTTTCAAATAATGAACATGAATTTCAACATGATTCATATTGCTATGAGAAATAGGATTATCAACAACTTGATTAAGACCTTGATTATCACAGTAAATAACGGTAGAGGCCTAAATAGGAAATCCAAGCTCACCAAGAAGCTCATGGATCCAAACTTCTTATATTCCTACATTGACAGTACCACAATACTCAACTTCTGTAGTAAAAAGAGAGACTACATTATGTTTCTTACACAAGCATACCATGGGTCCAACACTTAGTCGAAACACATAGCCAGAAGTAGATTTTTTATCATCAATGTCACCACCCTAGTTGGAATCAATGTAGCCAATGAGTGATTCTATATTGTGATAATACTTGATACCATACTGATAAGTACCCTTAATATAGCGAACAATTCTATTTGCAGCCTTCCAGTGAATTTATCGAGGATCCTGCATGAATCGAGAAATTACACTAACAACAAAGGACGGATTTCATTGATTATGCGTCAAATGAATTAGGATATTAACCAACTGTCAATAAAGAGTGGCATCAACTTGTAGAGAATCGTTATCTTCTGAAAACTTCACTCTTGACTAATAATGTGTATCACATGGCTTGTAGTAACCCAACTTAAATCGTTTCAAAATTTATAAGGCATATTTAGGTTGAGAAAGAAAGATATTGTCATCCATTTGTAAAAAATCCATGCCAAGAAAGAAATGCAAGAGACCAAGGTCGACCATTTCAAAAGTATCAGCAAGTTGTTTCTTCAAACCTAAAATATGATGTGCATTATTTCTAGTTATGATTAAATCACCAACATGAAATGCCACAATTAAAGTATCATCATGAACATGTAATACATAAATGTTGTGACCAGATTCATAATGTATGAAGCCAATATTGACAAAGAATCATTCAATATTATCATACCAAGCACACTATGCTTGTTTCAAACCATACAACGAATTCTTTAGTCAACAAACAAGACCTTAATCTATCACAAAGCTAGGAGGTTGCTCCATATCAATTTCATAAGTTATATCCTCATAAAGAAAGGAACTTTTGACGTCTATTTGATGAAGCTCCCTGCCAAAATGAGCAGCATGGGAAAATATTAGTAGAATAGAATCCATCTTTGCAACAAGAGAAAATATTTCATCATAGTCGACGCCTTCTTGCTGAGAGAATCCCTTGGTGAGAAAATGATCCGTGTGGTGCCCAACATCACCATTAGAGGTAAACTTGCTCTTATAGACCCATCGACACTTCACGACATTCTTTCCTTGGGTTGAGGAACAATATCCCACGTCTGATTCTTCTTCATGGAATAAATTTCGGTAGTCATGACATTCTCCCATTCTAGCACACCCTAAGCACAAATATATGTATCGGGATCATAGGTGTCAGGTACATGTGCCATCAAAGCAATGTTGAAATATTGTTTTTTACTGCAATTATGTGGACCAATACTCATATTTCCATAATTCGGTCTAGCAACTTCAATTGTTTTAATAGCCCACCGAGTTAAGCAAGTTGTTGCTGACTCAAGTCGGTGATCATCAATCATCATTAGAGGAAATTTGGGGTCTAAAATGGGCCTTACAAGAAAACGAGCCAACAATAAATTCTTGTGAGCTGGAATTCAAGAACCAATAGAATTTAAATAAAATGAGTCAACCATAATGGTTGAATTTACATATTTGTCATAAAAAAAACTACTTTTTTTGTTCATATTTTCAGCATATCTCCCTGTGTTTTTACTCAAATTTCGAGTAGGAGGGCTCATTGGATCATCATCACATTTTTCAGGTATATCTTGTTTTTGGGGTAGTGGGGTCCATCAAAAGTATGCAGTGTGGGTACTCGTTGGATGTGAAATTTAATTCCACATCCAACTAGCCCTCCCGCTCTAAATTTGAGTAAACACACAGGGAGATATGTATAAAATACGAACAAAAAAAGTAGTTTTTTTATTTCTTCCTCCAAAATTAATAAATATTATTTTATTATTTTAACTATTATTTTATTATTTTCATTAGGAGGCCCATTTTATACCTCAAATTTCTTCTAATGGTAATTTGAGGAAGTCAGACTTTCAACTTTAACAGTCACAATAGATTGATTACCAGTCAATTCACAAGGAGAATTCATCGATCTAGTTGATAATCCAAAAATGGAAACAGTCGATCCAGAATCATCAAGGATGTCAAAAGGGTCATTGTTTAAAGTAAAAAGAGAGGAATTTGTTATTGTTTGAGAAAATATGAAGAAACTGTAATGTCCCTTTTTGAAATTTTATTAAATGACCAATTTTTCCACTTTTTTCTCAATTTTGGCATTAACTAGTTTTGATGTCTAAATCTCCAAATTGGCCCAAATGCTCCCAAATTTTATCTAAAGGTACATGAATGATATTATAAATTAAATATTATTTTAATATATGTTTAATTACCCCCCAATTACTTCTTCAAACTTGTTTAATTTTCTGTTCAAAGTAGGATTCTTTACTAGCAAATTGGGGCTCCAATTCCCCTTGGGTAATTGCCGAAAATGACTTCAAAAATGATACAAAAGTCACTATAATTTATGAAAATAGGATGTGGATGTGTAAGGGACATTTTAAAAGTCTCATATGCATCATGGTTCAGTTTATACAGGCTTTTATGACTCTTTCCAAAACAACTCCCAAGTCACAATTTCGACCCTTGGGCAAAATGCACCAAATCTTCTCCCAATGCAACAAAAATGAGTAAAATGGCTTCCAATTATTAAGTACTGAAAATGAGAATTGAAATAAAAATTTATTACAGTCCATACACCATACATTTATTATATATACATTCCTCCATTCGAAAAAATAAGCATTACCATGGCATATATCAAAATATAGTGGAAATGACCATTGTTTGCTCATTAAAAGTCATTTTGACATACAACTCTTTGGAATTTCGACTTGAAACTTTTTGAGAATGAATAAAATAGAATATTTAACTGATTACAATCATAAATGGACAATTAAAGGCTCTACCAAGTCAAAATCATCAGCATTACAATGGTTCACAACAAGATAGTGGGTAAATGACATTATTTCTTCATTGTTCAACATTTTTACATGAATTATTTTGGGTATTTAAACCTGAGAGTATTCTGAATGTGAAATAAAGATCATATACATCAAAAAATAAGATAATTTTCATTATAATATTACCCAAAGAGATCAATAGCTCACCCAAAGCACAATCCCTCCATTGGCATGCATATGGTGTGAAAACTAGAAATAGTTAAGAGAGAGTGTTGCATTAGAAGAATACACATGATTTCCTGTAGATTACACCTGCAAATAAAAATCCATTAAAGCTCCATGAAATACCTGAGTTTCCTCTCCAAACACCAACTTGGATGGGAATCTTTCACCCTCGAAATTGGCTAAGGAAAGAAAACTAGTCATCCACTAGCTCACACAATTCACAAATGACAATTTCTCAAATGATCAAAAATCCAATCTCTTGGTTGCTTCCTGTATTTTATAAAATTATTTAGCCTTATAAATTTCCCAATCCATCCACAAACTCAATCCAAGTCGATCTAGGGTGTGTGCTCATGAATTGACATGTGTCCCCTCTTTCCTAGCCTTCCACCTTCCCCAGATTTGAGTAGGAGCCCATTGAGCTTCCCAAACTCACATGAGAGATATCTTGGATGGTATATTTTGACCTGACATGTAATATATGTCAGATTTCATCCTTCATATCTTACTTGTGTCATAAATTTCATAGAATCTCCATCATTGGTGTCATAGATGTCATAAATGTAAGGGGAATCTAGCCAAGTGTCGACCACGAAACTCCCATTTGGATCTTCTTCTCCCCATGTAAGTTACAATTCATCCAAAATTCAAAATATGAAGTATATGGACAAGTATATCAACATTATAATCCATCCAAAAACATTAGGCTTCCCATAGATTCGAGATTGCAAGAGGAGGATGCCATTTAACATAGGAATTCTAGCTTGAGTGGGGCCCATAGTCTCCATGTGTCTCCATTCTCCATAGCCATTTCATTTTTCACTTGCATTCATTTAATTAACTCCATTAAATAAATATTTATTCCTTATAATTTCTAAACACCATTTATTATCTCCCTTATTAACTTCCCAATGTTTCCACCCAACCTAGGGAACTAGTAGGATTGATGGAATTGTCCTGCTATGCAATTATTAAAAATGGGGACATTAAAATCCTCCGCACCCAAGATTTCTTGTCCTCAAGCAATTTAATATTTGTATGCTGCAATATTATTTCATATTCCCAAGTGTAATCCTCATTTGGTACTCCTTCCTTTGCACCAAGTGCTCTTGTTATGGTTCTGCTCATTAATTTTCTTTAGCTGCAATTTAGTAGTGGAACTCATGTACTGCAATTTTGTGTTCCCAAAAGTAAAGAGATGTGGATTGTGCATATTGATATATCCTGTAAAATCACCACTAATACCAAAATGATTAATCAAATCCATAAAAACCAAATTTCTGCAAATAATCTTTACCTCCATATTTTGGAAACATTTTCTGAACTTTCACCCCTTTTTTGCTTCTATATAATTCTTTGAACTTGGTACTGAGTTACCAAAATTTGAATTGCTTAAGATTCCAATAAAATATCAGAGAGGAACCACCATGCTTGTTTCTTCACTACTTTGATTACAATCATCTTCTCAATTGGTGAATAAATCTCCAATGCTGCCCCCAAAATTGAAACCAATGAGACCAAAAATGATCCCAAGGTCCCATATGATCCTGATACATGGATGGTGTGAACTGACTATGATGAGATGCCATGAATACCAAGCATGTGAAAATTGAATCCATCTCTCGAAATGTACTCCACATAGGAAACATGAACACTGCTCTGCAAAGATGAACTCAAACAGGTGAAGGTTGGTTTTCTTTCTCAAACCAACAATCGAACTGCTACTCCAAGTGAGATCAAACAAAGCAATTCCAGGATCCCATGTCTGCTATTGAACCCTTCCAAACATCATGAGTACAAAATATAGATCATGAAAGTACATAACAATTTCATACAAATGTACACCAAGAAGGTACCTCATTAAAGAATCATGAAATTGCTTGTACATCCAAGTAAGTAAATCACCATGTGGCCCATACACACAAGCATAAAATGACCACTAAAATATGCTCCAATGACATAGGTGAGGATCCCACGTCCCATAATGCTGCTCCAAAAATATATAATTTGCATCAATATAATCAGCCATGTGTTCTTTCATCCAAGAAGTGAATGAAGAACTTCCACCAAAATCTAAACCAAATAAGGAGCAAGGAAAACATGCATTAGAGGAAATTTCAATTTAAAATGGGCCTTCCAAAAATAATACATATTCCATGTCATCATGTATTATCCAATCAAAATGCTTTAAAATTAAAAAAGGGAGTGTTACGGAGAGAAAGTCCTATGGCTTGGGGTACCACAATAGACAGCTTGACTCCAGAAATCAATCCTTTCCAATATGCAATAGAAATTAAATGTCTAACACTAAAGGATCAGACCTCGTACTTTATTCCGGACGGTTGAAGTACATCCCCGTTGAGTTTTCCAACTTCAACTTGAATTGATAGATTACTTCCTCAACAACAAGTAAACAATACAAGCATTCTATATATCATGGTGTTAGATCTGTTCTAGCATATATAATCAATAATGTATAAGCATTTGACATAATCCAATGGATAAAATATTCATTCAAACACACATTATTGGACAGGAAAATATATTTCTATTAATATAAATCAGAGATTACAAGATACAACCTCTGACGGCACGTCTGCGAACCGGAGAAACTGAATCCCCCACTTGGGCCTCCACCACTTCAATCCTCCATCTCTCGATAGCAAGCTCATAAGCAAAAGGCAAGCTTGGGAAGAACACAAAAGTGCTCCAAGGGACAAAGGGATGTAGACTCAAGCATAAGTTCCGGCAACAATGGACTATAGTTTCCTTGCTCTCAATTCTCTCTTATGCATTCAATGTACCAAGGATTTCCTTATATAGCTTTTCAAAGGGGTAGTGAAAGGTCGAATCCGCACGATCTCAAGGCATAGGGAAGGTCAGGAGTCAAGTGAGTCAGATCCATGTCAAGGAAAACTCCAAAAGGATTTGGATTTTGTACACATCCCGATGTACACGGTTTTAGTGGTCAAACCCACGTATATACGCACTTATAGGTTTAAAAGTCGCGTGTATCATTTTTCACATGTTTTTAGGGATGGTCAAGGAAACATCAAAGGACAAAAAATGGTCCATGGGGCTAAGGAGTCTGCAGTGGGACAAGGGAAGGCCATACAAAGTGTGATTCACCTGGAGTGGTGAAATCAACTATAACAGATGCCCCCTAATGTGTGAGGTCAGAGGGGTCATACGATGGCCGAAATACATTATAAGTCCATCCCAGAAGTGGAGTGATGAAGGATCCCAAATAGAAGACCAGCCACCCAATCAGCATAGTACAATAATACAACTCTGCACATAACTGCAAATACATATAGTAGTCCCAGATACATAAGAGTACAATAGCCATGAATAGGCATGATACAAGATATCACATAAGTGGTCATCACCACGTACAATATACATAGATCAGAATCTCCATGATGAAGATATACAAAGGACCATCATCTCCATAATGGCTGAAGATATATAACAGATCAAGATCTCCATAATGGCTGGAAATGTCTGACATATACTGGAATCAAGTCACGAGAGCTGAAATCTCATGATCACTAGCACGATCAAGGAGGTAGCATATAAGAGATGCCACCAATCTGGAAGGTCTTCTACACAAACCGCTACGAGTACATGTCCTACTATGTGAATAGAGGTGTCGACGTCGAACATAGTAGTCCATCGTCTGATTACCAGTCATTAATGTATACCGTTAACAGACGCGAGATCACCCACTGATAATGAAAATGGGAATTAAGGTACTAGAGTGAAAACTAACAAGTGTGAATAAATGTGTTGAGGTCGAACACTTGAGAGGATCGATCGATCAGGGGACATTGATGTACTCCCAAAGACTGTCGATGGCGAGAGAACCTGCCACTGATAACTGCAAGTCTCAAGGCACTCAAAATGACTCTAGATTCCAATCCCAGAATAAATGATCTGAAGTTGATGGGATGAAATCTGCTGGAAGGAGGGAATTAAGGCATCCCCCATCATCCAACACAAGGTACTCAGCAAAGATATATAATGTGGAAGAACTCGATCATGAGGTGCACGAACCAGTAACTGTACCGGGAATGGCCGACATGCAAAGTCAAGATAACTGAGGAATGGCTGACTTAGGCTTTAACTTCCTTCGAACAAGAGCATAAATGGCATATGGTGACTGAATGAAGGCAGCATAGACTCGATATACAAACTGGGACATCTCTGCGATAAAGGAGGCATCGACAGAGGCTCCATGGGGACTGGAAGCTTAACCAGTCGGTCGAGATAAACTCAGATATACGAGTACAACTCCTAAAGTCAAACTATAACCCAACCAATGGATGTGATATACAGTGCTCTGTTCGAAGGCAACACGACTCGACAACTGACAAAGATAACATCTTTCCTTGTCTGGATTTTTGGTTTTTTTATTTTTTTGGACTTTTTCAAATATTTAAAAAGCTTGAAAAAGAATAAAATTGCTTTATAGTTACATACTAGGAGGAGATGAGTGTCATAAGGGCAAACAAACTAGTTCCAAGCAGTGGAACATACCTATGCTCAATGCAAGGATACATGTGTAGGATATCGACACTTGAGGGAAAATCCCCTCTCAGTAAAAAGGGAATCAAGCTGCAAAGGATATAAAAAATGGCTCTGCATGGCTAGACATGAGACAAGCTCGGGCTATATGGCTAAAATGCAATGTCAGGGAAGCCGACATAAAGCTCAATAAGGCTGGCAAAGCTCATGATAATGCATTCACAACTTGACATAAGGGAGTCCTGAGGGAAATAGGCCAAAAAAAGATCAAGAGGAGTATGAGGCTCTTGCAAAATTTCATGGCAGTACTATACAACGGACTCCCGGACCTAAGAGAGGACTCACGGCATGGGTACCAAATGAAAAGGGGAGCTAACTAGGACACCCATGTATAGGAAAGCTCTACCATTCACATAGTGCCACTTCTAACAGCAGCATGAAGGTTCCATGATACCATGGAATGGGTTCGTACCTAAGGTTAAGATGGAATGGTCATAAGGCAATGCATAAGTGCAAGCAGATGTGAAATCCTAACCTATATGCCAGTTCAGACATAATACATGTGCTAGGCACGAAAAGATCAAAACCTTAGAGAGAGTGTAAAAACACTGGACCCTACATGACAACCTTATTAGACCAAAACAACCCAAAATAGTCAATAAATAATCCACACTATATGATATAGGGAGGAATGATCATGACAATAGCACCCAAAGGAAACAATGCGGTGAACAATGGGACATAAAAAAGAAAGTAAGGTATAGACCCAATGTTCACGCATCCACTACCACCCCCGTGAGGGTGACCACTGGTGTAAAGACCGAGAAAAAGGAATAAAAATCCTCCACAAGTGGAGTAGAGGATGGAATATGACCATTCACAACTCTATGAGCACGGTAAGGGGCTGTGATGCTCCCAAGTCTGACACCAAGGTCCGTACTAGGACTAAGGACAGGTGATAGGATACCAGGCATGCCGAAAATAAAAGGACCCAAACTCAAGAGAGCATAAATATACTCAAGTAACCACGATCCCAAAGGCCAACTCGCATACAAAGAGCACACTCCTAAGAAAATCTACAGCCAAAATACAAGCAAACCAAGGGGAGGATATGTGAGCTCCCGAATGCAGCAGGGCAATTATTAAAAATGGGGACATTACAAAAACTTGAACTTTAAAAATTTAATCCACAATTACAGTGCATATATATCTCATAAATAATGCATACACAAACATTCAATCCATAATATATATGATGTACCCTGGGAAACCCTCCACTCACCCGGAGGATAAAAAACACAACAAACAAACTTAGAGTATGATAGATAATTGGTAGAGAATGATTACAACACAATAGAAGATTCCTTGAGCATTAGAAAAACAGAGTAGAGATCATATGGAACACTGTGTTGGTCTTTCCAAGTGCATAATACTTTAATAACAAGCCAAATTCAGTCATACAAAGGAGGTAGAAAATATTTGCATGCTTCAGTAACTTGTTAACACTGAGAACACTGTCTCATCTTCAACCATGCACCCCCCTATATACTACATTCCAAGTTGGCACTTCATACTTAACTCCCACAACAAATATATCCGCCCTCCATTAATTTACTAAGGTTAACCTCCTCTAACTGAGTTTCCAACTGATTGAACTAAACTGAACTAAATGGAACTAAATGGAAGTGAATGTAACTGAACATAATTGAATGTAATTGAACAGAACTTAATGTAAATGAACAGAATTGAATGTAATTGGACATAACTGAATGCAACTAAATAAAAATGAACAAAACTAAATGTAACTGAACAAAATTGAATGTAACTGAACATAACTAAATGCAACTAAACAGAACTGAATGCAACTGAACAAAACTAAATGTAACTTAACAGAATTGAATGTAACCGAAGAGAATTGGATGCAACTCCATTGGTGTCATCTTCAACAACCACATGCATGAATTAAGGAGTTGATTCCTTAATTAACTAAACTTGTTTTATCACAACTAAGACCCAACTGATGTCTTATTAAATTGAGTTCATTTGGAGGCATACATGGGCAATTCAAATTCTTCTCCATCTTTTTGCTCATATTAATTTTCTCCGCATAGTCCATATGTGTTTTCATTAATTCTATAACATATCATGCTCGTAATATTGTTTCTGAACCTATGATCATATGTATTACCCTGGGTCATATAGTCACATGCTAAAGTAAATCACTATGTGGGTAGCTAATCCCTAAAGGAGACTTGTAGCACCTATTGGCCATAATTAGCCATACATCATATAGTATATCTACTTTACACAATAAAGTACACCACCTCACAACATGAGGATATTTGTATAACTTGATATTACTCACAAGTCTATTGTCTTGATATTACTCACAAGACTCGACTTGATATCACTCATAATATTTACAACATCACCACCTCAATCATATGAGGATATTTGTAGGACTTGATATTACTCACAATTTTATTTTCTTGATATTACTCATAAGACTAGAGAATGACTCCTGATGTTGTAATCTCAATACTCCCTCTTAGTGAGGGAGACGTTCCTTGCCATAGTAGGAATTTCCTGCCATACCAAGCTTATCTCAGAAGTGTCAGAACTTCATCACAGATAGAGGATTGTCACAAATTGGAAATATGTTCATCAATAGCTATGTATTGGAATTCATTTTACATGATCGTGACTTCAATGAAGTAAAACTTCATCTCAATGTGTTTTATCATAACACACATATAGGGCTTTCTAGAAAGCTTGACTATTAACATCTAATGACGGTAGACTCAAGTCTTTCACCCTAGTAAGTAGCTTTCCAAGCTACACTACTCCTCAACATGTAGTACTATCCTCAAAACACATTTTTCTTTTGTATTACTCTCTGACATACATCTTGCTTCTGTAGTACTCTCTGACATACATCTTTCTTCTGTAGTACTAGTCGCAACACCCTTGGCTTTTGTAGTACTAGCCACAAATTACATTGCTCATCTCATGCTAAAACAATAGTTGGATAGCACAATCACATAATAGGTCTTCCATGTAATAAATAGCCTATTCTAATATACCCCAAAGGTACTCAAACATATGCTTAGTAGTAAGCATAAAATACAATAGGTATGCTCAAATACCAACCAACTACCTACACATAGTAGCATCATCTGGATCCAATCCAGGATAAATTTTCTCTAAACTATAAAGCATGGATTTTAAATCCATCACACACAACATTATATAACAAATGTGTAATAACATGCATAAATAAAGTCTTATCTTTTCTTTCACTTTTCAACATTTGTTGACTTGTTGAATATTTTGCTATCTTGAGAAGTTCTCTATGAGCTTTCCATTATCTATGATGTTCTTCAAGTCACGATCACTTTCTCAGTGATCCTTCTATTAAATTTGTGAACCATTGATCTACAAGAAGATATGAAAGTTGTAGGAAGGGAATTATGTAGTGGAATAATCAAAGCGAATGTACACTGAACATGAAATTGATGCCACAAATTTCAGATAAATCAGACAAGAATTCCTCAGATAATCACAACATTAATCTTTATTCATTAATCAATAATACAATGATTATACAATAAATAGAATTTGAATCATGTGGATAGGATTCGAATCTACCAACTCCAGCTGACTGAATAGTTAACTCAATGTGTCTAAATCATTTTCAGAGCTCACTAGTCTAACTCCAGATGTCTAAATCAGTCTACAATTAGTTAACTGATCAGGTGGGTGGGAAAAAGGCGCCACTCTCTCTGCATGCATGCAAAACTGGCACTAGGATAATTGAAAGTAATCTAACTAATTGTAACTGGAGGTTAACTCAGCTTAACTGCTTACCAACCATGACCAACTGATGGAGGTTGATGGTGGCACTCAAAGTGGGCTCCTATAATGTAGGGATTGGTCTCAAAGGCACATAAACTCATGCATGCACATGAATTAAGTGACATATAACCTCT